>JANPWX010000108.1:990740-1133381 GCA_024734555.1 Trochalopteron elliotii | reverse complement strand
CATTATCAGTGTGGGCTCCTAATGGCTAGGGAGTGCCAAGACAACTGATTGATTACAGGTACCAAAGGGTAAGATTGCAGAGTCCCATCTGACCTTGGACATGGAATAAGCCTTTGTCAGAGGCTCTGACTGTGTGAATACCACAGCTCTGAAAAGAAGTCCAGCAGCATTCTGTCCTCATATCTGAGACACAGCCAGAGGCACATACTTGAGATTAAAACTCTTCGCCTACGTTTAGTCTTGAAATCTTGTACCCATGCTCCAGGCACATACTTTCATTCAGTACTGATCTTTGAGTCAAATCCTCCACCTGTCTCCACCCAAAGCTTAAATATAGTCTTTCTAAAATACCACTGAAGGTGTGAGTCTTTTGGTTCAAAAGACTTACATTAAAAAGAATTAAATTCTTTTGAAGCTACCTGTCTGAGAAGCAGGAAGGAACACATTATAGCAATTTACATGAAATAGAAAGAAGATAAAATACAATAAAATATGAAAATAATATACATTTGAATCTGCTTTGTTTTCTAGCTTTTTTGTCACTGAGAACTCACCAGATCTTCCTGTCTTCATGTAGGGAAGATGTGCATGGTTTGTCCTTTCTGCTTTGATTAATTCTGCTATTTGAGTATATTGTCCCTCTTATCAATGTCTTGGTCTTCCTCTCCCTGCACATCTATTCCTATTGCCAGTGATCTTTGTCATCTATGGTAAGATCTCATCTTACCTGAACACTTCACTTTACATCTCTTCTCTTGTTTCAGAGGAAAGGAAGAAATTTCATCTCCCAGGATGAGCAAACCCATCGTCCAGGGCAATTCACTTCGATGAGTGAACAAGTCCAAATGACTACAGTGATTCCAGCCTCCTGACCTGTGATGAACAGACCAATGAAAAGGCATTTTATGATACAGTGGTGTGCCAAGTGACAATTTTAAATCATCAACCAGAATTTGCAAGTTTTGAAAGCAAATGTTTATAAAACTATCACATGATCAAATAAGAAAGCACTCAGGGGTTTTCGTAAGAGCAAAGTAGAGCCTTCACTTCTACTGCCCTTCTCATAATTTAAATAAGCATAAACACACAGTAACATAAGTTTTACCGTCTAAGATAACCTTTACCTCAGTCCTTCAGCAGGCATTGCACAGGTATGAAATAAGTGAAAATTGGATAATTAGACTACAGAAATTGAATGGAATGCTGTTATTCATTTTGATTAAAACCTTTCACCACATCTTTTAAACACTGCAAACTACAGCACAGCTGATAAAACCAAAGTGCTTAATAATTCTCTTTCAGATGAAGGGTCATACTAACATCAGATGAGAATTTTGCAGTCATTTTAAATAGAAGCCTAAAAGGAATGACAAGCAAATTGTAAACTTACTTATGCTACCTTGACTTACACTACTTACCAATTTAGTCACGTCATACTTCATAATCTAAGAAGTCAATTAATATAGATGGCATGAACACACACAAAAAAAATGTTCTGCATATATTTAACTTTCAGCTTAATGATAAATTGTATCAATATTTTCTTTTGATAAATCTAATAAAGAGAATGAAAAAAAAAACACTCTTTACTTCGAAATAATTTTATTTTTCTCTTATCAGCAAAAACAGTCATACTTTGGGTTTCCGCTTTCCAGTTTTCCTAACAGTAGGAGGGAATTTCCTCCAAGGTCTTATCAGCTTGAACCACAGCCCCTGCACTGGTTTCTGGTTCACTAAAAAATTACACTCCCTTAATCCCCATCCAGGAAAGTTTTAATGAAGGCACATTTAGAAGTTATACTATACATGACAATTCCTACATGTAGCCAACATGTGAAGCCCCACCCTTTTTAAATGACAGACTAGACTTTGCACTGCCAGTGAAGAGAGAGTTCTCCTTCCAACTTCTGAACTACCTTTCCTTTCACTCTGGGTAATGTGGCTTGTTTCCTCTGCTTAACATTTAATTTACATACACAAGTTGAAAACAAAATTGGTTTTAAAAATTGTTCATTATTCTCAGAGCATTTTCAAAAACGGCAGAAGAATGATTCACTGTAAAGACCAAAACAGAATAAACAAAACCCCTCTCACTGAACACTGCACTAATGTGAATGATGGTAGACATTTTACTAGCAAATCCCAAATTCTTGACAGGAAAGACAGGTGTCATGACTGCTTAGCAGCAGGCTGGGCCTACAGTTGCTTGCAGAGGGGCAGGTGACTGTGTGGCTTCTCAGCCCCACACTGCCTTATCCCTACAACACAGAGCCGCTACACAGGGTCTGGCTCATGTGGACAGTGGATGTGCTGGGACCAGGCTAAATCTTCTCAGAGGTGTTTGGGTTTCTTTAAAGGATAAATTTAAGAAATTAATGATGGTTGTGGTGAAGCTAGTAGTGAGGAGAAGGGGGAGTCACAGAGGTGGGGCAGAGCCCTGGAGAAAGCAGTTGATTCAGTCACCCTCAGAAAGCACAGGACTTGCAAGTAGGCTTGGTACAGTAGTTCCTGTAAGGAGAAGCTATATACCATTATCCTTACAGCAACAGCTACAACACTCATGTTTGCAAAAACAGGAGGGAATTTGGTGCTTGGAAACACCAAAAGGCGCATCCAAAACCAGCAGTGACCTTACATCCCATACTCTGCTCCATCCCATAATAGCATGGACCTGGCACATAATCCCACAGTGCACCACGGGCCATACACTGGATTCTAATAAAATCAAGCAGTGAAAAGATCTGCCCATTTTGAGGAAGAAACTCTCCATCCTAAAATTCTCCTTGTTCTTCTTCTGGAAAAAAGGGTTATGGATGTGGAGACCTTAGGGCACATTGATCCTCAAGTTTCCTTCTTGCCACTCAGAGAATGACCATGTCGATGCCTATCTTAGACCTGGCCTTCTCAGCTAGACTAGAGCAAAGAATAAATGTTCCATTATTTGACCCTCAAAACTATTTTGAGACATGAATCCTTCTGTATTTTATAATGGTTCCTTGGGATAGCTGGTTGCAATGATTGCAATGTCCATTTTCAGGACTTATATGCCTACCAAATATATCTCAAGAATCTGCCAGTACATAATTATTGTGTGACATGTTTTGCCAGGATTTGAAAAATGACAAGCATCACATATATATCTACTTATATAAGGCATATATTTATCCAGCTGTGTTTAAAATCTGGAAAAAAAAAACCTTACAGGCTTCTCATCTCACAGTGTTTTTGATACCAGTTCCAACTGCACCTTCACTTCCCTCCACCAGATATTTCTCCATTGTTTTGAGACTTCCAAATTTTTCTTTTTCAAAATTTTCATAGCAATTATGTGTAAGTGCCATCACCATCTCATTGATGTAATGGAAAACTAAGAACATATTTAAAAACATATGAAGAATGGGATCCTCTCCTGTTCTAGTAAGATTGTGGAATTGATACAGTGGGATTTCAATTCTCAAAAATATTTTGTATTGCACTTGACTAGGTTGTACTGAACCTTGAAGTTTTCCAAGGCACTACTGTGACATATTCTTCCACAAGTGAAAATAACAGTGTCTGGGTCATGCTGAGCTGAATATTCACTGGGTATGTAGATACCTTCCACAGCTCAAGGTTTGCTCAATTTCTTACCAAAAAAGCTCAAATACATTTTCTAGTTTTATTTTATGTCATGTTTCATCCGTATTTACCTCACTGCAGGAAAAGTGTTAAAGTGGCAGGGGATCTGTTACTGATTTAAGGAAATATATCAAGAATAAATAGACTTAGAAGCAGTAAAAAAAACCCAAAAAATTGGTGCTGTCATGATTTCCGATTATTGGATACACAGCAACCTCAACAAATACTTGTTTCTGCACATAATATAACATCTAAATTGCCTACCAAATCATTAACATATTTCTTAATAGTAAAAATAAATATTAAAATGGTACTATAGAAAATGTTTATCTCCTCAAAGGAAAAAAAATTACATCCTTTTTTTTATGTTTATACCATCTTGCCAGGCAGCAGTAATATGAAGTGTTGCATGATCAGGAAAATATTAATTCATACTGCCAGGTGAAAGCTGTTCCGGAGCCTGTGACCTTCCACAGAATATCCTGTTCATCAGCACAAGATGATGTAGCCAGTTTTCTTATGTGAAATAAGTTTAATTTTTAAAGAAAGTCATAAGAAATAGCTTGCTAGGGAAAAAAAAAGTCATTTATGAAACAATGCAGAGGTCAAAAAATTCTCTTCACAAATTAGTAAATTTTATAATGACAATGCGTCTGTGAATACTTAATTTCTAACAGAAATAAGACCTACATATTCTGCTGTCAGTTCTTCTTTTGTATGTAGCACAGTAAGGTGGGACAACCACACTGTACATTTTTTTGTATATGACAGATAATAAATCCCTACTTGTTTGAGCATTTATCGCAACTAAGAATAGGAGGAACAGCTAGGTTAAATCTCTCATCAGTCTTCTAATTCAGTTAAATCATGAGAGAACCGCCACCCATCTTAAGCAGTGAAATACAACGAGGAATTTAAACTACAATTTAAACTTTTGTTTATGCCTCAGACCTGAACTTGGCAGAATAGAAGTCACTGAAGCTGATCTCTTCAAAGGCCTAGTGTTTTGGATTGAAATGTGTATCACCAAGTAAACTGGAAAAGGAAGCGGGTCTAATCTATAGCTTCAAGTTCAGGCAGCTTGAGTGCTCAAGAAATGCATGTGTGAACATCTACAAATTTGCATTTATGAAAAATTGACTGAATTAACTGAACACATGAAAAAAGAGAAAAGGTAGCAAGAAGATGCTGAATAATCTAGGAGAAGAGGATGAAATAGAAGGAATGGATCATATACCATCTTATAAGACTATGAAATTATAAAAAAAAAAGCAAACAAAAACCCACCAATAATAAAATGAAACTTCAAACCAGCAAAAATGTTCTGAATTTAACAACAGGAAGATCAGAATTTGTAACAATAAAAGCAAGCAAATCCTACAAAGACTTACTGGTGGCCATATTTTACCCACCTTTATTTATACTGGATATCATCTAAATTTACTGTGGATAAAAAAACCAGAACAAGTTAACAATCTCACTGAGCCATTATTAGGAAAATCAACGTCAGATAAAAAAAAAACTGGGCAGATTTTTTTGTAGCACATGCCAACTTCTCAAATCTGATTTCCAGCTGTTAAGGAACTGAAAACAGATTTTTGTTGGAGAGCTTTTCATATTCAACATTTCACATCCACTGAAAAATACCAATTTGAGCTTAAAGTTCAAAAATTCAAAAGACAGCTTTGTTTGAAATATTATAAATTAAAAAATTCACAGGGAGAACAAACAAACACCTTCAACAATGCGGAATATGGTGGGACATAAAATTACTAAGAGCCTGAAATGAACCATCTCATTCTTTTCCTTATTTCTGAAGTCGCCAAGGTAGACAGCCTAAACCAAACAACCCATCATTTTTATTAGGATATTAACCAGAAGAACTTTCTTCCAAATACAAAATTACAACTTCCTAGGTTAAAAAAAGGTTAAAAAATAGAAATAAAAAGGGACCATGAACCAATCTGTGTTCTTTTAAGCACATCCTTTCAGCTAGGCTTACCTGAAGTCAACTCAGTGGTTTATTAATTAGCAGAAAACTGTTTTATCCCCGCTGGTTCTCAAGTCTTGTTCTCCACCCTTTCAGAAACATGATGGTCCATATTCCATCCTGTCTAAGGCTCCAGTGTCCCCTCACTTGATTGTCCCACCTTGCAGGTTGGGAGCAGTTCCTCCTTTCAACACACTTGACAGCTTCATCCCACTCCACCGGCCCAAGATGCCTCCATTTCATCTCCTCCTAATGGGTCATAATATTCAGACAGCAGATGAATAAACAAAATGAACTTTCCATCACCTAAAATCAAATTGTATGACTTGCAAGGCCTCTTCTCCGTCTATCTGTCAGATATTGCACAAAGTATGTATATCCAGAGACAGCATGTCACACATCCTTGAAGATTATTAATGCTGTGGGATGATTCTTTTTACTACAAACTCAGTGTAACATTCCTCTATGAATATTCCTGCTGAGATACATGCAGCTTTATCAGATTCAGAGAGTTCATCTGCTTCACTCTTCAAAAATTCTTCAGGGCAGATATATTTTCTCAGAATTATGTATTTTGGATTTTCTGAGTAAACTCTGTAAAATCAATGATACTTAATTTAGTAGACATATTGAATCAGTTTGCAATTAAAGAGTTATTAATTGATACTGTACATTTGCATAATGTTTTTCAACTGAAAACCAAGTATGTCCCTACAAAAATATATTGCTTCTTACACCTCATGGAGAGGGAAGTGATTACAGAGCAATTGTGGTCCAATGAATCACAAGAACCACAACGGACCACAAAGAACCACAGTAAAATAACAACCCTTACTGAATCTAGTAGGGATTTTGTCACAGAATCACAGAATCATAGAATTGCAGAATAAGCTGAGTTGGAAGGGGCCCACAAGGATCATCGAGTTCAACTCCCCATCCTACACAAAACCTTCCCCAAAAAATCACACTATGTGCTGGAGAGCATTGTCAAAACTCTTGAGCTCTGTCAGGCTGGTGCTGTGACCACTTCTCTGGGGAACCTGCTCCAACGCCTAACAACTCTCTGGGTGAAGAACCTTTTCCTGATATCCAACCTAAATTTCCCTGACACTACTTAAGGGAATTCCCATGGTTCCTTTCACTGGTCACCACAGAGAAGAGATCATAGCCTTCCCCTCTTTTACCCCTCACAAGGAAGCTGTAACTGCAGTGAGGTCTCCCCTCAGTCTCCTCCAGTCTGAACAGACCAAGTTACCACAGCCCCTCTTCATACAGCTTCCCCTCAAGGCCCTCCACCATCTTCATTACACTCCTTTGGACACTCTCATATTTTAATATCTTTCTTATATTTCCGTGACTAAAATTGCACACAAAACTCGAGATAAGGCTGCACCAATCATTATCCTCAAAGCAGCCACACTATTTCTCCAGGCGTTGGCATCCCCGAACTTACTTTCCAGAAAGTAAAACCTGCTGCCTTTCACCACAGCTGACAGTTGGATTATGTATATCTCAATTATCTGTGCTGTGAATTATAGCTGGAATTTTATTTTAGAAATACATTTCAGGAAAGTTGAATTTCTAATATTTTTTCCAAGTAATTCTCTTCAAAAAAAATTATTTTAGTGCTAAGAAAGTAATTATATTTATTAAAAGATCATCTTTTTAAATTCTGGTTCTCACTATGTTTCAGGTCCAGCAAGTTAATAACACAGCCTCAGACAATTTTAAATCAGGCTTATTTATTTGTTAATCTCCAACGACTTCTGAAGAAGGATTAGCTACACTGAAGTTTTATATTTTAATACCTAGTTGCTTTTCATATGTAGCAGAAAAGCTAGACAGATTTTTCATCAAAGCCAGACATATAAATTTTGAGATCCATAATATATAGCTCTGAAATATCTCAATTCATTTTCTTGGAGACAAAACATAAGCATATTTAATTCAAAGAATGACAAAATACAAACATAAAACATTATAGGCTTTTAATGAATCTAGCATTTATTCTTCATATGAAGTAGAAGTAAACATAAATTTAATTTTTTTTAAATACTTAGTAAGTACCACAATATTTTTTTTTATTATGGAAGATTTTGAAACCTTTGCAAAGTTACATTTACTTTTGGTAGAATGAAACAAGGGTGGATTTTGGCCAGTGACCAAGAATACCATGACAACTTAGCCTAATTACTGTTTATCTGAATTGAAAATGTCTTTATCCCTGAAATACTGACCTTACTAAGCAATCACAGATGTGTTTCTGCACAGCACAGAAGCCAGCTCCAACACCAGCTATCGGTGTCAGACTTGCACTTTTCAGCCTAGTGGACACTGCATCCTCTGCAAAGCTCAGAACCTCTTTGTGGCAGTAAAGGAAACATTTGAATTACTGGGAGGTTCTTGCCAGTTCAGTCACTGAATGATATTTTTTTAGCTGGAGGATGAGTGATTATTTCTTCTGGCAAAAAAAGTCACTCTATATTTATTTGGTTCCTTCTTTCTTTAAAAGAGGACTGTAACGGTTGCCTAAAAAATTAATGACCTCTCTTTTTCTTTCTTTGCTGTCACTCTTGTACATCTGAATAAGCTGAGATCAACAACTAATTCAGTCTTCTCTCAATTCAGTGAGTTCTTATAAAGTCTAACACTGAAAAATTTGCCTCCTTATTCTCTATGCTGCACTTATGAATAGCTATGGTATGTTTTGATTTTGCTTCCCAAAAAGCAGCTGCTGAAAGATATAGTGCATGAATCATTACATTACAAGTAATCACATTGTCCCTGTTAGATATCTGCACACATTCCTGTGGTAATCCATTTGTCTGTATTGCCAGAGCAGACGTAACATCATTTACCATTCTGACTGATAGTTGGAATGAAACAAACACAATTAGAGACAGGGGACGGGGTATGGTTTGAGTAGCATTTGGCTTGGTATGACTTCACAACTCAGAGTTCATGTGCTGTTATCTTGTGGCAGAGGAGCTTGATCACGTGAGCTCACATTGATGTCTTCACAGGATCAAAAGCTACCCCTCACAGGGCAGCAACCTGAAGGAAGAGAAACTCTGAAATTAAAAGGGGATATTCTAACAATGGCATAGTCCTTACCTCACAACTGTACCTGAATTTCTTACCTGGCATCTCCAGGTTGGCAGCCCAAACTATCATATCATTTTATATAACAGAAATAAATATGTTAATATCTTCTGTAACTGACTTCTGACTCATCTGTTGTCCCATTTTCCACCTATTTTTAACTTTTTCTTCCCAGATAACTTTGAATATATTTTGAATTTTTTTGATGTCTGTTGTTGTCTTACAGAAAAAACACTCATGTTGCTGCACCTTTATACTACTAATTAAATAAACACTAGTGCTTCATCCTCATTTATAACACCACACGACAACTTCAGCTGAGGAAATACTAAAAAAAAACCCAATGTTTTCTGGTCCCTTATGTCTTTCAGTTAGAAAAACAAGTATCTGTTTTCTTTGAAGGAAATACTGTGGTCTAAATCCAGAAAAATACTTTGAAATAACAATAAACATAAAATAGTCTTAATTAAGAAATTAGGATTATGTGTTTAAAGTCACGTGCATACATATGTACATTTTTGGAGGGGGAAGATAGGACACTTAAAAACCTGTTTCTGAAACAATAATTTCTACTGCTTCTGAGACAAGATTAGTCTTACTTCTTAAGTGGTTTTGAATTGACATATTTTTCTGGCAAAATGTAATGTCAGAAAATATAAAAACAAATGTGCAGTAAGAAACAAAGAAGCCAGTATCTGCTGCAATGCAACAAGTTTACTCTGAAAACAATCAAGTGATATTTTTATTTTGCAAGGGTTATGAGTTGTTAACGTCATTCATAACTTCATGCTGGTAGCATTGCGAAACAAAAAGGCTTAATACAAATGACCCCTGAGGCTTTCAAGATGCTGGTTCTAAAATTATGGTAATCTTGTCTATATTTTGGTATTGGTTCACTAGAAAAGTCCCTTATGGATGATAGCTTTGGCAGAACAATGACACAATAATTTGTAGTAAGCTACATATTTGCTGTAAGATAAAATAATGCCTGCATAACAGGTAATGAGATTAATCAAGAACAGAGATTTCCTTAAAATAAAAAATCAAAATGTCACCCTGAAGTGTCGGTGGAAATTCAGGCAGTGCAGATTTACAGTGGATTCCATGTCAAAACCAGCTTTTAAATGCAAATAGCTTAGAGATTAATAAGGCCTGGGACAACAAGTTGTGACTATATCCATGTAGTTTATATATTGCCAGAGTTTTAAGCTGACAGTAATGTCTTTGGGCTAGGGTGGGGATCTCTCAGTAGGTACAACTAAATCATACTTGTTAAATTACTTTATAAATCACACAACTAGCACAGCTGAGATGAACATTTCATTTATGCTTCAGCTTTTTTGACATTCTGAAGGTGGAGACAAAATAAAACCAGCCATTATAACAATGTAGAGTTCTGACATTTATACCAAAAGCTCTTAGATTTGCATTTTCTTACATTGTAGCAGTGGAAGACTAGAGCATACATAATTAAAAACATACAGTGTCACCAAAGAGCAGATCAAGTGACAGTCATATGTGTAGACAACTGATAAATCTCCTGCTGTTGCTCACTTCCCCACAAATGGACTCAAAGGAGACAAAATATCATTTTATGTCAGGGAATAATGGTTTTGCTGTGACAGTACTTAAATCCATCATTTGAATGTAAAATAAAATACTTCATACAGGCTCCCCGATTTTCTATTGATTAAATTTATTTCATACTTCAATAATGCCTTATCAGAATCATCCTAACTTTAATTCCATGTGCATTGTCTCTTTTTCTGCTAAAAATGCTTTTTATAAGAAAATTAGTTTTTAACCTTGTAATGTCAGCTTATTTGTACAAACTTAAAATGTACATTGAGTCTCATTTCTTTCTGTATTTGTGATGCTTGTGCCTTACTTTTTTGTGAGTGTTTAGATAAAATTCCTCCAGACATCAAAAATTGTGCCAGTGAACTATAGTACACATTTAAATTATGAACACACTTGACAAAGTACGGATTTTTGACGGCAAATATCCAAATAACAATTATACAACATTTTTAATAATAACACTTTTCAATACATAATGAGTAATATAAAAATAAATTTAAAATTAATTAGTCTCTCATTTTAAAACTTTAAAAGTCATTCCCAGTCCTTCAGCATTCCCTAACAGCTCTTTAGACACCATGCCAGCACAGACTCACCTAGTCATAAATGCCTTTAGTGAAAACACAAACTCAACAGAAACTCCAAATATCTATGCTTTACATTTGGTTTAGGTTTCTGGCTTATGAATGCAATTCTTATAGATAGATACTATTTTTGTATGTAAAAACTGATGCATGCATGTTAAAAAAACCTACATAACTAATAATTTCGACTTCAATCTTGGTATGTCAAAAAACAGAGTATTCAAAAAACTTCATAGGAAATTTCACCTATGATTTATATAAACAGGAACCAGCATGGAATTACTGTTTCTTCATATCAAAAAATATATTTCAGAGCAGGACCTTCATAGGTAAATAAGGTGATCATGTGTTATTTCATTGCAGAAAATTACTAACTTTTTTCTGTTGAAAAAGTGTCAACCTACACTATGAAAGAACTTCTGAAAGAACTCAATTTTTAAAAGAAAGTCAATGTAAAACAGGGACATTTAAGAAAACAAATCAGGCTGGAAATATTCCCTTTAAAGTATTAAAAACAGGTGGGGATACACAAGGACAAAGATGTTACCAAATTATTCTCTTGGATGAGAGCTTGAAAAAAATCCAGCTAAGTAGAAGAAGATAATAATATAGCCAGTCTTTAAAAAGATGAATGAGATCTCTTTCTCCATTATGGCCTATAAAACTCCAACTGTTGTATCAGCTTACTCCTCCGACAGAACAGACAGGAAGAGAACGAAATTCACATTGGACAAGCCTTTCCATAAGGAATGCAGCCAAATACAATGCCAATGTGGTATCATAAATACAAACAAGCAATTATTTAAATGAGTCAGATATGTGGTTAGGTGATGGAAGACAAACTCCATAAATAATCTCTCAGAAGCATGTTTTTATGAGTTTCAACTTCATAACCAACCAGGAAAGATGGAAAGATTACACCGAGCAGGATCTAAGTGCTCTTAGCATGAGTGACCAGCAAGACCTTGGCGAGAGAAGGCAGCAATAAAATGGGAGAACAGCCACAGATGTCTGCAATTGATATAGCCATGGAACATGAGAAATAGAAATATGAGGTAATATATAATGTGCTTTTCGGTGTCCCATGGTGTTTGTATAAGGAATGGCACATACTCAAGGCACATTTCAGAATATTACAGGTAGCTAGTGCAAGTTTAGTATTTGGACTTGTTTTAAAATATAAAGATCATAATAAACCTGATCTCCTGTGTTCCCTGTCTTCCAGTGTTTATTATCATTAAAGCACCACCTAAGAGTTTCTGTCGGTTGGGGAACCTGTCACATGTCTTTCCTATGTGAATATTACACATAAGATAAACTAGCCCTGTAACCTTACCCCATCAAAGTTAGACCCATCAAAGGTCTAACTGTGTTCAGTCCTTGAGATATTTACCAAATAGTGGAATCTCATGATAAACCAAGTTAGACAGTTCAAGCTAACTGAATAACAAAGTATGCTGGATATTGGTATTATCTTAAAAAATGTTTGATATGCACGGAACTGTTGGTTTAAGTACAGAAAGCATGTGTGCTGAGCTGTCAGTTCCTTGTGACATGCCATATAATTGTTTAGCTTGATGATTCTACCACATTGGGGTAAAATTCTTTAAAATATTTAAAAATTTAAAATAGATCATATGTATAATTTTGGAAGTATACTTGCTGCATAAATATGCCATCAATGGAAATTATTCTGTTTCCTGATTTGACTGTCTCGTCTCTTACTTAAATTGTGCAAGTCAAATTCTAATCAGCTCTTGGGATCAATTGTAGTGTTATGTAAGTCAGTAGGATTCAAAAAATGTTTTGTATAATTAACACCAGTTGCACTGTAAAGCCAGATCATGAGACCTTTTTCTTCCCTCATAACATAAAATGGATTGCAATCCAGATTACTTTAGCAGGAATAAAAGCAGTTAGTATCACACTCATTATTTGTGAACAGTTTGACTTTCTGAGAGTGGGAAAATATATTGAGTAAGGTCTTTTGGCAGTTTGAGGCGTGTTGGTTTATTTCTTGAATATTTTGACTGTATACATTTGACTGTTTAAATCACTATCATTTGCCACCATAACTCAAGTGACCCTGTAGAGCACATAGAGCATTTAAAATACCCTTTAACAAAAAAACTTACGTACATTGTCCACTTGAAACAGTTGACAAAAATTATTTCTATGTTCCAGCAATCTACAAACTGAAATTACTACATTTACAGAGAAAATATTTTTTCACATGCTACTGTCAGCAAGGGAAGACATTTCCAGAAGAACTTTCAAAATGAACCTTAGATATGGACAAATAGCATCAATTTCCAATGGACACTGAGTGCTCATTAGTCTCTACTGTTAAAGTATCCAAGGCTGTTACACCTCTCCAGTGACCTCAATTTAGAAGCCGATGCAAGAATGTCTTTACACTTTTTACAAGGAAACACACACTCTGGAAGGAAATTGAAGAAAAGTAAGATTATTGGCGAGTGTTATTGACTGATACTGAGAGTGCTGAATGACACTCCCAAGAAATTATGTCTGATTTTGCACAGTCCTCTGTCATTTGTTTCTCTTGGTGCAGACCAACAACAGATAAATTGCTTCCTTTTCTAGGTTTAGAAAAGGAGGATTTGATTTTTAGAAGTCCCTACCATCAGTCAGTACTCCAATGTATGTACTGGATCTCCCTCAGGACTGTATCAGAGAAACTCTACCCAACTTCTGGTTAAGCTAGCTGTTCAAAAATAGATACTTGCACACAATTATTTTTTGTGCTTTCCATGTGGGCACTCTTCTTTCAGTTTCCTCAGTATCCTTGAAGAAATACTCATCTACACATTTGTGGAGAAGAAAGTTCAAATTCTATTATGTCAGCATTAAAGGAGAATCAAAAATCAACACAGACTCAAAAATTTCTGTACCACAAAGGATAGGAATCTGCTCACTTAAAATATGTATTTTCATCATGGAAAGAAATTTAGCTCCCAACCATTATATATATGTGGCAGCTTATTTCCAATATCTTTCACAAAATTGTTTCTTTTTTTCCCTTTTTTTTTAATTGGGAAAAGGTCTTGTCTCAGTAGCATGATGCTTCTACTTCTAAAATATTACTCTGTG
Organism: Trochalopteron elliotii; assembly: GCA_024734555.1. NCBI lineage: Eukaryota > Metazoa > Chordata > Aves > Passeriformes > Leiothrichidae > Trochalopteron > Trochalopteron elliotii. Next base: position 1,119,395 of record JANPWX010000108.1, on the reverse strand, counting down.
CATCCCTTTTATCCAATGATTGTGTTCTAAATATTACAAAGCTTCTGTTTTCTCAGTCAACAGCAATGCATTCCACAACCTAAGTACCAATCAAGAGAAATAAAAAGATATTTTCCTTATTTTTATCAGTCTTGACTTTTCCTGAGTCTGCTCCATTGAAATGCTCTTGTGAAAAAACAGCAGCACTGGTCTGTATCTCTCTTTTTTTAACATTCCTTTATTATTACAGGATGCTGCTTCCTGAAGTGGAACATCATCCAATATTTAGGTTTTGTAGTATAAATCTCTTCCAAAATTATGAACTGTAAAGCTCAATTTTCAATTGATGCTTTATCTCTCTGAATCTGTTCTCTGCTTTCCATATGGAAGATCTTTTTCTTAAAGCCACTGAGGGTACATCTAAATTGGCTCTGCAATTCCATTTCAAGCTTTCAATTTTTTTCCTGTAGTTAAAACCTAGACTTACTCTTTCCAGTCATTTGATTCTTTCAACCTATCTGGTTCCCTGTATGCATACACTGACCACATCTGATCTCACTATCTTAATCAGGATAATTATTTTTATTTCTGAGGAACTATTCCAGCTCAGATTATGTAGGCTCTCTGTATTAGAGAAAATGTGCTGGGCTGGAATTTGCTTTGCAAGTGTTCTCAATGCAACGATTTTTTGTATTTTTACTCTTAGAGGGTGTACAATATGGGGGATATTCCTTCATACTGGATGCTGGTATTTGGAGCCCATCCACAGCTAAGAACTCAAAATATCACACAGTTCCAAGTCAGATCTGAATATCATGCTATTAGCTTTTTGACCCAAATTTGGCAAAAAGGCAGACAACACTCAGTGATTTCATTTAAATAAACCCTAAGTATGTGTTTAAGTATTAAGCCAGGCAAATACCACAATATTATGAATTATGTGCTGAATAGATCCTGGAGCTTTAACTCTTTGATCATCTTTTTCCAGGTAATTGTGCCAGTCCAAACTTCAGACTGCATTCCTGTATTATTTTTCTTTTCAGAAACACCGTATCACTATATTTCCACATATTTTTTCACACATTCAACCAGAAGCCTGAGCTTAATTAATATGCCATAATCAGGGTCTGGTACTACGTGGTCAGCAGTTTAAAAAAATAAAGATTCAGTCTGTTAGAATTTTCAAAATTGCCAATTGTCTAAACTTGGCATTATAATGTGTGTATATCGTGTCATCCCCCAAAAAACCTTCGCAATTCCAGTCAAGCTGGTTTATGCATCTTCACAACTCTTAACAAGTTCCTACAGTTCACTGTCAGATCTAAATAATAAATTGTGTTGATTTACATCTCTAAAAACGTGTCTCCAGTAATGGTCCAATTCATATTGTGAAACTGTTTGGTTTTAGAGGGGCAAAGTAAGGACTAACAGGAATAGTTAGGACCTTGCCTTGCTTTTTCTCTCATTTTCCCTTTTTCTTCTTCCCCTTCCCCTTCCTCTTCCCTTCCCCTTTTATACCAGAACAAAAACAAGAAACCAACCAACCAGACAGATAAAACCTCTAAAGGTTTCCACTAGGCAAATTATTCCATTAAATCTAACAATGTTTAGATACATATCTGGATGCTGTATTGTCCCATAAGAAAGAACTTGTTTCCCTGCTTCTTGAATTCATTTCCCCTTCTTTCTCTTCCCCACTTCAGGTCTGTAGCCTTCTTAGAAGTAACTAATACCCGAAACATTTTGTGGTTTTGTTTGACTGATTCCCTGCCCCGTTAAGCTGTAGGTTAAGGAGGAAGATAACAGTGAGGTAAATTTCCACTTTAAAAAAGAAAACCAGTTATGGCAAATACAACTAACTAGAATTTACTTAAGATAATATAATAAAACATCTGAAGCTGGGAATATAACTCTGTACACCTTTAAGCTAACAAATTTCTATATTCATAGTGAATATGCAATTTTCTTTTTTAAAAAGCTACTTTCATCTATTAACACTATCTAATTTTTATAATTTGAATATGTACCCTCATTTTGTATATTGCATATACATAATGGTATCTATAATGGTATAATTTAATATGCTATGCATATCTAGGGACATTATGGGAAAATGTTAGGTATTATTGATACTTTGTTCCTGTGAAAAAAAAGGAAGAGTTGTAAAAATATAAATACTAAAGCAATAATGAGTGTATTTTACAGTAACAAAATAAGCTTAAAAATTATTGAGTCAGCTGTACACAGCTTTAAATTAGGTTAAATCAAAGAGGTGGAAAAAGGAAAACGCATGGTGTAGGAGAATGGATTTTGTTTCTGTACATAAACTGGACTAGCTCTGTTCATAGTTGGCACATGTCATTTTTCATTGAAATGGAAATATATTTTTGCCTTTATTATACCATTATGTTTCATACATTCCACCACTCTATTGACAAGGAATATGCCATATGAAGAAATTAGTTTTGTGTTAAAATAATATCACTAACAAAAATCAAAGACGTTACATTCATGCCGAAGTTTCTAGTACCTGTGAACACAAAGACTGATCCAAGGGACTAACTTCAGATGAAGCTTTGTTTAAGTTGAATAAGGAGGACCGGAATTTATATCCAAGGGACTATGTCATATTAGGGAATCTGTATTTGAATTCTTCTTAAAATTAAATTAAAATGTGATCTTTTTTATCCAGTATAATAGTTATGGACACATATGTGTTATTATTCAATAGCCCCATAATATACCGTGGCTCATGAATCTTGTATATTTGAATTTTAAAACTGCCACAGAATACGAAAGCTGTAGTTCATTATTCAGTCCTTTAGACAGTGGGGTGTATGTATTTATGGTTCTGAGCCATGCATTTTCCTACCTGAATCAAACAATCTTCCAGATAAGAAACTTTGTTTCTCTGGCAACAATATGCAAGTGGATTGTATGTGGAAAAGTGAAGACATTTTGTAGAAAAACTGAAGCGAGTTTTAGTGCTCAAGCCAACACTCCTTTTTATGTATGGCTAAGCTCACAGTGGAGTAGGCCACCCTTAAGTAAATTTCTCAAGGAGTGAAGTGAAGTTTTGATTTTGGAAATAGCTTCATGATATTCTGTTGAAAAAACCAAAACAAAACCCTCACCCACACAGACATAATTTAAAAAACCCACAGATCATAAAGTTGCAAACTCTCCCAACTGCTGAATTATTGCTATGTTATCTCTTATTTTTCTTTTTATTTCGTGTAATTTGTGTAAACATTCTATCAATGTCCATTACAAACATAGAGTAAGAGTGATGTTGCATAATAGTTTTCATATTTTTAAAAGGTAGAAAATTCAATTCTGCAATAACTGTGTGGATTTTCACAAAATCTTTGTGGTGTGAAAACCTTCTCTTTAATCCTCATTTATAATTGTTTAAGCATATTTTCTTTTTTCTTAAAGTCTCACTATGTTGCTGTTCTTTGAATTTACTACCAGGCAAAATTTTCTCTAACATCAATCCTAAATTCACATTTAACTGATATTCCTGTGATAATCAGCATTTTTTTCTTCTTATTTCTCTCTGCATTGATATATGGAAACAGGATTGTTCTTACATTGAAGATGTTTCCCACTTGATTCAAACTAGGCCCTTTTTTGACCTCCTCTTTGTACTGTCTGATCTCTTTCTTTAACCTTGTAGGATATATTCTCATACATGTTTTCTTCTGAATTCTGCTGTATGGATCAGAAGCGAACAGCTTTTCAGAGTGATATTAGAACTTCCCTACCAGTCACACAAATATGCTTTTTAATACAATCCTTGTTCTGCTTTTCATGATATCACAAACACTATTCACAGATATTCTGTGATGAATTAATAAATGAAGGTCTTGCTCTTACAGTTTTTCAATTTAGCCTAGCTTATACACAGCAGTCTTGTAATTACTGTTTAAGTTCAGGATCTATTTAGCATTATTACATTTCATTCCAGTTATAATTTTCAGTCTCTTAGCCCCATCCTATGCATTACCTACATTGATATTCTATCATGTGGGCAGTACCTTAGGAATCATGTGTCATCAGCACATTTTTATTATTTGTTCCAAGGTCATTAATGAAATTAAAATATTAAGTAAGATTGATCCCAAGAACAATCAATGCAGGATTCTCTCTAACCTTTTCAGTACCATTTATCATCTTCTCCACACAGACAGTTTCTTAGATTATTTTTTTTCTCTTTTCACCTCTCTCATTATGAAGTACCAGCAGATTTCCTTTACCGAACTCCAGGCACAGAACCTTTTTTGCCTAGAAACTTATAATCAGAAAAAGCTGTATATTTGTCACATTCTAGCCCAAAAAACTACCTCATATTTAGTTTCTGTTCTGTTCTCCTCTTGATCTGTATTGACTAAAGTATGCTCTTCAGTTCATTCTCGAGTGTCTGTTTTCGGCATACACCTTTACCTCATGGTCAGGTTGTTTTCTTACACTTGGCTCTCATTTCCTGGCCAGCAATTTTGTGACCTTCCTGGTAAGTACTGTTGTTGAGAAAATAGCACTGAAATCAGCCTCTCATCTCTTTCATGATTTTAAATCTGCACTTGAACTTCACAGTTGCTTCAACCATACATTTAATCTTTATTTGCCTGAGTTTTCTCAGTAGACGTTCCATGCATTTAAGACTAATATTTTTATTATTTATACCCCAACCTTAGTTAAGATGCTAAGTTACTTCTTGAGCTTAATTAAGAATCTATGCCTTTAGTACCCTTCTCTTTGACTCATCATCAATTTAGTCACTGCTCTCGATAATCTTTTCTTCCCAGTTCTCAGCTTTGATGAAGCACACAGAACATCCCCCTCTTACTCAAAATCTTGTACAAATCCTTCTGCATTCCCTTCCCTGGTTGTTTGATTCATAGACCTTTTATCTTTTGTTTCTTTGTTAAATTAAGTAGTCACCTGTTCAGAACTTTTATCAATGACCAGGTGCCTTTTTTCCAAGTGGCCTCTGTGGACACAGAAAAATGCTTACCTTTCTCACATAGTTGTGCCAACACTAATTATTTCAACTTAACTTCCATTTAAAAAGAAAAACTGCTGCCAACAAAGACTGCTAAGGGGAACATCCCTGTACTCCAATACTTAGCTAGCTGATTTGTTTATTTATAGCAGTCAGGAAACTGACCTAAACTGAATGATTAGCAGAGGTTTTTTGACACCAAGTTTTTAGGAATTATATCTCTCTTTTGTGAATGAACCAGAAAAAGTCTTTCTTCCACTGACAGAGGTAACAAGCTCTCCCATCTTGGGAGTCACCATCCTGTGTTCACTCAAGGTTATTTTCTATCCATATCTCCTCTTATGCAATAGCAGGAAGACAGCTCCACCTCTGAAGGAGGTGGAGATCCTGTGCAGATCCTGTTGATCTTCATCTCAGAAGGCACACCACCTACTCCTGAACTTTAGTTTTCATGACCTCTCACCCTACTGAGGTGGATCTGTCAGTCTCGCATGTCATCCAAAAGTAAAGGCTACACCAGTTGTTTTACCCTTAGAACTAAACTTTCATTATGTGAGTGCATTGTCTTATTAATAGGTGAGTCATTTTCCACTCCACTACTACTGGTGTCCGTGTATCACACTTCCTCTCATTTCCTTATTTTTAGCTTTTCCACCCTTAACCATTTATGTTTCTGAAGGAGTGTTGGTATTCTATGTGCATTGATCTACTCTGGTACCTGATCCAGATAATCAGCATGGAATTTTACTGTGCTAGGCTATGGTATCCTATGCCTACTTTCCCCTAGAATTGCAGTCTCATAAAACATGACCTTAAATCTTATCCTAGACAGCAAATTTGTCTATGTCATTGGCTCTTATCCATTTAGGAACACTAAACTACTCATTCTTCTTGCTGTCTCATTTCATACATTACTCTTCAGACAATGCCCATAACAAACTGCTATGAAATCAGGGCCAGATGATCCACAAAAATGGGAGCTAATTAGTTTTGTTCTTGAATCAATGACTGGTTTAGAGGATGAATCATTTGACTTCTCTGAAGATTTATTCATCATCAATAAGTTGATAAAAGTACTTCTCTTTCAGGAAAATTATGCTCTGAAATATATAGTGTGACTAAATTGTCTAAAACTACCACATCTGCGCTCACAAAAACAGTCCAAGAAAAACCAAAAAAAGTAGAGGACAAACTCGGGAAGCAGTGATTAATTTCCTTACATTTATAGGCAAGGAAATTGCAAATATCCCCACTCCCCCTTCAAGTAATACTGAAAAAAAAAAAAAAAAGGAAAGCAGCAAGGCAAAGCTTTATACAGAAAAAAACAGCTGTGTAAGAAGTACAGTACAGTTTTTATCATCCAAAACATTGAAGAGAAGATCACAGAATCACTGAATCAACTAGGTTGAAAAAGATCTCTGAGATCATCAAGTCCAGCCTAGGAATGAGTACCACCATGTCAATAGACCATGGCACTGAGTGCCACGTCCAGTCATTTCTAAACACCTGGAGGAATCATGACTCCACCACTTCCCTGGGCAGCCCACCCCAGTGCCCAATTACCCTCTCTGTGAAGAGCTTCTTCCTGATGCCCAGCCTAAACCTCCCTTGGTGCAGTTTAAGACTGTGTCCTCTCATGCTACTGCTGGTTGCCTGGGAGAAGAGACTCACCCTCACCTGGCTACACCCTCCTTTCAGGTGTTTGCAAAGAGTGATAAGATCTTTCATTTTCTTCTAGTCTGGAAGAACTAGAAAACTTTGAGTAGGCAAGAGCTGAAGTCAAAGGAACTTGGTTTGTTACCAAATTTTTTGGACCATTGTTAACTGTTGATAAATCAAGTAAGTTCTAGCTGTTGGTGGGCAGCTTGTACAGATTCAAGGCCTTTTCTGCCTCTCACTCCACCCCACCAGGGAGCAGGCTGGGGATGCACAAGGAGTTGGGAGAGGGCACAGTTTGGATGACAGATCAGAGGGACATTTCATACCATATGGTACCATGCTCAACAAATATAAACTGTTGGGAAGCAGAAAGAATGAAAAAATGTTCAGAGTCATAGAAATTGTCTTACCAAGTTACCATTACACTTGATGGAGTCCCGCTTTCCTGGGGATGGTTGAATACCTACTTGCACATGGAAAGCACTAAAGGAATCCTTCATTTTGCTTTGTTTGTGTGCACAGCTTTTGCTTTATCTATGAAACTGTATATATCTCAAGCCACAGGTTTTCTCAGTTTTACTCTCCTGATTCCCTCCCCCATCCCACCCTAGAGGAGTGAGTGACTGGCTCTGTGGGGCTCAGTTGCCAGCTGCAGTTAAACCCTGACATGTGCTTGCACATTTTCCTGTGCCAATACACAGAATGCATGGTCAAGCCCTCTGAAATTTCTTCCTTCAAATTTCAACTAAATGTGAGGAAAAAGCAGCATTCAGTTTTGGAAGCCCTTGATTTTTTTCTTCAGTACTAGCAAGAACGATAAAGTTGTTAGCAGCATAACATGGTGCTATTTTTGTTTATTTAATTCAGAGAATAATAAATATAATGAAGACAACAATAAAAATGTAAATAATAATTAATGAGAAAAGGATATTTCAGTGTCAGGCAACCTTAACTGGATTTCACAACAGATGGAACTTCATATATTGGGAGAACCATGAAGTTTTGTTAAAGAAATACCCAAGCAGTACAAGCTGGTGATATACAGGCAAGCAGAATTAAGAAAAGCTTTATCCTAAAAGATTAGTTTCTTCATTCCTCCACGTATTTTTACGACCTGGCAATTTCTGAAGCAAAGTGGTAGATGTGAAGCAGGAACAATCTACATTATTTGTGCAAGAAAGCAGCATAACATCATTTTTATGAAACTTTGAGAACCAGAGGGAAAAATAAGGAAAAAACAGACTCAAAACATTAAATAGAAATCACATTTCCTCATGTAATATTTCAGGTTTTGATATGCCTCATGTTTTTACAGAACCATTTATCCCAGTGTAAGACTCTGGAAACCCATTTAATCATAATTTTCACTTCAGTCCATCACAGTTAGTAATGAGGGAGTAACAACTGGCCTATCACTTCTCTGCTGCACAGTGTTAGACAGTATCTAAATTTCTGTATAAAATTATATGCCATTTGGAAATTGCAAATGAAAGAATGTAAACTAATTTCTCTTATCCAAACAATGAATTATCTCCGATTCCAAGAAATTAAAACTGAGCACCAGTGGAACAATTTGAAAGGGAGGAAACCATCCAGGTTTTTTGCACTCACTGGAATGCAAGGAGTTTAATAATTTCACCATGTCAATGTGTTGAGTCTATACATAAGCATGTGTGTTTACATCATTGCCAATTAAAAGAAATTGCTACATACAAAGAATTGCATGTGTTAAAATTTAGACTGGCCATCATGACCTGTTAGAACTTCTTGCAAGATGTTTCCTTACAGTTACTTGTAAAATGCACATATGCAACTACAGATGAAGTTGGCGAACAAGTATTTTTAATTCTCAAAACCTTTACATTCCGATTTTATTAAGATTATCTTTGGAACATGAAATGATGAGTTACTTTGTAATCAAACTTCTATATACAACAGCATAGATTTAATTGGGTATTCTCTTTGTTAAATCTGGCATTTTAAACCAAAACTCATGTAACTCTTTTCAGTTCCCCAGAAACAGAACACATAAACCCAGATGTAGCAGAGGACTAGTATCATTTGTAAGAGACATTGATAACTTCTATATTCATCAAACTTGTCTATAATTTTAGCCTTAAATTAAATCTAAACAGAACAGAGGAAGACATAAATAGTGGAAATATTAAGAGAGCAAGTTCTTTATTTGAAGGAAAAAAATCAGTAATGATAAAATATTTACTTTCTACAGCATTTCCTGAGTAATAAAAGCCTTCACGTGCTGCACAAAGAATAAAAGGAAAGAGTAATATATCTAATTCCAGAGAATTCTATAATCTCTATATTTTTACCTTTTTAAAATATGCTAGAAAAGCAGGAGTCAAAATCTAAAGATAGTTCTCCATCATGTTTGCCCATATGCCCATTTGCTTATTTTAGCACTTAGAATCTTGCATGTATTATTTGAATTAGACCTGCAAAGGCGATGAAAAAATAGTATGGGCATAGAAGATCAAAGTTCAGGATGTACATGATGGAATTTCCTGTTAAAATGGATCAAACTTCACTTTCAGTTGCTTTCAAAGATTGAAAAGTAATGCAACTGTAATATTAATGTATTGCATTTCTTTCACATTTGTGCAATGTTCTCCATGTCCAGAATGGTGATTTTAGTCATAAAATATGCTTGGAAATACCTCGGTTGAAGGGAACACTGATTTTGCCTTAAAATACACATTTGCAGGGAAAATTTTTTAAGGTTTTTCAAACAGTTGATAATTTTACTAAAGGGAGATGGAGGACAAAAGATACTTTTGAGAAGAGATTACTTTGACAGCTAATTTATAGTGTAGGGAGGAGGTTGGTTTCTTTGCAAAGGAAAGATTTAAGAAGGTGCGATAGGATTTCTTTGAGGAAAAGTGGCTTTTTAAAATTTTCTGGAGAGAGAAGAGGTCTTTAAACCTACAGATTATAAATGAACTGCAGTTCTTTGGTTATCCAAGGAAGTCAGTGACTAGTCATTATTCATCTTGGGCATGATACTTGTATTACTTTCCACAAATTGCTTTTTATTCTTTAATTCTAATTTTCATTTGCCCAATAGCTGAAGGATGAGTAACAATATGAGTTTCATGTAAAACTTCTTATGCAAATCTTTCATTTTTGGGACTATTTTATAAAATGTTCATAAATCTAATTCCAGAGAGTCTTATATAATGTCACTAAGTCATATACAGAAAATACCAGTCAAACAAAAGGAATAATAGTTCAAGCATATATGAAGTATCAACCAAATTAAAAGAAGGGATATCTAAACAACATGAAAACAAATGTTTGTCTACAGCAAGATTAACTTTGTCTCATTCCTCCCAAGAAGCCATTCATGTGCAGTTTGGCAGTCCCATGAGCCGATGCTGTAACTGTACAAGTGCCTTAAAATATTTCTTTAGCAGTTCACATGCTGTTTAAGAAAGTGGCACTCTGGAAACATAGCCTGGAAATAGCATGAAATAGTTATCTTTTCCTACCTTTCAAAATTAAATTATTCAGCTAAACAAATCAAAATAAAAAAAAAAAAAAAGACTATAGCCATAAAACAAAAATTGGTACTAAATGCAGTTCTATGCACCTTTGAACATTACGTTGTGATAGATTCATTAGCTGCAGGGTAGCTGGGCAGGGAGAAGCATACTTTTTTATATGTTTTAGCAGTATAGTTACCTTTTTTCCAATAATAAAGAATTTTTATTAGACAAATTTTATTTTTTCTCCCTTTGTAGAATCATGAAAACCTACTGACGTGATTTATTCCACCAAAATTTGATTTGAGCTATTGAAAAAGTCTGATATATACAAATTTAGATGGAATTACAGACTTCACCCTCATATAGACATTGTCTAACCATTCAGCTTTTTTTTCTTTTTATTTTTCTTTTCCTCCTCTATGTATTTTTCCTTTTTTTTTTTTCTATATAAATTAAAGAGAAAGAAAGAACTCTTTGACTGGATGAGTCAATGTTGTTTTGCAACTGGAGGTTTAGTACTTAAATGAGTTCTGAAAATATTTTAATAGATATTTCTGATGACACTGGGATAAGTCTCATCCATAGGAATAAGTCTCATCCTTTCTAAGGAATGTTTATGGTCCAAATACTGTGGGGTTGGGGGTTTTGTGGTTTTTTGTTTGTTTGTTTTTGGGGTTTTTTTTGTTTTGTTTTTGTTTTTGTTTTGTTTTGTTGTTGTGGTTTGGTTTTCCATGAAACTACGTACCAATTTCTCCAATGAGTACCCTAGCTAGCGGTAGGGTGGAGTTTTTTTAATCAAGCCCCCCCAAAAAATTATGTCTGATTAGGGTGGCAGTGATGGAAATGGTAAATATACAGCTAGTAATGAACAAATTAAAACTTTAAACAGTATAAAAATAGAAATTGGTATCAAAAAGTTATTCTTCCTTAGCAGCTTTCCATAAAACCAGCAGTATTTCAGTGATTCTGTTTCTAATTCAATTTCTCTCCTTAGTATCAGAAGAGGAGGAGATTTTGTAAAATATAAAATCAGAAAACTCATTTTGACTTCTTTTTTCTGGAGAAACTCTGAAAAAATATCTATTCTTCTCTTGAGCTTACAATGCTAAAATTTCCATCTGAAGAATAGATGTTGCTGAGCATTCTGTCCCTTAATAAATTCTCATTAATAGCTTGTTATTCTTTCTCTTCATGGCTAGAAAAAAAGAGCTCTCGTGGAGTCCTCCCTGTGTGTTCCAGATCAGAAAGAGCCAATAACATGTGCATTCTCCCTTGTATAATAAGGGAGTGATGTCTTATGTGTTTTTTTCTTAATAAGGTCCATTATTTTCTCCAATGACACTGGCAAGAAAATATATAAATGACTGTTTGGAACCTTAGGATGTGATCTCAAGTATAAAGAAGAATAATGCAATCCTACACAAAGAATTCAATGCCGGTGTTTGAAGCTGAAGATATTTAAAATTCCAAATGGAAGAAATGTACTTAGGAATTTAATTTCAGATTTTCAGACATCAAGGTAATCTTTCATAGACTGGGCACTTAATTCAAACATGCAGACAAGACTGAAGTCTCTGGGGTTTATGAGCCACCTAATTAAGTATTCCGTGAAAAGTCTAATATTGTGTTAGCATTTAGTATAAAGCTGATAAACTACTTCCAGTAGGTCTGGCAACACTTAAGAGCCTTTGCACACACAGAAAGGGAATGTATCATCATATCATCTTGCTTAAAGATGCACCTGATTCCTGAATGCCAGTGATGTGGCAAGTTATAGCAATCAGAAGTAGGAAGAAATTTTTTCACTGCATGAAAAAATTCAGTGTTTTAAGAACATTATTTCTTTCCGAGAAAGAAACTATTTCTTTCAGAGTGGTAATTCATTAATACAATCCACTGTATCCAGTAGTGGGACAACCACCACATACCTGGATAGACAGATGAAACATTTTGCTGGTAGTGATAATCTCTTTCTTGTGTCTTGAGATCTGGAAAATTTCTTCCAAGGAGGTATCATCAGGTAGGCTTCACACTCTAGTGAGTGACTAATGCACATACACTTATGTGTGTGCTGTGCATATATATATACATATATATGCAGATAGATGAGAAGGGGGAATTTTCCTTAGGTATCTGTAGCACTATAATGGTAAAGACAATACATTACATTTTAAAACAAACTGACTGATATTTTGTTATTTATACAGCCTATCACTCCAAATGCACCTGTTTCTCTCCCTTGAACCATTGTTTTCCTTTGAATATGTCTTATGTTGCTTTCTCTAGATAGTTTTGCTGCTGTCATATTTTCTGCTTTCACTGTGCCATTTAATTACTTGTAAAATACATTTATTTAATCCTGCATATAGAATTCTTAACTATGAAAATTATCCTTTAATTGAAGCCAACAGCATCCAGTTTGTCAGTGTGCATATATGACAGCCCTTAGATTCACCAAACTCAGTAGACTCGAAATTTAAATTTTAAATAGCATATAAAAATACATTCATGTCCCTGAAATTCACTGTCCTGGTGCCTAAAGTTTTTTCAGGCAAAACTTCCTCTAATGTTGCTAATCCTAGAATCAATCCTTGTGTCCAATATGGTGATTACAGTTTAATCTTTCTCTAAGGGAAAAATCCAACTGTGTTCTGTTCTAGATTTAAGGAGGATTCTGAATTGCATGTAGGCGAGAAGAAGGGCACACTGAACTGTAAAAATTATCTGATTTTTTGTCCTAAATCATACCACTGAGTCCCTTTTCTGTTTGTCTGTTTGTTTGTGGGATTTTTTTTTGGTTTTGTGGGTTTTTTAATTGACTTTTTATCTCCTGAAACATGACTTAAAGGTTGACCTCATAGGCTAGAAAACAGCATATTTAAAATTGAACTGAACTGAGCATGTTTCTCAGCTGCAAAACCCCATTGAGTTCCCCTCCCTGCAAGGATTTCAACAGAGCCTGGCTGAGATGTCCCCACTCTGACCCATCCTCCTTAGGAAGTGCTTAAGGTTGCAGATTGTGGGTGTGAGGTATCATTGTGGAACAAGTTTTTAGCTGCCAACTGCATTCTGTCCAGGGAGAAACAGCTGCATTTTACCCTAAAATTCCCATACCATTATAATCTCTGTTAGTGTGTGAATATAACTCCTCAGTTTCTTCTGATTTTACCCCCAGTCATCTTTCCACATCCACCATATTGATTCACAATATTTTGTCTCTGATAAAAGTATTATCAATTTAAAATGTGAGTTATGGAATTATCTAGTTGCTCAAGACTGAAGGAGTTGCAACAGGGAAGTCCTGGAACTAAAATCCTAGCACTAAACTTAGGTCAGCTTATTTTCTAATGCAGGAAGATTGTTTATCCCAGACTGCAGCTACGGACAGATAAATTTGCAGAACAAGCAGACAAAACTGCAAAATCTTCACACGGACAGGAGACATTCTAAGTTTTTTCCTTTATTCAGTGTAGTATCACAACATTCAGATCAGCTGATTGCATATGATCATGCTGAAATTTCTTCAGAAATACACAAAGTGTGACAAAAACCTCATCATTTTTCTTCTAAAGATTCTGTCTCTCTATAAACTGTTGGTACAATCCTACATTCTGCAGATGCAGTTGAAGTCATACTAATTACTACATAATAACTGCAAGAACTATAATTAGCAGACAATTTTCTTCTACTAGCACAATATATATATTATGTAGTTTCCATAATGTATGAAACGCTGATATTCATTGAAAATATATTTTTCTAGGTACTTAGAATCAATACATAGTATTCTCACAGCAAGCTATTAGTAACCTACTCCTTCTACTCACATTCTGATTTGCATTTCTTTATTTTTATTATATATCTAAAGCTGATGTGATGTTCTCCTTGTTGGAAGAAAATGGTCCTTATATTCATGCTAAAATTAGAGATTTATGTGTGATTTAAGGGTTCAAATCTTGCCTTTGATGAAATTTATTATTAGACACTTATATTTGCATTTTTTAATTAATATTTGCCCAGGAAATAATAGTAGTCATAAGAAGTAAAAGAAAAAAATATACAGGATGTGTAAAGATGGTTATTGTTTTTCAAAAGTTTAATAATTGATTCACTATTTTATTGCTTCATCTCAAAGATCATATTAAGCCTTGGTCTTAAATTAGCAGGAATACACATCTTTTCATGCACCTTTAAGGAACTGTAATTTTTATCATAAAAAATTCAGTGTTTGATTAGACATTTATGAGGTTTCACCTAAAAATCACTGTTTATCTGATTTGTATCTTTTTAATAAAGCAGAAAAACCCCCAGTGTTTTAAAATAAAAATTAAGATTTGATTAATTTATCAGCTATTTTTATTGTTTTGTTATTTAAATCTTAGATTCACTGATATATTCTCAGGGGTAGTTATTTCAATAAATGTGATCTGAAATGTCATTCAGAAACAAAATAAAAATCCTAAAATTAAGAAATAGATCCTAATTAATCTTCAGCATGATATCTATATAGTTCATATTTTCTTTATTCAACCCCAGAAATGTTAAAAAATGACATCATGTCTGAGAAAATGTTATAGTAGGCAAAAAAGATTGTTTGGCCAGTTAAAATTAGTCTTTGAGTTGATACCAGTATTGCTGGCATCATCAGTAACAGAAAATGTAATTGTCTAAACATGTGCAAAGAAGATTTATTTTACTTTGAAGTAGAAAAAAAAAGGAAAAACCCCACGAACTAAAAAGAAACTGTTTATTAAACAGTATATGATATTGAACACTGTGATATGAAAGCATACCTGCTCCAAAGGGCACATGGTATGGGGTAGTAGATTAGGAAAGATCAGTCTTTTCTGATAAGCTCCCTGTGGTGTAGCTGGTAGAAAAAAGACTTAGAAAAACCCAGTAGAAAATTACCAGCATCTATCACAGTGAGAATAAAATGTAACAAAAGCCTGTAAAAGCTGTCAAAAAGAACAAACAATTCTTGATTTATAGTAGTTAAAAGAAGTCTGTAAACAAAGCAGGTTTTATTTTCATTTCAAACAGTCCTGTGATCAGACTGAAGTGAGATAGCAGCTGCTTAAATAGAGTTAACAAGCCAGATACTTCAAACCCAGTAAAATGCTACTGTATGGGATGATGTGGCTGTTTGTTTTTAATGAAAGCCAGCTTTCTGGCTACAAGCAATATGTGTTATCAGGACTTCCACTTGAAATTTCACGAAGAAGGAATTGTTAACACTGAGGGATGAGGAAGCAACATATTTCAGGTTAAAACTGCGGTTTAAATAGTCTATGAGTTTACTTTTTCTGGTGACTCCTTTACCACCAATATTTTTAGAAGACCCTACTCATTTTTATTTGTAATTTGCTAAAAATGGATGCTGAAATACTGAAGTTTGTGAATAAATATATAAGGATAGTAACAAACTACAATAGTCCTCAGTCAATCAAAACTGCTAGAATTTCCCATCTGTTACTGAATTATCACAGAGGAACAGAGTCATCCTCTGCTTTTCCACTGGCCAAGTCATATTAAGCAGTTTATAACCAGAGACTGAAGGATGATCTGCACAAATATGAGAAAATTCACTTCCCTAATCTCCAGTTTCAATGGTGTAAAAATAAGTATCACTTTAGGAAGTTTTATTTTCAGGCTGGAAGTAATTCAATTTTGGAGAAACATGCCATCTAGGAAAAAGAGTGGTAAAAGGACACAGAGACTAGATGAGAACCTTGTGCTATTTTTTAACTACCAAATTCATTACTTAACTACTAAGCTACCATGGCATTAGTAAAATAGCTATTTCAAGTTCTTGTTCTTTAAAGAGTAAATTTCTTACCCCCATAACAGTGCTTGCTTTTTTATTGGTCTTTGTCTTGCACCACATTTTATTCCAGAAAATCTGACTCCACCGTGACTGTTTGTGGGCTACTGCATTGTGTTCAGATATTATACCTACAAGTACCATAGAAAACGCTGTGAGATAATCAATAAATCAGTGTTGAGAAGAGCTTGAGCAACGTACAACAGATGAGGCATGGGTCAATAACTAAACTAAGAAAAGAGCATAAGCTGTTGAAGAAAAGAACACTCATGGAAGTGAGAAAGACAATATTGTGCAAGATTGTTTTTGGGTTTTTTGTTGGTTTTTTTTTAAGGAGTGAAAGGGATTAAGAAAGCAGGCTAAATTCTAGCATTCCCTGATTTTTGATAGCTTAACTTTGTAGCCCTCACCGTGTGCTTCATACAGCATTTTGAGTGCAGCATATAATGTCTTTTGACATGTATAAACATTCTTATGATTAGTAGTCACAGAGTTTATTTATTGTCATGAATTGTGTCCAATCCAATTTGGTTTCATATTGTCCAATTTCCAAGTATCTTTCACTGCAAAGAGAATTTTGGAAATCTTTAAATGTTAGGGGCTCAGCTGAAATAGCCTGCCTTGGCAAACTCACTGAAACATATCTGTCAAGCAAAAGCCTTGTAAAATGCTCCACTGCTGTAGGCCATAGAAAGGAGCTATAATAAACTCTGACCCATAAAAAGTCATGTAAACATTATAACCTGTTTTTACTGGCCTTTTAAGTGCCAGGAGCAATTGATCTTATATGGCTTAGGTCTTTCTAGCTTCCCAGTCTCCATGAGCACCTAGGATCCTACATGGGTGTTCAACTGCCTCTGGCTTTGGAAGCCTAAAATAGGAACAGATATCATGCTATCAGCTATTTAGTTATTCATTCCAGACAGATGTCTGATATTTCCAGCAGAAAACATTTTAAAATTAAGCACCTACAGAAATCAACTGTTTCAGTATTGTTAATCAAAATAAATGTCCATGCAATCTCGAGCTGTTTCCCTAAATTGCTGCATCTGTCATACTGAAAAGAATGACAGGAAAAAAACCAAAAAAACCCAAACAAACAAACAAGCAAACAAAAAAAAAAAAAAAAAAAAAAAAAAAAGAGGAAAAAGAGAAGAAAAAAAAAAGAAAAATATTTTACATTTAGACTAACAGTGTCCTTGCCTTAGGGCTCTCTGATCATGACAGCTTCCCTAAGGTTCAATGTTAGTGTTCGTTTTCAGAAAAATGCTGCAAACCTTAGTCCTCAGGGGAAGCTGAAGTTCACTTCAATGCACTTCAGTGGGATTTTTTCCTGAGTAATAGCTGAAGGATTTAGCTCACTGCTAACTTCATGAACAAATAACCTGAATTTTACAGCTTTTGATTTCTGCCAAATTCTTTCCCCATTAATTTGCTGTGGGAAATCAGCCATACAATTAAAACCTATTTTATGCCTTCAATAATGTTAATGAAGCAATTGTGGATTTCAGAATTTTATATATGTGTGTGTGTATATATGTGTGTATTTTGTCCTCACTGCAGCAGCTGCTATTGGCCTCAAACATCTCTTAAATACATAGACTTAGCAATGGAGGTGTAAGTGACTCTGTTGGTTATTAAACCTCATTAAAAAAAGCCCAAAAGCCCCTCCCTATACAGATGGTTGCCATAACATGCAGAAATTTGCTACTTATTAATATATGCACTCTATTCCTTCCATTCTGGTTAAAGAAAATTAAAAATATAGATGTAATGAGGAGGTAGTGTTTGAAATTTGAAGCTCATTCCCAGACATTTTATCTTTCCCAACAGGGTATTTTTGGAGGCCACATCTGAAGGTAGCATAATTTTACATGCTAGTGTCTGGACCTGGATCCAAATGTTGGAACTCAGATTTATTGTTTGCTTCAGTTTCTGAATCCTTTTAACAGATTTTCCTCTAGATAAGGAATTTTTTTAACTTCAGTAGCAACTCTTATTGGGAGAGCTGGTACAAAAGTCTTTTCTAAAATGATGAAATTGCTGCTCTGCTGTAAAAATATACGTCATGAAAGAAAACTGTCAAAAATTCTAGTTTTGATTCTTCACAGAATGATACAGTTAGGATGTTGGCCAAAGATTTGATTCTGAGAAGCAAATACAGACAAGTGTAAAATTCAGAATTCTGTTCTGGGATGTAATACTCACTTTTCTGTGTATTTCCCTTGGAGATCCAAGTCTAGAAAGAATGGCCTGAACTTCAGAAGTGTGGAATATGCTCTTCCACCTAGAGCCAGAGTTTCAGTGATCCCTCAAGGTCACAATACCCATCTTTGGAGCATTTACACCTTCACTGCTGTAGCACTGGAAGGGGGTCACAGTCCTGAGATGAGTGGCTATGAGGGAGAGTGCAAAGACATTTGGATTCCTGAGAATTTGAGTAACTGGTGTCCTGAACACAGAATGACATAAGCCAGCAAATAGGAGATATATGAAAAACTAATTACCTAGGGTAGTCTCTCCACAGAATAAAAATGACAAGTAAACTTCCTCACAAGAAGATCTTCCAAATTTTATGAACAATAAGATAAGTATCTCTCTTTGGTCAAAAAAATCCAAACAAACAAACAAACAAACAAACCAAAACAAAACAAAAAAAACCAAACCAAACCAAAAAAACAAAAACAAAACCAAAAAACAAAAACAAACAAAAAAACCAACCAAACAAAAAAAAAACCAAACAAAAAAACCCCAAAACAAAACAAAAAACAAAACAAAACAAACAAAAAAAACACAAAAAAAACCCCCACCTGGCATTATTCCTGATTGTGTTCGGTAAGAGTTAAAATTTGCTCAGAGCCCGAATCCTAAGTCAGCTTCCCTCTCCCCAGGCAATTGATATAGAAGAATCATAATTCAGGGTGTTTCAAAAGGCACTGAGCTTTTTAGCACTCCTGGTATTTCAGTGATTATGTGCATGACCTCCTTCAATAATTTTGACCATATAAATTAACCACTGGATACTTAGGAACAAGGGTGGCTGTCCGTGGCATATAAAAATATTTGAAACAAGAGGAAACATTAATTCATGCAAATCTTACTCTTCAGTATCTAGCCACCAGTTCTAAAACTTTATTTTGCATTAATAAACTCCCAGTTCCATATTTCTATCAGATATATGTTGACAGGGTTCTCTCATTGCCTTTTTACAGAAGTGCAATTCTGCAATACTACTTGCATATGGGAAGTATCAACACTGCAAAATAAATTATTATGTCCTTTTTTTCCACCTTTTTAACCAGCTTCATGTAGTATTTGCAGAGTCAGACAGTCTGAATAGTTTTCTTCTCAGAGACCATGTACAAAGTTGCTGTGTTTACACTTTGTGGAAATTGCTTCCCTGCTGCAGATACAGAAGTGCTGCTACACTCCTGTTAATATTTAGCTGCTCTTGAAAACAGAGCTTGATATTTAAATCCAAATATTATACTGGCTTCTTGGGCTGGCTGGTGTGAAATTTAATTTGTGCTGTTAAGCCTCAGAAGCCTGGGGAAAACATGAGATGAACAATATCCATTAAACTCCAGTTTTACAATATCCTTCAGAAATTAAATGGAGACTCTTAGCCCCATGGACTCCATGCCCCTTCAAGGGCCACCAATACAGGTGCTATACCTGAATTTTGTATTTGACATTTGGATTTTTTTCACTGTCCGTGGCAGGGGAGTTTGAACTAAATGGCATTTAAGGTCCCTTTTAACACAAACCACTCTATGATTTTTATTGCTAACTCTTCCAATGCACAGACACAGTTTTTAGCAACAAAAAAGAGTAGTAGAAGAACTTTATTTTGGCCTCAGCAGTTAATGTTTGCAGACTTCCATATTTTTCTTCCACCAACCTCTTCCTTCCTTGTAAAGTAAAAAAAAAAAAAAAAAAAAAAAAAAAAAAAAAAAAAATTATTTCTCAGATTATCCTACACTTATATTCATAAAGTTGCCCTAAACAAATAAATACTTTCCCAAATGTGAACATTTGTAAAATTAACAAATACATACATTCAAGAAAATAGTTCTCAAGAGGCATTCATAATGTCAAACAAGTTTGAACTAATTAAAACAACTTCTAAACAGAGGCCTAGTCAAGTATCTGTGAAAAAATTAGCACCAGAGGGAGGAATGGCATTCCACCAGTTTTTGCCAACAAATCTCTATGCCAGCACTTCTGAAGGCATCAGTTGTTTGTTCCTTTGTGCTAGCTCAATGCAGCTCTCCTACATGCCCTCAGCTTCAGAACATCAGAGAACTTGTGGAGCCAAAATAAACACATTTTTTCTGTCAACACACTTCACATTTCCCCCCCATAGTGATGTTGTAACTTTCAACTGAAAGATTCTAAAGTATTGTATGGGTGAGCTGAAAAGCAAGTTCATCATATGAAGAAATAAACTCACTGTGGAATCTCCTGGGATTTTTTTTTTCTTATTTTTGTTACTATTCAGTTAACATTAATTACCCCCAGCTGCTTAATTCAAATCAATAGGTCAGGGTCTGGGAAAAGCCTGTCATTTCCTAGCTATGTTAGCTGCATATACATGATATTTTTACATTTGAATAAAGGAGCTAACCTGAATGTCCTGTAAATTTTTGACAAAAGCAAAATGATGCTGAACACTGATTTCTGTTCCAAAGTCAGTTCACCTGCCAGACAGAAGACTGAAGGGTTGTGACAAAACAACAAGGTTACTGGCAGTGTGACTAGACAGTATTGCCAGGAGGTCAAACAGTATCAGCCTGTTCCAGCTGAGAACAACAATTTGGGAACGTGACGTGACAATATAGAGCTTTGTTTCCTACCCACACAGTATCCTATCTTATTTCAACCAGACCATTTCCCCAGTAGCTAATAATTTTTCATAATTTTATTTATTTATTTTAGAAATAGCACACTGTTTCAGGCTTCAATTTACGAATTACATTAGTTAGAACCACAGATGTTTATATCTTGATTGCTTTCTGGATTCATCATATTTTCATTATTTCTATATTCTTCAGTCTACATACTCCTCTTCAGACTTGTACAACTAAATATACCTCTATCCTTATGTTTTATGCTGTGTGTAAAATTTAATTTACAGGAATTTCACTTCTGTGAAATTTCTTGAATTCCTTGGACATTCAATGATGAACATTGTATTCAGAATTCTCCCTTCCCCCAGATTTTCTCAATTTTCTCTTAAAGCAAGTGTCTTTCCTAACAGATATGTTGAAATTTCTTCTGGAATTCTCCCCATGTCTTTGATCCTACTTGTTCTTCCATTATAAAGATGTTCTAAGGAATCATTTAAGCTAAAGACATTTGTAATAATACAAGTTATAAGCCTATAGTTTTTTTTCTTATCACGGATTTGTTTCTATCCCTTTTTAATAATGTTATTACCTTTAATTTTGATGTCTGATTATTATCAGAAGAGCTTAATGATTTTATTCAGTTATCATATTTAATTTCATTTTTAATACCAATAAAATATCTCTAGTCAGCTTTAGAAAAGTGTTGCCAGGGACTTTTTGAAGTAAGTAAAACTTATAAATCGTTAAGGAACAAATCTAAGATTTCAAAGCAGTATAAGATTCATTCTAGAAAGTTTTGTACAACCATCCTACTCTAACTATGGAGGTGAGTCAGCAGAAATACCATTTCATCTCTGGGAATGGTCCCAGCACTTGGTAACTCCTTACAGATGTGTTAATCAGTGGTTAACTATAATAATCTTATTATTGGCAACACGTATGGAGAGAACTTATTTTTGGTTCTGACTGCAGTTATATTACTTTCCAATACTTTTCTAAGTAATAAAAGCCCTCAGGCATACCACTTGACTTGGGTCTTGCTGGCTTCCACCTGTCCTTAACTATGTGAAAATCTACATTAATTTTGATGGGAGTCCTGATTTTCCAGGTAAAGAAGGATACTTTCTTTCAGGGCACACACATAATTAGTATTTATGGTAATTTACAGCAAAGTATTTGTAGGCTTTGTAGGCAAATGAGCTACTGTTTCCTTTAGTACAAAAATAGTAATTTTGATGGTGTGATTGGACACCACACCTTGCCCTCTGATCTGATCGTTATTTTGAAATTTTCATTTGAAAAAATACCATGTTTTTTGTCTCTGTGGTTTCTTCTCACAGATAATTCTCAATAACGTTCCATAAAAAAGATGCCCTTTGGTATCTTTGGTGGTGTCTTTGCTTAAAGTATTTTTATAGTTTTAAATTTTGCCCTTCTCTTTTAGTTTAGTATAAACAAAATAAATACACCAAAGAATTGAACATCATGTGGCAGATCTATTTTAACTGAGTGAAACCAAATTGCAATGCTAACAAGACACAATATGGTCAGTGTCGAACAGTTCAAACATATGCCTTGCTTCAAAAAAAAACCCTAGGAAATTCTTTTTTTAAAATAAAACTGCCCTACATTTTTAAATAATATGAGCAGCCTCTTCATAGTTACCATTCCTACTTCTCCATTTCCATCTCTTTTTTTGAACAAGCTCTCCATGTGAGTGTGTTGAGCACCCTACATTATAGATCTAACTGTACTTATGTATGGATTATAAATGTGTATTTATAACAAACATTAGGTTTTGCTTATGTTGCCAATATTGACTTTGCACAAGCAAATGCCATGTATTTATATGCATATATGTAAAAAAAAAATTACTGTAATATGAAATACACTGCATTGTGAAACCAAGATGCTTACTTGGGGAAGGTATATATGTATGTGTATTTACACATTCACCTGTATCTCTGTATATGTCTGTGTCTATATATCTATATACAACTTAAGTACGTGTTTGAACTATTTGGAAGCAAAACACTTCTTACACTTAATAAGGTCATAATCTACTTTTCCCTTTTAATAAGTTCTGTAATCAGACATGATACTTGCATGTGACCTGAAAAGGCTCCATATTGAGCAATATTTGAAAATAACTTAAATTCTATTTCTGTTTACACATACTTTCACCTGAGGCTAGCTGAAGCTTAAAAGCCAGGCCATTTGAACTGCTTAGGGCCATTTCTGTAAGAAACAGACCAGAGAAATAGAGAGCCATTATTAATTTCCAAAGTACAGATTAAGTTGCCTTTCATGCAGACCACATTGCACTGCATAAATAAATGAGATTGACAACCTAATTTAAAATTTTATTTTTGTACTAATTTTCTCTACAATATACCTCACAAAAATGTATAGCTTTCTTATGAACAAGTTCTTTACTATTTGAGATACACAGTTACTTCAATTATCATGACCTAAAAATGTTGGGATAAAAATAATAAGGGTGATTAATTAACGACTAATCTATTTATATTTTTTTTGCAACAAATTCAATTTTTCATCATCGATCCGTCTCATAGAATACAAAAACATAGGGTTCAGTCCCCAGTGACCACATTTTTTTCATCTGGAATTAAGTTGTTCTGATTCAGGCTCGAATGCATGTATTTCATTCATACACCTAATGATCTATAATCTGTTGCAATTTTAAATATATAAAAAAGTGTGAACCTGAATCACTTCTTTTAGGGAAAGCTAAGTGAAACTGAATTTCTGTTTCTTTTGTTGGCTCCCTTCAGTACTGCACACACTGACACTCAGAGGCCATTCATAGGTTTTTGCATTATTTAACTATTCCTGCATGTGCATGCAAATCAAATTTTTTCTATTGTACATGGCTGAACTCTCCAGCTCTCTGTACTGAAGGAGATCTGTACAGATGCCTTTCATTATCTTATCAAAATCAACATACTAAAACATAGCATATTGTCTTAAATATCAGCTTTCTGTTGATGTGTGTAGTTCAAAGGGTAGACTAAAAGTAAGTGCCATTCTCTCAAAAGATACGGGCAGTTTCAGAGGAAAACAATTACTTCTAGGTGCAATTTTTAGGGTTTTGGTCTTGTTCTAGGAGTCCTTCCTGGGACTTTTCTGTATCTGCCAAAACACAGGCTGTATTATTTCAGTCTTTAATGGAGTTACAGTTTGTATGTACTAAGACTAGTGTACTATGTTTTTGGATTTTTTTAATCTGATACCTTATTCCCAAGGAGTGGTACTATTGTTAGATATTCATATGTTGCTATGACACTTTAATGCAATTTCTCTTAGAGTGTAAGATAATCACTTATTTAATGTGGATACATGATCTGATGTGAGCTGCTTGAATACTGATGATACTGAGAACTGCATAATATGCTTACTTTTAGATGAAGCTCTGTGCTGTAAGATTTGTACTTTTTTCCTTAAATCCGTTGGATGTTGAATTTGCACTGGAGGTTTTGGCTGTTGAGATATTTGGCTTTTCTGAAGAACAGACATTCTGTGGGGATCTGAGAATCTCTGAGAGCCTAATTCACTTCCATTTAGTCCAATGAATGAAATTCTATTAATTTCAAAGTAGCAGAATCAACTCTCAGATAAACAGCAACACCGAAGCAAGTCTTGCAATGCTATTTCCTTGTGCTTATAAATCCTGAATTTAGTTTTTATTTTAAAGAACACTAAGCCAGTTTACTCAGTACTGACAGCATTCTGTCTTCAAAACTCCTTTAAAAACAGCTCATTTGGAAATTGAGCTGAAAGGAACAATGTTCCTCTTTTTTTCTTACCCCCAAACTTAACTGCAGGTGGTCAGTGGAGCCCATAACTAAGTGTTCACTTCAGGACTCATCCTCATATTGATTGGCAGAATGATATAGAGTCCCTCTGAGAGTAATTTTTATGAGAAGATAGTCAAAAAGTCCCATTTTCAAAGTAAGAAAAGTGGGACTTTCACCTCCTGGTCATATCATAGCACCTTTACCATATCTTTATCATATCTAAAGCATATCTTTACCATAAGGCAAGCTACAAACTAACTAAGTTGGAGATAGCCATAAGATGCTACAACATGATTCAATTTGAGGAATGCCATTTAGATTCAGCCTCAAACCTGTACCCAGTATTTCTAGTCCAACTCAGAAGAATGAGGCTCTTGTTTCTAGAATGCAATCTGTATTCTTTCTAATCCCCTTTTTTGGGCTCTTTTCCTATCCACTCCACTATTCTATCACCACTTTATTCTTTCTTTAATATAGCAGTTAAACTCCTGTATTTTAAGGGGGCAACAATGGCACAGAACTCATCATTCTTATTCTAAATATTCTGCCTTCTGAATATTCTGCCTCAGGTTTTTAACTCAGACGCCTCATTTACAGTCTTTTAACAAATATTTGTGAATGGCAGTGAACTACAATCACTTGTAGGAATATTCTTAATTTTGATTTGTATTCATTACTGGAAATGAATTTAACAACCAATTACTAGACTAGATTTTAGTCCTCATGCCTCACAACTCCAGTTCTCATGTCTGATGCCATGCTTAGTGTTAGGCTCTCCTGGATACCACATTATCAGATACTTTATTCTAGTTTTGAATGGAGACTTAACTGGGAATCATCACCCCAATAATTATTGCCTAAGAAAAAAAACGTCTTGAAAAGTAGGAAATTCATTTTCATGGATGGAAAACTTTAAAAAATTAAGATTTGTTTTTAGTCTGCATTGAAGTAAAACCTTGACAGCATGAAATGCAAAGCCATTAAAGTTATACATACCTTTTATTCACTTAAAAATGACGCATAGCAAAGAGCATTTGGCTAGTGTGTGGGCAACAGGTCTTCCTTCTTTGTATTAATCCAGAGCAGAGAGCTGAAAAAAGATCCTTCGTATCTCAGAGGACATCTCTGTTGGATTGGCTGTTGAAAGGAGATCCCCCTCTTCTCCCTGATGGAACTATTTCTCTATGTAGAATTGCATGTTTGGCTGAAGGTCAAGCAGAGTGATTGCTTGGAAAGTTACTGCAAAACTTAAATTGTGGGTTTGATTTGGTCATCACAGCTGTGAAGAAGAATCTATAATTTTCCAAGCAGGTACTTTCCCTGCTGCATTATACTGGAGCATGAGAGTGTTTATTTTTTTTTAACCAAGGAATCTGTTCTTCTCAAAACCCATAGGATCTTGTGAGAATGCTCATATAATGTGATTTTCCTTTCCTTTTTTTCCTTCCCTCAGAGGAAAAAGAAATGCATATTTGGCTATGCAGTGTGCAATCAGTTTTAAGAATAGGTGTTAATCTCATCAGTGTGTGCCATTAGAGAAACATTATCACAAGTACCAGTCCATCATTTATATGAGTCATTACACATCTTGCATCAGAAATGTTAGTCTCAAGTGTCTGGTATATTGACACTCAAGTTCTATTTTATAATGAACCACAGCACACAACTGTGGAGTCAGTTCCATCATTCTTTTTTGGTCTGCAATGATTAAATCTAAATGTTCCTTTAATTCCAGCAGTAGAGACTGAAAGCTACCTACAACTGATCCCTACTGATGACCCCATAAGCTTGGTGTAAATAGCCATGATTTGTCACACTTGGCCCCTGACTAAAGGTGTAATTTTTAGCATGTCTAAAAAAAATCTCTTGAGCCATATTTTAATTATGTTCACATGGAAGGGGAAAAGTATAGACATTAAAATAAATAAACTATCAATAAATGAGGGAACCATTTCTTTAAAATCCAAAACTTCCACAAACTATTTGGAAATATAGTTTTAAAACATAATTTCGAAGACTTCACTTGCTCATAACATCCAGTGAATATCAATGGCATAAGTTATATTGCCCGAAAACAAAGCACGTGTGTACAACCACTTCTAAAGGTGTACATATTAATTATACATTTTTAGCACCCCATTCTTCAGTGACAAATAAAAATTGGTTATGAGAATTGCATAAACAGACAGTGCCGAAGAACTAGCTTGTTTTAGATCCTCCATCACCACCTGATCCAGAGCAATATTTTACAACATACGAAATTTTTACTCCTCACAACAATAAAAGAACCGCAGATCCTTCTATTTTTGATCATTAAAATAATTTTTTAAATTATTAATGCAATATATAAGAGTCATTCACTGGTAGCACCACTGACAGTTCAGCTCTGAAGAGTTGAGATATCTCTCTCTCTTTCACAGACATTGAATCTGAAAAAAAAACTGAGAGGGTTAAATCAGTTATCTTAATTTAAGCACTCTGCTTGCCCAGGTACATTTCAGTCATCAGTAAAGCAATCTTTCAACTTCCCTCTAAAGGCAATGAGGATATATTAAGTGATTTTGAAGGCAATAAAATCTTATCTGCTTATATTTACATGTATATATAAAAGGTTTAGTCCTTTTAAGGATCCTAAGTCTTGCTGATAACTGTAGAAGTGAAGTATCTCATGAAAACACCCTCAGTAGCCATTTGGTTAGATGTCTGCATTAGCACCCTGTGTCTGAGATATATTTACCTGGATCTTGCAATTTCTTTTCTCACACAACAGCAGCTTGAAATCATGAGAAAACAGTCAGCTCCTTACAGATATTGCCATTGTTTACCACAAGCCAAGGTGTCTACTATCCATGTGAGGTAATGGGGAGGGGGCCTATACATGGCCTTTGAGGACATTGGTTTTATTTTGGAGGTTTGTTTGTTTGTTTGTTTGTTTGGGTTTTTTTGATTTGTTTTGTTTGGGTTTTTGTTTTGTTTTTTGTTTTTTGTTTTGGTTTAAGTTTTTTCCTCCAAAGACTCAAGACTCATTTACAAACTCATCTTAAACCAAAGAAATCAGTTTAAATAGTAAAAAAGGAAGATGAGAACTACTTATAAAATGATGATGACCTTAAATATGGACTAGATGACTCCTTGTCAGAAGAACTTTGTGGAGGCTGAAAATTTGTTTTCAAGGGATCATTTCAAAAATTCATATCAGAAGAATTAATGCTTTGTAACTACTAAATCTCTAACTCAAAAGTTCACTGTGCAGGTAAATGTTGAAAACTGGGAGAATATAGGAAAAAAAATCATTGCCTGCTTGCTCTGTCTATGATGTGCCCCTAAGCATCCACTTTTTGAGAATGGATGCTAAAATGTCTTGTCATCTTTATAATACTGTATAGTAGATAACACTTTTCAAAGTTTCCCTAAATATCAAACTGCTCTGTTTTACCAATGTGGCTTTATTGAGCTAAAAAATAACTTTGTGCACAAAACTTTTGTATCATTCTGCAACTGCTGTATCTGTAATCCTTGTGCATCTCTAGAGGAGTATTTTATGCTTTTCCATATAAGTAGTAGTATGGAAGCATACCATTATCCTCTTCTTACACTTGAAAAAAAAAAAAATCCTGTCTCTCCTGCACTGATTTTTGAGGAACTGGTCTTCACAGAACACTATAAATCCTGACCATGGCTGCAAATGTACACTGTACTTGCATGCTCTATCAAAAAAAAGAAACTCAAACAAATATAAAGACTAAAAAAAACACACTGTAGGAAATACTCGTTTTGGGAAATCAGGATAAAGATTGAAAGGAACATGAAATTTAATGAGATAATTCAATATGCATATATAAAAGACATATCCCTTCTCTTTCCTGTAACCTTCCTTGCTTTTCTAAAATTTACCCATAGGTTTTAGTCTAAAAAAGGCAATTTCTATTTACAGGAGTAGCTGAAGCAATTTAAATAAGTTAGGCTTAAAATAAATATGTGAGATTTCATATATCTCACTGGAACACATGTTAAAATACATCTTTTAAAAGAGTGAGAGATTAAGAACTCGCTTTAAAATTAATCCAAAATGAAGGAATTTCTCCATTTGACAGGTGTAGATTTTAAATGTTAAAGGTCTGAGCCTGCATCACTTGTATGTTTAAAGCTCCTCATGACCTCTGAGTACTGTAACAATGATCTATTCAATTTTTACTTGGTTACTTCAGGTTGGTTACTTGGTTACTTCCTACAAAGGATTTTATAATTACTGCCCCAGTTACGAGAAAGCAAACGGAATCATTATCATCTTCAGTTCAAACCAAGTCCTTTCTATATGGTCTTGCCTCCCTTTCGATAGGAAACCTCTAAGTAACCAGACTAAATCACTTGGAAGCTATTTTACATTTTGCACTGCTAATAAAATTACACCCTTGATGTTTTCTAAATAGAAGTCAGGCAATCTCTGCATCAAAACTACACATCCTTCTTGCTGTGATTTGAAAGCTTCATCAGATTCACAAAATCCCTGCTCTTTGTACAGAACATTTGTAAATAACTGCACCAAAAACCATACTACTCACAGCTACCTTAAGGAACCACGACTCATTTAATGTCATCTTTTTACAAATACCCAGTTATTAATCCTAGCAATATTAATCCTTTATTTGTATTCCTCACTCAATTAATGAGT
The DNA here is from genome assembly GCA_024734555.1 of Trochalopteron elliotii. NCBI lineage: Eukaryota > Metazoa > Chordata > Aves > Passeriformes > Leiothrichidae > Trochalopteron > Trochalopteron elliotii. The sequence goes on along the minus strand of JANPWX010000108.1, from coordinate 1,090,085 downwards.
GAATTATAGATTGAAATGAAGCAGAATTTCACATTTATCTAATATCTGTGTTTTCATATGTAAGCCTCCCTCTAATGCTCATTATACAATTATATATGCTTAGTTCTGAGAAACACTGCAAAAATATTTGTGATTCCCAAAGTACATCTACGGGGAACATGTAGGAGTGCTAATCGTGTGACATGAAGGGAAGAATTACATAAATCCATGAAGTGCTCTGTTTAACACTGCTCACACTTTGAAGTCTAGGCAGATACACAAACATGAACAAATCTAGCACTTGCTGGCAGAGTGCCAGCCAACTCCCTCACACATAAGAGCAGTTCATGTATCAGTAATGGCTGAATCAACAAGTGATAGATTTCTTCTTACAGCTAGGTGAAGGGAGGTTTCACTGCAAAGAGTACATTTACATTCACCTCATGTTCCACCGTGTCACCTAAAACCAAACTGTGCTGGACTTGGAATGGAAAAAGGAATGGCTTTATGGCCACCAGGATCAATTTAGGGTTCTAGAAGTCCTACTCTTTGTTCTGCCTTGCTGAGGTTGAAGGCCTTTGCCTAAAATCCAGAATAGTATTTTCTGAAAGGAAAGAGGAGAAAACCGAAAAAGAACAAACAAAAAAAGTATGGGTACAGCATCAGAAGCCTGTTTTTAAAAAGTGTATGAATTACACTGCACATAACAGTTAAACATACTCTGCTCAGGGTCTCATGCAGTCTAGGGGCAGGCTAAACTACGTGTCACAGGACAGGAAGAATAGATTGGTCATTCTTAGCTTTGAGGGGCAAAAATGATGAAATTAGTCAGTAGATGGATTTTTAATCCAGTAGAGTTTCAATCACAAAAGAGATTGATCGTTATTTACTATTGTTGAGGACATTGTGTACTCACGACGTATATGTGTTTAAGAACAAGGGCTTTTTGAGTACTGATTAAAATTCACAAATACAGATTCAGTGGTTTGTTGTACTGGTTTCAGTGCCCACATTTGATTGAAAAGACGTGTGACATGCATTGTATAAAATGCACCAAAAAGCCCTCACGGAATTCTGCCTTTTCTCTTTATCAGCAACAGCTCAGCTTGATTCTCTCTGTTAAGCAATGTCCAATAGAGTGATGATAACTTACCTGTACAATACTGAGATGATATGGTACAGTAAGCACTCATGCTACCCAAAATCTAAATATTGTGGAAGTTTTTATTTTGGACATTTTTGTACAGCTAACATTCATACCTGTCCCTGATCCTCTTTTATTTTTCCTGCTGTAATGAACCTGCTTGTTAAAGAAAATAACTCCAGACTTGACGCAGGTGGTGGTAGTTAACAAGATGTTGACCTAGTTGTGCATTTGAGTCAAAGGAACACAAAGGCAGGAAAATGTTTTGCTAATCCAAACATTATCTATAGCTAAGGGTTATTTTAGCTGAGGTGGCTAATATCCTGAACTGTTTGTATAATCCTATTACTTCCTTTGTAATATAGACCATTGTGTCTTCTGATTAGCCAGCACAGTTACAATAAAAAGGAATGTTGTTTCATTCCTGTTTGAGTGTCTGTATTCTCCTTAGCTTCTGAGTGTGGCTCTATAAAAGCATGTAGCATTGAGGGTTCATATAAGCACATTTATTAAGTAAAAAGAGGAAAATATTACCAATTCATGCACACCTAGCATGATGGACTTCTGATTTACAACTAATTGTATAATATAAAAAAACAACTGATCTTTCACCAGGGCACAGATATTCTGCAAGAGAGAAGGTGTTTTCAGAATATTAGGCTGTATTTTCTATTTCTGCTAACTTTCCTCAAGGACTATTCTTTATGGAATTTTGACACCACTGTATGCCTCAAAATCTCAGTTGTAAAGATTTCTTTAAGACAGGTATTCACAGATACAGAGAGCCTTACTGTGACGAGATCTCCAAGACCATCAGCAGTGAAAAAAGACTTTAAAAACATTTCAAACACAGGTGAAGTTATTTCTATTGGTAATAAAATAAATAGGCAGTCATCAAGATTCCACTACTACAGCAGTTGTCAGCATTTTTATTTATTTATTTAGGAGTCCAAGATTAAATTAAGAAAAAAAAGTCTTATATGAATTAAGGAAGCTCACATATTTAAAGAATAGATGAAAGATACAAACACATGACGTAATCAATTAAAAGGCTTTGTAGCACTTCCAAAACAAAATCTAGATGTGTCACAACTCAGATGAAAATGTTTCTAGGGGACAATTTTTATTTCTTTTCTCTTCTGCAATCTACCCTTTCCCTTCGGCGCTCCAATCCCAACTTAAACTCTGGTGGTTGTCTCTCTCCCATACCCACCATAACCTTATTCACAAAGGTAGGACTCAGATAACCCTTAGCCCAAGACCTTCAACTTTGTACCAGAAAAGAAGATCTCAAGGGAAAACCATTCCTTCAGCATACTCTGGCAGACCCTCTGCAGTCCCACATGAATGGTCTGTGTTGGAGCCTTTCAAGTCATATTCCAGGACTGGTCTCCTTTTCAGACTCATCTCTAAATGACAATCTTTTGGCCTTGTTTGGGCCTGAGGAAGGTACTCTCACAAATGACGCAGAGAAAATAGTTTTTATGAGAGAAACCTCGCAGTAGTACTGACTTTCCCTTTCCAGTCCCACATCAGCTGGATCTTCAGTCTTTTTCAACCCTAAGCCTGAATCTCACCTTAGGACTCAAACTGATCACTAGCCAAGGACTCTCAGCCAGTTAAAAAAGTCCTTTGGGGAGAAACCTATCTTCAGTGTAACTACCTTTGTCTGCTTCTTGGACACTCACCTCCCACTGAAGGTCTAAGTTTTTGTCTCTAACCATATTCCCAATATTCATCTTGGCCTTGTGTTTAGTCTCAGCAGAGGCCCCTCTGCTAGGGCACAGTTCTCAGGGGAGATGTCTTTTTGTCACCTTCTCTTGCTTTAGCAGATTCTTGACAGCACAAATAAAACTGGAGCACACCCTAGACATTAACATATATTTTGATTCTGTCTTTGTCAAGGACCTACAGACGTGGCCCAGACTACAACGTGGCCCAGAAAAACATCTTGCAGCTCACCCCTTCCTTTGGTGCTCCCTAGTCAACTGCATGTTCACATTTTGTCTCTCCTCCACATCTAGCCCAAACTGAAACTCATATTGCAAGCTGGGGTTCAGTTAAAGATCTGCAGCCATGACCCAAACCAGCAGCTTAATCCATCCCTTTTAATGATCTTTTCAATTGCTTATGGGTTCAGACAAACTCGGACAGCTTCTGCCTTGGCAGAAAAGGAACTTTTCCTCAGAAAGATTTCCATTAACTTGCCCAAGGAAACCTATTTTCAAACTGAGCTCAATTTAGAATGAAAAGTTTTTTTCCACCATGAGGAAAATAAATCTCCCTCTGGAATGTACCCCTAGTTAAAGGTAGGGCAAATGGATTATTTTTGTAATGATCCAAGAATCAGTGAAACATACACATGGGTGACTGAACATTAGACACACGTCTGAAAAAGCTGCATTTAATTTTGCAGTAAAAAATCTCTTTCCTCAAACAAACTGCAGAATGTGCTTTCTCCCCTTTTTCAGTGAGAAAAGTAAGAAAATTATTCTTTTCATTTTTTTTTTTTTATGCCTAAAGACATGTTAGGAAGGATCCTGAGGACCTTCCTGTTCCTGCCTAGACTCCCCAGGGCTCCTCCCTGCCCTGACCATGGTCCAAGGCTCCATTTCAAACTGGTGACATTAGTCACTATTTCAGCAATGCCGTAGTGGTGCCAGTCTCCAGTACCATGTCTGTGTCTTCCTGAAGGGTCCTTGCTGCATGGACCCTGCCCTCATTGCTCTCTGAGCCCCCTGGCTCATTAGTCTCTAAAAGTGACAGGGCTGTTGATGGAGTTGCTACTGGCCCTTAGCTCTGTCCCCTGTGCTCAGGCCCTGCGTGGTGGTGGCTGTCAGGGTGGGTATGACCAGCCCTAGAGTCCTCCTGGCACCCAGCTCCCCAGACTGAAATGGCAGCTGGCTGTCACTGCTTCCTGAGGATTAATTTATTTTAATTGATATATTTCCTCTGCATGTAATCCTTACAGTCCTTCACAAGCACTTTGTGCAGTATTGGGCATCCTTATTTAATAGGAATTTTAGATAGACTGTGAAGCAAGATTCAATTATTTTTTGAATGCAAGTTGTGAATTCTTGTCATTATATAACTTTAAATAGTTAGTAAATCAGTCTATGTATGCAAGATAACCAAATTGATAAAACAAATTATGAAATTGATTACTCCTTCTTTAATGGGTTGCTAGTGTCTACCTCACAGCTGAGTTCCACACAGTAAATATGAGAACTGGCCAAATATATAGCTGTTTGTATAACTCAAGAGAAAACATGGTATGGCTTCATTTACAAGAAAGGGTGATGAAAAAAAAGTTCAAAAACATCAAAGTGCAAGAAAACAATTCAGCAGTTTAACCAATTCTGTGATTCTGCCAGAGAAACATAGTGAACCTTCTGCCAAAACAGGCAGACTTGCCTACTTGCAATGATAATTGAGCCTACAAAATAATCATAATAACAGTTAATTTTAAAAAAATAACCAACAAAACAATTAAAACAAATTTAAGTCTTTGTTCATTTAGAAAACTTGAATCTTATAAAATCTTCAAAAACCAAGAGCAAGGTAATTTCACACAAGCATTTAATGTGGAAGTATATTAGTTTGCTTGAAACTGCATGTACACACCGTATGTATGCACTCTAGCAGCAGCTTTTCCAACCACTCTGTCGCTGATTTAAGAAGAAGATTTGGGAAGCTAAGAGTGCTACAATCCTTCCCTGATCTTGTGCTGTGTGTTTTGCGATGCAGCTGTGGTTGATAGTACTTTTTGTCAGTTAAGAGCTGTGCTTGGCTTAGGGGTTGATTTCAGAGTCAGGAACAGAGTACATAAGTAGACGACAGACTCAAAATTGTGCAGAAAATCCATTATATGAAGTGAAAATCAATCTCTAGAACGTTGTACTACTGTCAGGTTATTTTCCTATTCTGATAGATATTCAAGTTTGTACACCTTCATCTTCATTAGAAAGGATAGGAAAATAATCATTTTTCCTAAGCATTAAAAGGTAAACCGTTGACATCTCCAAAACTTTTTCCCATTTAGCATCACTAACCATGGAATATGTCCAAATAAATTGGGGAAAGTCTTCAATATGTTTTAGTGTCTGAAAACAAATTCTCTTTTAAAAAGAAAATAAATACAGGGAACAGAGAGAATATTTCAGTCTCAGTTCATGCATCTCTGTGCCTGGAGCAAGGACACATTGTAGATAAATAGGCAAAAAGAAGTTCTGAGGAAGGACATTTAAATAAAATTATTTACTGTCCACAATAATAGATGCAATTTTACAAATATGTTTTCTTTTCACTTCCTGAAAAACCCTTTCAGAAACCAGGCTGCAGAACAACAACACAGGAGAAGGCAGCAGCAATTTTTCATCTTGATAGAGTCTGCATTTCCACATCATCATTTCCTGATGGTGTGACTTTTACACACATTAACAACCAGCAGTTGCAGTCACAGGACAGCATTACCTGTATCATCCAACCCTTTCTTGAATTCCTTGGCAAAAGGGTTGCCTTATGGGCTCAGTGAAGCCACTTAAATGCTGTCAACTAGAAGCAAGCCCTGCACAAAACTTCCTGTATCTATAGTTTACAAAAGGTTAAGGGCTGTAGATCCTTTTATAGATTAAAATAGAGTGTGAGCTAAATTTTCCAAAACCATTCTCTAAAAAACATTTATAACTTAATCTCCACAGTAGAAAAACATCAGCAAAACCAACATTGCTTCAGAGTTTTTTAAACATTAACTCTTTAACTCACTTTAACTGTCAAAAGTTTAGGTGGGTATAACTTCCTAAATTTACTGTAGAAACTAAGGTTCAGCTGGCAACAGATGCTACAAAAGCTGTTTTGCTCTCTTTGAAATGCTCTGATGTTTTTCCTTCTTGGACCTTTCCCATAATTCTAAAATGAAACTTGCCCCACCCTGCTAGACCAGGTGGTAGGACCAACCTTATCAGATTACTTACAACTGCTGGAGAGATAATACATGGAAACCTATGTCTCACTTTACAGCAAGGGGAGAAAAACTCCAATACATTTCTTTTTGACAAATTTTAAAATTATTTTTTACATTATTTGTGAACTTTTGGATGTTGCAAATGATACCTTACACAAATAGGACCAGTCGATGTGAGTGGTGTTACTTGAGGGAACAGTTTTGATAACATTTTCAAATACATTTAGATCTTGCATTTTTTTGAGTTCTCCTAATTTTATAGACTTCAGTAATGCCTCCTGTAACACCTCCTACTGTGATATAGTGTAAAGAAATTTTAATAACAACTTTGAAGATGCAAAGCAGAGAACTAAGAATTGCTACCTTCAAAGTACTGCTAGCACATTTTGCTATCTTCAATGAGTAGAAAATACAAGCTTATTCATTTTGCAGTCTTGAAAATTCTGAATCAAGAAATTTTGAATATTAGCCTTGAGTTCCCCAAGAATCAAAAAATTTTCTTAGCTAATTGATGAGGAAGATTATGCATGCTATGTTACATTGATGCTGGCCAACAGTCCCCTTTTGCTATTTGCTCTGTAGATCTCCCATAGTTTATGACATGAATTGAAAATTGGGAGAAAAATTCAAGCCCCTCTTTTGCTTTTCCTGTGGTGCATCCATATTTGCATGTACGTGGTAGGTGGAGGGCGATCACAATGAGACACTTGGAAAGCCTCCTGGCAGTCTTCATCTATTGACATTTCTATGTGTTAAGTGTCTTATTAAAAAAAAAAAAAAAAAAAAAAGTTGTGATTTCCAAACAGTGGTAGCAAATTAGGTGTTTAAACAATTATCACTTTCTACCCCAAGTACCATGACCTATCCACAAAGTTTGAGATTTCTTTGTTGTAGAAATACCAAAGCCTACAAACTACACAGCTTGATATTTATTTTGGCATGTTGCAGTAAAACATCAGCTTAACCACCTTTTGGCTGACGGGCAGAATGTCATTATATCAGTGTCTTTTCATGCTTTAACCATCTTCAAACATTCTCAGTTACAGTATGTAGACCTCTTAGCTGGAATTAATCCACTTTACTTTGTAAATAATGTTGCTACTTCCTCCACTGTAAGTTTAGCCTGGCTCCTTTAATCAATAGTGTAATTCTACAATGCAGAGTCCTACGTTCCTTAATGTGAGAGCCATCGGGCTTTGTTCTGAAGAACAAAAAGCATAGGAAAAGGTGTAACATGCCCACAGCTCTGTGTTTACATATGAAAAGCAAAGGCAGCTGGCCAAACGCACTTACAAAATGTTTAATTTTAAGAACTCCAGACCAAAAAACAAAGATGGTATATGAAGGAACAAAGTCAGATTTTAGAAGTATGTGCCTCAAAAAAATTGAAATGAAATCTAACCAAAAGCGCAACCCAGAAATTGTCATTGGAATGCTGGAAATATGAGATATAATGAGAAATACTGATATTTATTTGCAGTACTAAAATAGTGTGCAGAAATTTGGAAGCCTTTCTTCTACTGTATTTTAAGTCAATGTACTTTAGTTAGAGAATGATTTATTCTGAAATCATTAATTACTCCATAGATTAAATATTTATTAACTTAACCCTTCTACTGTGCAAGTCAGTTAAGCAATCTTCTTTGCGCTGCACATTTATTTTCTTCTCAACAGTAATTTTATAGGCAAGGCAAAACTGAGGCAGTTGTTTGTTCCATAGTCTGCTGAAAATAAAGAATAGAAGAATATATCTTTGTTTATATTTCTAACAAGTTTTAATATCAAAGGGGAACTCATTCAAGGAAAAAAAGAACTTTTTTTTTTTAATAGATGATATCAGAGAAAACTATCTGTGGAGTTTTTTTGCTTTAGTGCAAGCCAAAGTAAACACAGAACAAAGAAATACCCACTCCTGGAAAGTAAACCGTGTATTTAGTGGTTCAGAGATTCAAACACATTTTGTTAATTAATATATGCAAAGTTACCTGAAACCTTCAGTTTTCCTTTATATCCTCAGGCACTTAACCAGATGATCTTTATTCTAGTGGATAATGGGTGGTATGTAACTAATGAGTGGTATGTAACTTAAAACTATATTTACTTATTTCAGTGTAATGATAGGGTGGGGGAAATTTTCACTGAAATTGCAAAAGATTTGGATATTTAAAGTATTATTCATAAGTGCTGGAGTGAATTTGATTCCCACGGCTCTTTGCCTATCAGTGTGAGGTTTTGATTACCCAAAGGGGAAAATGTTCTAATATATAGTACAGAAGCTCATCCTTACATGTACTGGCAGAGGTGAATATTTTCTATGCCATTCATAACAGTTCTCTGAACAATATTTACTATGCTACAAAAACTTTAAGCTGAAACTCATGATTTGAAAATGCTGATTTTAAAAAACTGAAATATTTCCTGGAAACACTTTTGGTTTAATTTTGTTTTTAATAAGCCCCTAAAAATGTTCACGTTTTCTACAAATGTTTCTAGTGAAAGAAAAATAGATCCCTTATGTTCTTCTTGTTTAAGGTTATTTTTGCAGTCAAAGCAAGGTAAGCTATATTTGAATATAAAACTATGGTATATGAAAATGTAGAATTTCAAAGTCTCCCAGTTTTGTTTTACAAATAATGTATACATGTTTACAACATGCCAGAAATTTCTGATAACTTAAAAAAAATTGTTAAATAGGAAAAAAACCACTTGTTACCTGCTTGATCTTTAAGATTTTATGCCTATTCCAAGGACCTGTATGAGTGTGGGAAATTCCTACTCCCAAGTTCTCCAGGAACCTTTGACATCTGCAGTTGCTACTCTTTTTTAAGTAGCCCTTCCACAATTATTTCCCAGTTGTATAGGAGCTGTGTGTGTACTCTTTCCTTACTGTTATTAGTGACCCATATATTAGAAAATTAGAAAAAATGAAGGTTTCTTCTTCAGTGAAGTAAAAATAAAATTAAAGGGAAGTCGTGACCTGTGAGGTTTGTACTTTCTCTAGATGCATCCCTTTCTGCTTAACCAGACTAAAACACCTACAATGGTGACTCCTTCAATGTTTTTCCATTACACATTATAAGTGATATATCTACCCTTTGCTTCCAAATTAGCATGCTAATTAGAGTAGACTGAGCTTACCAAGGCAGCAAATTCACTCAGGTCTCATTAACTTTGCTAAGGACACTGGAAATTTAGGCTTCTTTTTATTCAGGCCTATTTATAGACATATCATTGGCTAGAGTTAAACATGAAGACATAGGAAACCTGCCCAAGTGTTTATTTACAAAACCAGTAGCAGCAGATGTGGTGTTCAGAGTTCCAGGCCTAGAGAGGCGCTAAAGACACGGAGAAGCAGAAAGGAAGGAAATTTAAAAAAAAAAAAAAATTAAAAAAAAAGGAAAATAAAGGAACATATCTCCCTTGCCCTAATAAATAAAGCCCTCTCTTAGCTTTCAGCTTCAGAGTGGAATTTCACTGTCAGAACCTGAAGTGGTGACAAGTCAGTAAGTGAGCTCATTGCATGGGTAATAGACTGACACAGTTTTCCTTCACATTGCATTTACTGAGCAGCTCTGGCAGCAGATCTAGAGGGAGATACTTACATTGCCCTCCCAGCTGGTGGCCATCTGCCTTAGTGACAACTGCCAGATGGAGGAAAAATGCATGAAATCAGGGATCAAACACTAAATAAAAGAAAATTACTTTGAAAGCAACTTTGTCATGTTATAAATAGACTGTTTTAAAATGTCTCACATGTTTTAATTAGAAGGGGAAAAGGAAGGTAATGAGGTAGATATAAACCTGTGAGAGAAAGATAGTGCAGCAATTTGCACAGTGCCTTACTCTCCTCTGAATGTGGATGACACTAATTTAGAGATACATTTTGATGTTCTTACATCAAAAAGTACCCTTTAGATGAATGCAAGAATTACCAAATAAAGTTTCTTTCCCCTCATGGTTAGGCTGGTGGGAGCCTCCCACAAGTGCATTCCAGCTCCTGAGAGTGCTTTTCACAAGCGACTTGCTCTGACCCTCTGCACTGATTAATCTTCTTCTGAAAGCAAACTCAGAGCAGGGATGGTGGGGACCAGTGTCACCAGACTGCAGCCTGCAACGATGAATCAGCCACTACAGCCTGGAGAAAGACCAACAAGGAAATTGATGGCTCCCTTTTGCCCCTGCACACAAGCCTAATTATGAAAAGAGTAAACAAACCCTCCTTAATTCATGAAGGGATTTAAAATAAACCAAAAAGCTAAAAGGAAAGCAAAAACAAAAACAACTAAAAAAACCCCCAAATCTTTAAGACCTTGTTTTTTCATAGATAATTCATGAATTCCTGGGAAAGTAGGGTTAAACAATTTCTCCCACACACTACCAAACAGACCATAAAAAAAAGGGTGTTGTGCATAGCTAGAAGGACAGTGCAAAATACGGAGGCAGAGAGATTTACTGGGTGTGGAAGTTTATTGGTACTACTGTACCAGTGGCAAAAGTTGTGTTAGTGAGAGCTGGAAAACTCAATGCCTCATTTATAAATGTTAACATCTTTCACCTGTTTCTATTTCTAGTAAATTTGAATGAGAATACTTTTGCTCTTACCTGACAATAAAGGGACTTGAAAAAACTATATTTTTCTTATTAATAAAATATAGGGAAGAGACTTGTGAACAATTGCATAGCTGAAATTACTTGAGTAAAGAGTTTTGAGTAAACAGTTTTGATTTGACAAAATAATAGTCATTTGCAGAAGGCAAATTGTTTTCTTTTCTTCCCTAGAAACTGGTTTTGAAGTGACCTATTTAGAAGACTCAGTTCATCACCTTTTCACTGTACTTCTAGATGTAAGTGTGCATGGTGGTCACCATTTGTCTAAGACCAAGACCATTGACACAGAGCACTCAGAGATCAGTGAGTAACTGAGTTATTAACATGGATGTGGCAATATGCTGATACATATAGTCAGAGGTACACAGTGCTGGAAAAGCCTCCCTTATGTCTCCTACATTTCCTTGGGGAAATAATATACATTTTGCAAACCATGAAGAGCACAATCAGGAAGCTTTGCCTCAACTTTGGAGACCTGTACTATCCTTTAGGCATTTTAATCTAATTCTGCCTAATATACCGTGTGAAAGCACTGTTGTGAACTTCCTTATGGATTTACTGGATAGAATAGGATCATTGTCTGGGAAAACAATCTGTGGGGTTTGGGTTGGTTTTTTGTTTGTTTTTTGTTTTTTTTTTTCTGGTGGTTTTGTAGGTTTTTTGGGGGTTGGGGTTTTTTTGGTATTGTTTGTTTGTTTTTGGTGACAAACATAAAAATTAAAAAGTGTTGATTATGGAAGAATTTTTGGTATGAATACAACTTTGTAGTGGAAATGAAACCATCATCTTTGAAGATATCAGAGAAAAAAACATGGAAATCCCTGGCAGATCACACAGTACCAATAGACACTGGTGTTCTTCAGAGGTAATACTTTGAACTCTTTAGTAATAGGAATGAATGTATATTGCTTGCATCTTTTTGTGAACCTCAAAGTGAGTCACCAGAGCAGTGCTGATGACACAACAGTGATGATTAGTTCTGCTTAGTACTTGGATCGAGATTCTTGAAAAATTTGGGATATAGGGGGAAGACCATACATTGGTCTTACTGAGCTCTCACCACCACAGAATACATGAACTCTGCCCCATATAAACGCATAAGCAGCATTTCCCTTAGCAATGCAATTATGTTTTATAGGTCAAACCTTACTATTTTAATATTCTTCTTCCTAAATATTAAGTGATTTGACAATATATTGCATCAAAAATAATTTAACAGCAAACACCTAATATAAAGAAATTGTCAGATGTTCACATACTGTCACTGAAATAAGAATGTTTACATGCCTCATGGTAGAATTATTCTCCTTTATTTAATGTTGTCACTGAAGGTTTTGAAGATTTATCCTAGAGATTCCATCCAGTAGGAAGGAAGGAAGTCTACAAGACAGATAAAAGCTTTTTACAAGGTCATACACTGATAGGAGAAGGGGGAATAACTTCAAAATGGAAGAAGGGAGGTTGGGATTAGATGTTAGAAAGAAATTCTTTCTTGTGAGGGTGGTGAGACACTGGAACAGGTTGCCCAGAGAAGCTGTGGATACCCCATCCATGGAAGTGGTCAAGACCAGGTTTGAGCAACCTGGTGTAGAAGAAGGTGTCCCTGCAGGGTGATTGAAACTAGGGGATCTTTAAGGTTCCTTTCAATCCAAGCCATTTTATGATTCTACAACTCTATAATTCCTTTCAGACCACTCAGGCAAGTCACATGTATTTCAGACAAGCAAGACAGCAAGAAGATAAAGATGAAGAAACAAGAGAAGTTCTTGGTGAGGGTGAACTGTTTTGTGACCAGCCAAGTGTATTACGGGATAAGGACTCTCAGGCCCTAAAAGTAAGGGGAAAAAAGGCAGAGAATACAAAATGAACACTGCTATTCAGGGACTGGTATCATGGAACATTCCTTTTTTTATACATTAAAAAAAATATTTTCAATGCTTTTGCTAGATCACAATTTGTGTAGAAGGAGAGTGAAGCATAATGTAGAAGACCAGAGGAGGATACATTCAAACACATTGGAAAAATAATTATTGATGTATTCATAGAAATTTATAGTTACAGTTACATACATTCCCTATGTCTCTTTGAAGATAACAGGATTTTACAGATACAATTCTAATTGCAACTGTAATTTCTTGGTATCCTGTGGATTGGAAAGTGAGTTTGGTTTTAGCTGCCAAATCATTAAGGTTCACATCTTTGGGTAGTAACTGAGAACAATCTGAAAAGCTATGACTAAAGTTGTAGTCTTCTACCTTTCCCTCTTCTACATCTTTCTCCCACTGTGTCCATATTGTGCAGTTAAGGAAAAAGGATGAAACAAAGTAATGTAGAAACACAATGGGCCAGCCTGGACCATCATCAAATTCCTAGTTTTTCCCTATAACGTGATTCTGGGCAGCAGAACAACGTAAAATGTGTTGTTACTTCTCACAACACCCATTATTTTGAAATATGAAACCTACCTGAACATGCATATAGATTGCAAAAATAACTTGTGGAACGGATGTAAAGAGCTCACAACTGCCTTCATGCAGCTCAGAGCTTGAGCATACCTTTAAGTGAGCAATAATAATGAGCAATATTACACAAAAGACATTTGAAGGGAAGTTCCAATATTTTGCACCTGAACTTGGAACTTTAACCTATTCCAACTTTCCTCAACCATCTCTTTTTGACATGTTGCACTTCTAGAAAGTCTAAATTGGATACAGTTATTGTCAGAATGTTTTAATACAAAAGAACTCCCTGTGATTCCCGAGCCACAGACCTCTGGTAACTTGCAATTAAATGTATCTTCTCTCCACTCTTTAACTCTGCACTGGGAAAAAAATAGCAGAGTATTTCAAACAAAACAAAACAAAACAAAACAAAACAAAACAAAACAAAACAAAACAAAACAAAACAAAACAAAACAAAACAAAACAAAACAAAACAAAACAAAACAAAACATCATTACCATCTATGTCTTATTCTCTCTCTTGCCTGCTATAAAAATCCATTTTTGACTAAAACTAGGCATAAACTCGATGAGAATGCTTTTATATATTACCTAAAGATATTTGAAGAGAGACGTTCCCCAGTTTTTGATAGATGAATGACTATTATAGACTTTTCCCTCAATTAAATCTTACTCACTAAATGTCTGGTACAACCCAAGCAACTTGCAGGAATAAGCAGAACAGTCTCCCTTAAATTACCAAAACTCCCTCAGCATACTCATTCGTGTCCTACAACTTCATTCTCCAGAGTCTGATTGCTGTAAAAGTCAGAGAAGTGGAGTTGATGATTGAATGCTAAAAGGGGGGACCATGTAATACCTTATTAGGCATTCTGCAGACTACTCAAGAGGGGTTTATTTCTTCTGAGAATTTCAATTAGCTGCTAAAGAAGAGAAAGCTGCTGAAGCTTCCATGAGAAAGCAGCTACAGATGCAATTTTCAGCTGGTCAACAGGTAAGAAGCAATTTTCATCTTATTATGATGCGTTCTGCAGGAGACAGATTGGACTAGTGTGCAAGAAAATGCTTTCCCAGCAATCTAGCAAAGATCCATCGGTGCCTAAAATTCAGAATTTTCTCTGAAAAACTAAAAAGTAGATCTACAGTCCAGATAATGGGAGTATCAGGCAACTTAATCAGACTTGCATTGCCTGTTCAAGTCTGCAAATTAAAAAAAAAATTAAATACTAAATAAATCAAGTATATACACCTTGTGTGTTGACTCTGAAGTCCGAAAAACCCCAAACCAGTGTGCTTTTGATGGTCAAGACTAGAAGATCTGTACACATATTTTGTATATATACATATGGCAAGTATCAAAGACAATATTATAAGATTTATTATAAATCAGTGTTGTCTTGCAAACATTTAATCCTTCATCCTGTAAAATGAAATCTAGTTTTTGTCAACAAACCTTTTCCCCATGCACTTCCAAGTACATTTGATCATAGCTTTTAATTTCCTGTATTCAGGGCCCACTGAAGAGAATAAGGAAACTGGTCTTTCCTTTCATTGCGTGAAAAAATATGTCCTAGAAAGCTTGTCCTAAAATATGTCCTAAAATATGTCAGTCACTAGATATCCACATCAATTGAAAGATGATAGCACTGATTAACAGTGATGAGGGGCTGCTGGCTTTAACAACAAAGAAGACTTCTGACTTGAGATTGCCCATTCAACATGCAGATAATTTTTGGCACTTTATCTACTGATTTAAAAGTGTTTTTAGAGAAAAGCACTCTACAGAGTGCTCCTGCCAATTTACTTCATGGTAATTTGTTTCTTCTTTACCTCGCTATTTTGTTTTTTGCTTTTGAAAGCAGTCTATATTGGTTTTTTTCTGCCCTCCCTATTTAACCTACCATTGCTTGTCTTTGTAGTCCTACTCTTCATCCTGTCATTGTATCCCTTCTTGTCTCCCAAGGTAAAGCTCCCCTGACAGAGATTTTCCTTGCTGTTTTACCACTTAGAAAAGGTTCAAGCATAACTTTTGGGATATCATAAATTTAGGTCACTTGATAGCTCTTGTGGGACTAGCCATCTATTTTTATAACATTGAACCAAGAACAATGAAATTAGGAAAAAATCAGGAACTCACATCTTGCTCCTTCAATTCACAACCATTGCCCTGACTGAGCAACACTTCTTCCAGTCTGAGCCCATTTGGTGTTGCTAAGAAACAGGGAACTCCTATTATTTCAGGCAACATGGGCATGGCCAGTAAAAATTAAAGTCCTTCCCTGTTCTGAGATGTTGTCTTTCCACACACATAATTTTCCAGGTGACAGAATCACCTGAAATGCTGATCTCCTGGAGCAGGGATGCTGAGTGCAGCCCAGGGACCAGACCTCACCTGTCATGGCAGTTCATTCAAACTATGGCCGAGCTTTCTCATTTTGCAGATAAAAGCAAGGAGCAAAACAAAACTAAGGATGAACTTGGTAATATTCACAAGTGTAATGTCTGTTTCTGGGAAGGGAAATACATCCTGTTATCTGAAGGATGTATTATCACTATTACTTTTTAAGCATCCCCTTTCATCTGGCAATGTGTATGTAGGCATACGTGTAGATGTCTGCTGATGCAATCTGAGATCACTTTGTGTCTTTCATTTTCACCTTGCTCATACATCATATAATGAGAGAATGGTTTCAGTTTCATTTTAAAGGGGTGCTCATTAGCATACATATCTTTCTGATCAGCCTGTGCTGGGTACATTATCATGTACTCTCACATGGGGGATTCCTGAATTTGTGTCCTGTGGGGAATCCACGCACACAATGAAGGAAGAGGCAATGAGAAGGGAGAAGGGGCCCGAACAGAGAAAGGCCTCTAGTGTTTACCCAAAAAGCTGGGGTTGATCCATCCAGGGGCAGTCAAGTGCTAGAAAGCAAGAGAGAGAAGTGCAGCTATTGACTTCCCACTCCCACTCCATTGGCAGCTCAGTGCAAGCCAGGGAGCCCTGCCTTTTACACGGTGATATCTGTCAGAGGCAGCCACAGGGAGGAAGAGCCAGTTGAACTGGTTCCAAGTACCCTGAAAGGCTCCTGTAAACCAAAATTTTTTGATTTTACCACAATATGAGTGTCAGGTACTACACATCAATAAAAAATAAACTTGATAATATTTCTATAAGAACCATGTAGTAATCTAAATGTTTATATTGTGACAGTCATAGGCAGGAATTCATTTATTTCCATCTACATTCCTAAGTCTCACCTGCATTTTTCACTCTGTAAATATTGGATTAAATTACTTTAAAATGAAACCTCAAGTTTTAAACACATGTATGAACTGTCCACTTACATTACTGAAGTAGGAGAGACACTATTTGAGTGGTTTAGCAGAGAAGGGTGAGTTCATTGGACAGATCTGTTCTTGAAGTTTTGCAGAGGGTTACCAGGGCCAGCTGTGTTCCAAATAAATGTGCTGACCTAAGTGAACTTCCTATCAACAAAATTCTCTCAGGCTCCCATTATTTTTCTTCAACAATTAATCAACAGCTGCTGAAAAGTTATGAGAGTACTTGTAATTTTCAGTGAAATTAATGGAAGTCCTATCTTCTGATATGTAAAAGGAGGTTTTTATTCCTAACCCTGGTGTGAAATTTCTGATTTATTTTTTAAATCAATTACCCTTCTGAACTCACATCTCCTCTCTTTGGCAGAAAGGATCCCAGACTCTAACATGACAGGCATGAATAGCTTTCACAAATGCCTACAAATTCAGTTTCCTAAAGCAGTGAGACCTACTGTAAAAAGATGAGGATATTTGTTAGAATTCTGACATGATGAGGTTACTCCTTTTGAATTCATGTAAATAGGTAGGTTTCCTGTTGATATCCAGTATTATTTGGCATCTTTACTATTGGCAGTCAGGGAGAGAGCCGTGTTTGTGTAAACACTCCTTACTCAGAGCAACGCTTTGAGTGTCTCTTTTTGCTACAAGGGTATGTTGGGCAGAACTCAGTGAGCAACACGGAGTCACCATCACTAGGCTCTCATTGCAGTGTTGGGGGGCTCAATTCTCTTGCCTTTTTCTCTTCCTGTACCAATAGGAAGGTATTGCTTCATCCTTAAGGGTCAAACACAATGTACTTACACACAAAAAGTGATACCACATCAAAGCATGCTCAAGACCCGATGGCAATATTCATGAAACCATTTTTAGAACTTTGAAGCTTTGATGGCCAGGACATTGCACCTTTTTTATGCCAGATCAAAGTGCTAGTTTTTGAGCAACTGAAGCAGGAAATAAAACATGCAGCAAGGAAATCACTGAGACACTCCACACATTAAGAATAAACCCTACCAGAAATTCTGGTTTGGTTTTTGGAGGAAGAGCAAGTTATTCTAGAGTTTCACGTGTGAAATTAAAAAAAAATAAAGAGTAATCACCTGCAAATGGTGTCTCATTTGTTCAGCTTTTTCAGTTCTCATTTGTTCACAGGCAGGATCAGGCCCTGTGCAGTGCTTTTAATGCCTGAGGATTACATCATGTTCTTTGGACTTTCCTTCTGTTCAAATAACGCAAAACACAATACATTTTTTATGACTCAGGTCACCCTTTGTTTTCCCATGGAGCACAAAAAAAAACCCATTCAACAAATTTGACTGATAAAAGATTTTTATCTTTCATGGGAAAGCAATGTTGTTTCTCTAAGTCATATGTAATGTATTAGTAATAATGGTATTCCACTTCAAACAAATTACAAACTAATGTTAGTGTTCTTAACAATGTTATACTAAATAATAACTCCCCACAGGCCAATTTGCATACAAAATGTAACATTTAAAGCCAAGTTACAATTAGCAGTTTGTTATGGAAGTCTGTGGATTGCAATTTACTGAAACGAAGTTATAGTCGCTGCAAGGAATTTTAATTTATGAAAAATTACCCATTTAGAATTGCTGTCACAGTGGACCAACTTCTATTAAAATGATGGGTACCTAATAAATACATCTATTATTAATGCAATGAATGACAAAAATGAAACAAAGTAAATGTAGTATTAATGAATCTGCTGCTTTGTAAATAAGAGATGCAAGCTGACAACTCTTTCCCATGTTACTGATGATGCCACATAGAGCAGTATGTGTGTGAGAGGAGAAGGGAAGAAGGAGAATATGGGGGAAAATGAAGATAAAGAGGGGAAAGAGAAAAATGAAGGAGGGGTACATAGATTAGAAAAAAAGAGAAATGCACAGGATGTTAATGAATTGAAAAACAGAGACAGAATAAAATTGAAAAATCTAGCTCAGCAAAGTGAATCACACTAGTATTTCATTTCCCTTGGGTGAATGCTGTAAATCACCTGATAATAACAATGAAAGTTCTCAATCCCCAAAATTTTATTTGAAGGGAAAAAACATTAGTTATCTGACATGAGTACTTACAAAATTACACCATGTAAATACAAGCATTCTGACACAAAAAAACCCCTGTTTTTTCCATTTACTCTCCTGAATTCGTGCATAAAAATTTGAGGCTTGCTGTTTGTTTCAGTTAGAGAGGGTTTGGACTTCAGGAGTATCTGATGGATCTTCCACTTAAAAACAGAAGACCATAAGAGTACCTAAAATGTCAATCTGTTTGGCAAACACTGCTAAACATATTCCGTAAATACCAGCTGATTTTTTTTTAGGGATTTCCTTTCATTTATACATACTTGCTTTTGCACTGCCTTCACAAACATCAGGCCTCTGTACTTTAGCAGGACCCAGGTCCCAAAGTACCACAGCATATTCCCAGAGCAGGGAATATGCCAGAGCTCAGGGAGGGTCACATGCTGCCTTCACACAGCTCACTGCAGAAGAGTCAGACTCATTGCCTCTGTTTCCGTGGAACGGGGAGGCCTTGCCAAGCCACCCTGTAGCTCTCCACCAGCTCCAGCTCTCCACACTGCCTGCAGTGCCACCACTGAGGATGGGAAGGAAAAGGGAGAGGCCAAATGTGCACAAATCACACAGGCTACAAGAGGCCACTTACAGGTCCAGGATATTTATATGGTAAGTACTTCCAGGAAAGATGTTTCAAACCCCCTTGGGTAATCTGGTCTCTTCAGGCAACAGAGACATTCCCACATAATTTATGAGACAAACCATGATGACTACACGACTTCAACCCTTTTTTATCTGAAGAAACATCACTGGGAACTCCACATTTGACATTTTACTGAGCTAAAAATGATGTGAAAAACTATCTCCCCATGGATATACTGTAAGAAAAAAAAGAGTTTAAACTTAAGATAAATATTTTTCGAGGTTATTTATCCACCTCTAGTGAAATCTGATAGATATCTTAAGCTATATAAAACAAATTTTGACACTATAAACTCAAATCACAGCTTGCCTTTGCCAGGATGTTACTTAGGCAGCACTGAGCAGTGATAGTTGATTGAAGAACGTGTAAGCAGTAAGCAACATAAATTCACTCACATGTAAAAAAACACATATACATTTCACACACTTGGTACAATCCTGTTTTGATGGAGACCAGGGTGGATGGTGCCCTCAAGACTGTACCATATTACAAGGAGAGCTTGGAGGACCAAACTGAGCCTGGGAGTAAGCAGTCACCACTCTGTTGCTCTCTGTGGTTTCACCCACAGAGACCAGCACAAAGCTGTGCTTTAGTTCTATGAATATCTTTCTCATAATAATTGTTTCTTTCTTTTTCTTAGACATTATATCATTATGTGCTTCCACAAAACAACAATGACATGTTCCTATGACCAAGATTCTTCTATCAAGACTTGAAACATTCTAATATTAGAACAAAATACTGTAAAAATAACTGGGAGGGACATGGAAAAAAATGACAAAATAGATCATATTTGTGAAATGGTGCTTTTTATTTTTAGCTTGCTTGGTTTGCTTCTTTGTAAACACTCTTGTTGCTTTATAGGAGTGTATTAACTCACACGATTCAGATTCTGGGTCCAAACCGGTATGACTCCCTGTTTGCCTTTATATATAATGGATGTTCTCACACAACTGGAAGCTTTTCTCTAGAACATAAACACTGGGTTAAATCCTCACTGCATATGAATCAAGAATTCTTATTACAGTGTAAAAAACAAATCTATAGTGGTACATCCATTCAGCATGTAAATGATGAAGATAATTCACTAAAAATAAATAAGTTATCATATCAATTATCATATTTTTCTTCATTTTAATTCAAAGAATTATCAGCATACTCAAAAGTGCCCATCTTGGTAGGTACTCTGTTTCTAGGCATGATTTTGTTTTTTGAGATTTTCTAGTTTTGAAGACAAGTTTGACCAATACCTATTCTGCACTCTCAATCTGGAACCTGACAGAAAAGGTGGGCTTTTTGTGGTCTGCCTGAAAATAACAGCAATGTATGTTCTGTTGGTCAAATGCTTTAGCTTCACCTGAGGAGCCGCTATTGTTCTCAATATTCTTTTCCCATTTCATGCTTGATGTTATATTGCCATGATTTGACCTCTGATGATGAACAGTTGAAGCCTATTTTCAAGCCTATTCCACTGAAGCCTATTTTCAAGTAGTCGCCAAGAGATTTTAAATATTCAAGGTGCAATGAGCAAAAAAATAAATAAATGGAAATAAACACCTAATCTGCAGAACTTAATAAAGGAGCTTATACTTCTATCCCATTAATTCTCTATTTCCATTTCATTGGAAATTTCTTATTTTTCTATTCTGGTGAATGAGGAAAAATAAGGTGAAATTTTCTTTTTCTTTTCTTTTTCTTTTCTTTTCTCAAGTCACTATCATGACCAATCACTAAAGCGATGAGTTCATAAAATCTGTCAAGAAGTGACAGTGGCAACACCCTTTTCTGATAGCTAATGCTTTATACCCAGGGGATTTTATTGAACTTATAGCACTGCATGATCTAATATCAAATGGCCATAGCTATAAATGGTTAGCAATGTTCTCTACACTGACCAAATCAATTTTCTCCAGCTTCACCCTGAAACCACTATGAAACTAATAGACAAAAATTTCTTGGCAATTTCTGGAAAATAAATTTGCGGTTCATGCTCCTGCTAGAAAGACTAAAAGGTAGGGATGATTATTTTACAACCTGAGGCTACCTGGAGATTTTTGAGGGGTATTATTCAATGAACACATACTGCCCCTTCACCAAGGAATGATTGTACATTGATTCTTTTATTCTCATTCTCCAAATTCTCTCCAGCTAGGAAGATTAAAGAAAATGAATAAAGCCTCATCTCAGCATTTCATCTGATGTTAATCAATGTAAGTGACTTCTACAAACCTGTGCTCACTTAAGCCAGCAGTGTATATGACAATTTTATCAAATGGAATAGCTGTGATGGAATTTAGTAAAAATCATTGAAAAGAGATGTTTTCACAGAGCACAAACTACACTAAAACCTTTTAAATCAAAATCACAAAAAGGTTCATTTAACAACAGTTAATTGAGACCCCATTTCAGAGCAGTATTTATCCAGGGTTTTAATCCAAAACCAATTATTATGGCTATGTTGGAGCTAAAAGGACTATTATATTGGGGGATAGAATGGATCAAGAGCATTAATTCTAGTCAAAAGTGATTCAGTGGCATATGCTAAAATCCAAATTACAAAATTGTAACACATCCTCAGCTGATAAAAATAGTAAACTCTTAGCTTGCTTCAAATGGTTAAACTACATCCAAACTAAAATTTTCCTAGTCAATACAATTATGTTAGTAGATGCAAACTGATAGAATTTTTTGATTCCATTCTGAATCTTCGTGTGATAGCAAGAATGGAATACTGAAGAGTTCTAAGGCCATGTGTTATAGTAATATATGTAAGTCATAGAGTACACTGATATTTTTTAGTTGAAAATTATGCACGCTTTCCTTTCAACAGTTTTAGTATGCATATAATTCAATTTTGTTTATTAACAAAATGGGTTTAATGGGTATATGTATGCACTTAGAATATGTTAAAGGTTGGTCTTTTGCACCTGTAATTAATGGTTTCCTTCCCTTTGTTAATTTATGAAGTTTCTAAGAGACTATTTATTTTTTTTCACACCCACAGATGTTACATCACAAGCAGGGAATTATGTTTTGTATTATAAATAGTTCCAGTGTAAAGAAAAAATTAAGACAGGAATTTCCTGTTAATATACATTTATCTTGAGTAACTGTCTTTGAAGAAAAACCTATATTAAAAAAAAATGCTGCACATATAGGTAATACTGACATGTTTTATTAATTTGTTTTCAAATGTTTGACCTATACAAAAACTAATCTTTAATTCAATGTTACTTTTCTCCTCCCAATTCTATTTGATGTGTATATCTACTGTTGAGACAGATATGAATCTTTTCTGTTTAGACTAGATGTCCCTCTCACATTGTAACTCTGCACAGTGTTGATCAGACACATATGCTAAGCAAATATTTTCAGTATTTAAATGTTCTACCAAGAGGTGGTAACTGAGATATCTGATAATATTTTCCTGATACAAGACTTCATTAACTATTTAGAAATTTTGCAGAATCACAGAATCATTTAGGCTGGAAAAGAGCTTTAAGATCATTGATTCCAACCATTAACCGAGAACTCCTAACTCCACCACTAAACCTTTTATCCAGGTACAACATACATGTCTTTTAAACAGCTCCAGAGACAATGGCTCAACTACTTCCCTTGACAGCTTTTTCAAATGCCTGGCAACCTCTGCCATGAAGAAATTTTTCCTAATATCTAACCTAAACCTCCCCTAGAGGAACTTGAGGGCATTTCCTCCTGTGCTATCACTTGCTGCATGGGAGAAGGGGCCGACCCCCATCTAGCTACACCCTTCTTTTTTTCTTGGTTCTTCCTGTTTTAAAAGTGATTTTACATCTAATACACCTTGAGTGTCAAGAATACAAATAATATTCCAAAGAAATGAAGGATTAATTCTGAATAAAAGTCCATCCTAAGCTTAAAAATGTACTGTTGCCCATTTTAGAGAAATAATTTAAAAATAAAAGAAAATCCTCATGGTCCAAGAAAAGAAGAGTTTTTCTATCTACTTTTTGAATGTTAAGAATGCCAGTTGTTTTTGTAAACTAAATTTCCAAGGACTTCAAAGGAAAAATATATATAACTCTAATATTTGATGCCTGTAATAATGCATTGAATGGTGCAATTTCCTTGGTGAGCAGAGAAAGCTCTGCTCAGGTAAAGCCTGTGCATTTTTAGCTTTGGCACTGTGAGAATCCTTTCCTCTGTTTTGGGTGCTAGGCCTCATAGGAATGAAAACAATTGTGTACATCTGAATTTGCTGGTTTTTGCACCTGTTCCCTTGCTTGGCTCACGTTATTATGAAGAGCATTTGCCATAGCCTTTAAGGGGCCACAAAAGTTCTCTCTTTCTCAGTGCTATTTAGCATGAGATATTTCTCCAAATCTGTGTAATAGAACAGGCCATTGGTTATTTCAATTGTAATTGAAACACTTCAGAAACTGTTGACTGTTTATACTTAAAAATTGCTGATGACCATCAGTAGTCACGTATGTTAAAGATCAAGGAGGAAAAATAAGATAGCACTAAAGAGAAATTTTTAAAGTGCATGAAAGTAGTGTCATTGATTCAACATGCCATTGATAAAGCTTGTCTGTGACAGCAGAGCTTCTGTACAGAAACTGATTCCATGCCAGATTTAACGTGGAACATCCATCGAGCAATGACAAATATGTTAACATAGTGGTTTATCACTTTTGCCTCTACCTTCTTCAGAGTTATTTTTCTTACAAAAAATACACAGATACTCAGTAACTGTGAGTTATGTCATTATTAAGGGGTCATTAAATGAACATTTCTAAATTCTAAAAATAAACAATTGCTTATGCATCCACCCTTTGGAAAATAGAAATAACAATAACTGGAACTTTCCCGTTCTGTAAAACAGAAAAATTGTAACCCAGTCTCAAAGAAGATGGTTCTTCAAAGTGCTCCCTTCTCATTTATAAATATTTCTCATGCTCAGAGGTAAGTCATATGTTGCTGTTACGTGCTTTTTTCCAATTTGCATATGCAAAATTTGATATTTTTTCCAAAAATATTGATGCAAAGCAGAAATAATACAACAATAAATGTTCAGAAAATTTAATGTATAAAGGAAAAATAGATTACTACTCACATTTCTCTCAAATCACTTTTTCACCTGTCTGCAAAACACTTCAATAGAGCCCATAATATGTCTAGAGACTATTATGAGAAAAAACAATTCTCAAATACAATCTTTAGTGTGCAGAAGCTAATAAATAATAGCATGGAAGGTGATGATGGTTGCATCAGTGT
Source organism: Trochalopteron elliotii (assembly GCA_024734555.1). NCBI lineage: Eukaryota > Metazoa > Chordata > Aves > Passeriformes > Leiothrichidae > Trochalopteron > Trochalopteron elliotii. Next base: position 1,065,590 of record JANPWX010000108.1, on the reverse strand, counting down.
AGCAACCTAGCCTGGAGGTTTTGAATCAACTGCTGGAGTAGAGTCTTAATAAAACATAGTAGTTAGCCTTGGTGAGCTACTGCCTGAGTCTCTCTTTTTAAATGTACTTTTAAAAGTTAATGATGACCAATTTTTATGCTACATGATGTGAAGTAGAGAGCATCAGGATGATGGTACAAAATGATGTTTTCTTCTTATTTTCTTTAATGCTTATAAGTGAACTAGCTGAAAGACACTGATACATATGTGGGAAGTTGTGCCTACTTAAGCCTTAAATTGTGCTTGGGATCTGACTGCAAAGCTATTGTAAAAATAAATCACTGAGAAAAAAGAAATCACTGCAGTAAAATTTATACATCAACTTTTTAAATCTTGTCACAAAAACAGCTGAAGAAATTGACTTTTCATAACCTCCTTCCCTGATAACTATACTTTACATCACAATGTCTGAGCTGCTCATAAATGAGTGAATAGTCAAGGTCTGCTGCAGTGGCTAACATATCATGTCCTTTAGTTCATGTTTCACAAGTTTGCTTAACATAAGGGAGTTTCCTTTAATATAAGATAGCAAGCCATGAAGGAAACTAGCCAAGGGGAAGAAAAACAAGCAAGAAGACATAAAAACTGTTGAACGAAAATTACTTATTTACATCCTTGTAATCTAATGGGACTTTTGAAAAAATAAAAAAGGGCATTTGTTTCAGAGAAGCACTTTCAACAACTGAAGAAATTGTTCTTGAATTTTACCCCATCTCTACATGGCAGCAAACCTGGGACGATTTCATTTTAGGAAAGTACACCACCAGCAGCTACAGATGTTTGTATTTGCCACTGGTAACTTATATTAAGTTTTCAGCTTTCTTAGATAGAGAGGACAGCAATGTAATGAAAAAAAATCTTGATTTTTTTTTTTTGAAAAAAACATTAAGTGTGAATGCAGTATGAAAAATTATGCCAGGAACAAGAAACCTTCTGTTACTATTGATGAGAACAGTAACTGTATGCTAAAATAAGGAAAAGTAACAAAAGCATCATCAGTGTAATTCCTTTTTTACACTAGAATATGCAAATCTCATACTAGAAAATCCTTAAGATTTTTTAAAGGAATTGTTTGTTATGTAAGCATAAGCAATAAATAAATTTTATCAGAAAACAGTATTACATCTGTGGGAGAAGGAGCTGAACAAAATTTATGGTTTATGGGCTGCGATATTTAAAAACAGATTGATTAGGAAGGAATAATGTAAAGTTTAAAAATGTGTCAAAATATGCCCAATGAATGAAGAAAGAACAAGAACAAGAAACATTTGACAGAATACCTACTAGCTGGAAGCATCATCACTGGAGCTAAATTCTTACTTGATCAGTAAACTTACCAACTCATATACATAAAACCAAAGTCATCTGGATTTTAATTTCAGTATCGGTATGGTTGCTACTGCTGTTCAGAGAATTTGAGGATGCCTGTCTGATAAGACTGAATCTAATTCCACATTGAGTTAGTACAAAAGGTTTCTGTGGTCAGCTCTGTGGGGAAATAAACAAAGGAGAGAACATCCCTGAACAAATTACATATATGTCATTATTATTATTATTATTATTATGTAAGATAAAGAGCCTAAAACTGTCACTCAGCAATATAAGACTTCCTTTTATCAGGGAATGACTGACAAAAAGCAGTCTCCACAGAAGACTAAAGATTCACAGACTAAAGAGACTACCAGGGGAGTACCTTGCACAATTGAACCACATCATATGCAAAGAAAGACATTTTCCACAGCTGGCCATGTATAATCATCATATTACCTTTCTTCTCTTTGTTGAAGTGCACATCTCTTTATCTCACCTTCAATAGGCACCTCTATTCAGAAAAAGGAACAAAAATTTTAAATTAGATAATGCTTGGGGTCATTCTGTTAGACTTAGAAAAACAGAAAGTGATTTTATCCTGCCCAACTCCTTCCATTCCTCAGTTTCTGAAAATTTCCTAGGTGTAACAAACTGGTTTGGAAACTGTTTTTAAAGTTCACAAATCTAAAATCAGAAAAAACCCAATATGAATGGTTAAGTACTCTTAAATTATTGTTGTTAAATAAAGAAAAAGCCACTAAAAACATAATCTGAAAAGGCTGAAAAAATGTCTCTGCTTTTTCACTCACCATTATCATTCCATGACAGTAGTGAAAGGTGCAACTTTTGCTGTCTCACTTAGAAATATATTGTTTTCCTCCCAAAAGTCTTACAGAAACAGATCTGTGTTAAACTCTGCTGAGAAAGGTAGCCATAACAATGTCTCAGGTATGCCAATGCCTCTGCATGCATTTCTTCAGCTTGTGTTTTGAAAATGGAAATGTGCTATAAGTTCCTAGCAGCATTTGTTGGGTTCAGAGGCATTTGCTGACCATTTATTCATGGCTACAGTTTTTGGTTTTTTTCTAATATTTCTCCACCATGCTTTCTGATGTGCTTTTCTCTTGACAATGAATACCTATGAAAATCAGCAGATATTCAGTATAATACCAATTAAGCAGTTAAGCAGATACCAATGTAAGAACAAGTTTCATTGAAAAATGTTAAAGTCCACATAAGCCTTGTTCTGGCATTGTTCCATTGAAGCCAGTCACCTTCAGCAAATTAAAAATGAACAGGTAAAGAATGATTAATCCCAGAAACCCATTGAAACCTTCCAAAGAATGTGGGGCAGAGGAAGTCATTTTGCAACACAGCTGCAACCATGCTGGCCTGTTTCTGAATTTCTGAATTTGTTTTGGAGGAATGTTTCTGAACTCTGAATTTAAGGCCCTAATGGCTTGTTTCTGAAAGAGAGAATTTCTTGAATCTTATGGAACTTCAGAATAAGCTGTTGTGAACATTTCATGTGGGAACTCAGTTGGTCAAGTTTCCTTACTGAACTTGGCAGCAAATAGCAAGATATCCACTTTCTCTAGAAAGGATTCAAATGTTGCATGAGTTGAGATAGAATGTATAAACTTAAGGTTGTGAACCTTAGAGGACTTTTTTTCTCTCTACAGGCAATAGCTGGAGATATGCAGCTCCAGGCAAGGATTTATCTCATCTTGAGAAAAGCCTCTAATGCAGGTCATCTGAACCCCCCCTCCACTAGGTATATACTTTTTTTCTACTGATATAAACACAAAATTTATGACTAACCCATGTTTAGATGTTTGCCTTCTTGAGTTATGAGGACATAAATCCATGTTATATTTTCAGATGCTCTCATTTTCAGATAGTCTGGAAAGCAAGTTGGAAACTGTTACTTATAAATGCAATTGATTGTCTAAGTAAAGTGATAAGAATCTGTTCATATCCATTTAAAAGAAATGTAATGTTTTATTTTTATATGTATTTTAATACTTTATTATTTTAAAAAAATAAAAAATGGAAGAAAAGATGAAGAATTCCCAGATTTTTCCACCTCTTTGTAGCTGTGTATGTGTCTAACAGAATAATGTAGATACTGGCTTTTAAAACTGAAAAACATTCAAAATGTGGCATATTATAATAGCTCTCAAAAGTCACCCTGCCTACTTTGCAGATTGGCCAGTCTGATATTTCCTTATTGTAAGAATTTTACTGAAATCCAAATAGAAGTTTAAAAAGTTAAAAGTAAATTAATGTCGGACTTTGCAAGTTATTTGCAATTATGATGTTTATCTCATTACAGCATAAATAATTTTATTTTATTCTTATACACCTTTGATTCTAAATATTAGCACAGAAGTATAAAACACGAAAATATTACATTAGTGTAGTTATAGATCCAAATTACTGTGTAACACAGTGAGCCAAGAGAGTCTGTATAATTTTGCATATAATATTTCTTGAATTCTACATATGCACTTCATTGTTCTAAGCACTAATTGAAAACATAAATTTATAATATGTTCAAAATTTGGATAGTAATACACAATACAAGGAAGGCTCAAGACTCTCTTGGTTTTGTTTTTTTTTCAGTGATCAAAGTGCTAAATTATTTGGTTTACTCTTCTCTTAGACAATTCAATATACATACAGTACATCAATAATATGCACAGGAAAGAGACTATCCAGTACAGAGAGGCAAGTTTTCATCTTATCTTTACTTAATATTAAGGTAATTTAAGCTAGTAAAACAATACCTTTACTGTTGTAACACTTTGAATGGAAGGAGACCAAATGACTAATCTTGTAATTTTCATTTTTCTAGTTAGTGCATGTGGTCTGTATGGATTATGACTGACAGCAGATTCAATGTTGTTTTCAAAATGTTTTTCCAAGGTGTGAGTGATGAGTCACACAGAGCTGCTGCATGTCTACACTATCTCTCATCTAGTATAAGCTGCTAAAGACTTTTGCAGAGCAGACTGAAAGAAAGGCCCTTGTGTCCCAAATGCTTCTTTGAAGTGAGCAGCTACTGCTCATGTATTTCAGTATCTGGGAGGAGTGATCTGAAGGAGTGCAGATCACCTCAGCATCCAGTCTTTCCCAGCAAGGGTGGTTTGTGCTTCTCACTGTCAGATGAGATCAAAAGGGAACAGATGCACAATAGTTACATCATTAGTAATTACACTTTCGTACTTTTCTTTTTTGTCAGAGGCTTCTTGAGATAAAGCAGGAACATTCCCCTTTGCCATCCATACATTTGAGAAAATAAAAGTGGATAAAAAGATATTAAGGAGTCACAGAGTTTTTGCTGGGAAATGGCCAAGCTCCTATTTTCCGTGCTGTGGATGGGCCATACACTATTCACAGGAGTGGTGTCTCCCCAGAATAAAAGGAATGCTATAGAAAGAGATGCTTGGCTCTCCCATCCTTCTTCCAAATATAGAAAATTTTCATTAGACAGGAGATTTAGATTAACACTAGACCCATCAGTCAGCCCGTGAAGGGGCTGTTGCCTGGTGTCTTTGGAGTAGAAAGTTGAGCTGCCCCTATGTATCAGATAAATCCTTGGAAATTATTTGCCAAGCTGAGCTGTCTATCCGCTGATCAACCAATTAACCAATGAATTCTTATTCTTTTAAGTGAAGAGTGCAAGTGTGTCAGCTGTGGAGCAGCTTGGGTGGTCTGAGGACAGTAACAGCTCTGTCTGTGAATGTTGGACAGGACAAGCAGAAGCACAGCAGCCAGGTAAATTAATGGGGTTTGGGAAGCACTGGAGTGTGAAGATGTAGCAAACAGAGAAATAACAGCTACTTATACTGCATCAAATGGATGGGGATCATGAAGGAGATTTTCCTCTAATTTCACCACTCAAAATAGAGCTCTGCTCTCTAATGGCTATCTAGTGATACAGCTAGATCTAAAAACATGGATCTCGTGTAGTTCATTGTACAACTTAAAGGAAAAAAAAATGCTTTGGGCTCCTCTACTTCCATCTGGAACAAAAACATCTTGGTCCCTTCCTGCCTAAATACCTACTCCCAAGACTCAGGCTCTTCATGATCACAGAGTGAAGCTGGACTTCCCTGAAGATGCTGTGCCACCTCCCTTGAATGGCAATTAGAAGTATATTAATAATATTTGGGTTGCAGCTCTTAAGAGTCTGAAAGAGTTATTAATGGCTGTCTCCACTCACATTCTGCATGCAGCAGTTCAAGCTTGCTGCACTTCATCACAGACTTTGTTATCTTCTTAGCCCTCTTTTTCATGCTGTGAATAGAGCACTGGAAGTATATTCATAACTAGGGACACTTTCCTTCCTTCCTTTCTTTTTACTTTCTATGTCACATCTCATATTGGATCTGTGGTACTCTTGGTGCTGCTTAGATAAGAAGAAAAAGACATAACTGCAAAGGAGCTCCTTTCTTTAATTATTTTGCCAGTGGCACAATTCCTGACTGAAAAATACAGAGAACTGCTCATAGTATGAAGAACACTGGATTTACTTCCTTTGAATCTCCAGGGACTTAATAACACTTGTCATTCTCTTCTTTCTCCCTCTTCACACAGAATTCTCCCCAACCACGGGCTCCATCTCCTTCATGAATTCTTCAGTGGAAGTCCCACACATGGCCACTGTAAGGGTGAGGTAAAACACTGACAAATAATTGTACAAATACCGGAGCCCTCTGGCCCAAGAGGCTGCAGGTTGTTTCAGCACCAAGTGTAAGTTGCCAGGGTGTATGAGGGGAGAGAGGGGGATTCATGGAAGAGAAGGGGAAAAGACATCAAGCCAGCAATCAAAGTGCCCAAAATGTCTCACTACAGTTCTGGTATGGATATAAGCTTTTCTCTTTCTTTCTAACTGCTATTTCCCAGACCCTAAAGAGTAAAGTGTATATATATTATTATGAAATACTTAAATATATACCTATGAGATATATATACACACATGCAGTTACTATGGATATGCATAGCTACTGGTTCTCTTGAATCATTCTTATCACTTTCCTTTTTTTCCCCTTCAGCTTTTCCCTCAAATGAATTGTAGGCAGAAGACTTAAATCAATGAACAAGTAGAGTGGCACTTTAAGCTTTCCTATGTCTGCTACCATGAGCTATTCCAAATCTTCTAGGGGTTTATAAGTTACTGAAAACATATAAGCAGTAGCTGGTATGTGGTTTATTCAGTTTGGAGCAGAAAAGTCTAGATTTGGGCTGATAAGGATATAGATTTCCTTTCCCAGGAAAATTCAAAACTTGGCAAGGGTGGAAGTGTGTTTGTTTGTTTTCTCTTTAATGTTTTGATGAACTCAAGACCTATCAATTTGAATTCTTTTTTTGGTTTGTTTATCATATATGAAAATAATTAAAAGAAAACACTCTAACCCCCAAAGACCCTGATGTTTGTGTTACTTACAGTCAAATCTTAACTCTGTAAATTTGAAAACAGAATGGACCTGGACCATCTATTTCAAATGGGGAGGCAGGGGAGGGGGTGGGAGAAAACCTTTAATTCTTCTCTATTTAAAGGGGAAATGGGTGTTATTTTCAAGATGTAACTTGACAGAAAGTTCTACCACCTTGTCAAAAGATCTCTTAACAAAAGCTGTTGTTTGATAGCTTGTTTGTTTCTATCAAAGCTGCTACGTTTCCACAAAAAATTCTGTTTCTAATAAACTATCAGCTCTGAAATGAGAGAGAGAAAAGAAGGAAACTTCCAATTGGTGACAGCCTATGAGAAAACAAATCAAAAATTTGAATGAGCATCTCAACATTTTAACTGAACTGTCTTAGCCTTTTGAGACATACTTACTAGTAAGTAAAACTGACACTAGTTAAAAGAAAAAGTAAATAAAAAATTATTAAGAAAAATATAACTGGATTCTCCTAGGGTATTTTCCTCTCTAAATTAAATGTCATTTTATCTGTGCCTTGCATTAATTTTTGTAGCAAATGAGAACACTTTCCAGAAATATATGTTGAAACCAGCAATACTGTAAAAAATCCCCCATAGTTTTACATTCAAGGTACATTATGATTCACATAATCAATAACAAAAATAAAACTTATGCTGACACTGGCATTTTATGATTCAATTCATAACCATATTTCCTGTTCTTGATTAAGCTTTTGAGCTCCTTTTCTTTGTTATATATAAACATGTAAGAATGGAATGAAAAGTCACATGACGAAAAAAACAGGCTCTGTGGCCATGAGCAGAGCTAAAAAAAATTTTCAGATTTGATTTCTAGATGTTAGGTTTTTATATTCCAGATCCAATTTTTGAACTGTTAAGCACCTGCAATTCTCCACTGGCCTCATTTTTAGAGTTTAAATCATTTTTATTGACATGGTTAAATATGGGTTTAGGAGTAAGAGTTTTAAGAAAGTACTACTGCTTACTTGTTTCTGCATTCTTAATTTCTTCTTTTTCTTCCTTTCTTCTTTTCCTGAACACACACACACACACATAAATGTATTTAAATTTATATACAAGGTTTTGAAAGCTAAGTAACAGCTCCAGTATGACCCAGCACTTTGTCCAGTACTGTGGATTTCATCTAGGTGGGTAGATATCATTAGGATGAAATTTAAATTGGCAAAGGATAGAGTAACTATTACACTAGATGGACAACAGAATAAAGTTTAATTAACACTGATATTAATTCCTAACACTGTTTTTTTCCTGTCTATCCTACCTAATGAATGATGAAGTTTTTAATGACGCCAAGTTGTTCACTGTCCAAATGATGCAGAAGAAGTCACAGGTAATCAGCAAGAAAGAATTTGTCAATAAACATAATACAGTCTTTTGACTACAGTTTGCAAGACAGAGGTTGTGAGATGTCATTTTTTGCCTGCTGTCTGGACAAAAGCAACACCCCAGAATAAAAACCAGAGAGAGAGAGTCTAGTTCCTTTTCAGTACTGGCTGTTTAAAGTGTATTACTGATAGATTGTAGATAAGAATGGTTGTAAAGATAAGAGAAGCAAAAGAGTGAGGTTTGGTTTATGGATTAAAGCTGCAAGAAAAAAATTGTGCCTTGGACATAATATGTAACCAAAGCTTGCTTATGTTCACCTTCCCTTCACTGAAAGGAAGCCTTTCAGGAAAGTCCAAGCATTTTCTTCTGAACACTTACCTAATTTAATTCAGTAGAAAAACTCCAATTAACCTCAGGGCAACACTATCTGACCTCTTGTCTGGCCACTATGCTGAGCTTGTTTGTTTATTAATCTGGCAGATTTAAGATATTTCTGGATCCATTATATTAAGATAATTGTAATACTCACTTTTATTAGAGAAAGGCAATTATACCTTATTTGATGGATGTCACCATCCTTTCAGGCATTACTAAGGAAGATTAAGCTGCTTCCTGTACAGCTATTTGCACGGCTACCTGAGCACGGCACTTCTATTGTGTGCATATCACACTTCTTAAGCTATTCATCACTTTTTCCGAGTACAAAATTATTTAAAATGCACCTATCAGTCTCAATAAATGAAAGAAAGCAGATGTTTGATATGTCTCTCATTGCACTGACAGGCACACACACCTCTAAGACCCCTACTGTGCTCTCCAAGAGCTCAGCTTTTGGGTGTCCATAAACACAGTTTGATGGAAGGCCATACAAAAGAGTGGCATGGCCTTTGGCCTTTTTATGACGTGGTGGTTTTAGAAGGCTTTGTCTGAGCTAAACCATTGTACAACAGCCTCTTGAGTTAACTGGCACAAGCCTAATTTCCCTGACATCAAAACAGATTTCAGATAAATCTTTTCCAGTTAGGTTAAATGAAATAAAATATTATTAAGGAAAGATTTGCTTTGTTTGGTTTTTTTTTTTTGTTTGTTTGGTTGCTTGGTTTGAGTTTGGCGGATTTTTTTACATATATAGTAGTCAAAACAAGTCTCTCAAACAGAACATGCCATTACTTAGAGAGTGTTAGATATTGATTTGGAAATTCTCTCCATAGACAGATGTACTTTGGGAGACTTGCTTTAAAATAATAATTCCTAAGCATATATTTTTTTAAGTGTATGTTCTGACACAAAGGTATTTCCTAAATACTGTCTTCATAATTATTTCTGAATTATAGTAGCACTCTCCTTTTTTCTTTTTCTCATCCCTACTTAGAAAATAAAGTAACCATGCTGTGTCAGGCCAAGGATCATCTAACTCAGTATGCTTTCTCTAGCAATAGCTGTAAGCAAATACCTAAGGTGAAATGCAAACAAAGCAAGCATACATGATACTTCCAGAATTCTCTCAGCCTACAAACATTTCCATTTCAGTGGATTTGCTGAACTGCCTCTGGTTGCCACATAATTAGAAACTTTAAATGACATTATCTTCCTCAGACTTTTTCTTCTCAAGTCTATATAAGCTTTTAATTTCAAGGACATCATCTGACAAAAAAAAATTCACAAGTCTTCTGGGGTTTTTTTCTTCTTTTTGAGTTCAGATACTGCTAACTTCATCAAAAGTTAATTCTTCTTTTTTGAAAGAGTGAAAGAAATAATCTATCTTCTCCTTAATACTGACCATTGTGTAGACTTATTTTGTATCTCCCCAAAATCAGTTATTTTCTGGGCTTGATAACTACTAGTTTATTTACTCATTTCTCATACAAAAGCTAGTCTATATGATAGCTAACTCTTCCTTGTCTTTTAAAATTTCCCTCCAACTGTTTTCTGTAAGTCTTCCTGCTCAACTCACCTCCTCCTACAATGATTCACGTCTCCATAATACCTTTTTACAATTTCACCCCGTGTTTTCTCAGCTACCATTCTAAATATAGCATGCATTTCCCTGCTCTAGTTTTTTGTTCACCTCTTTTTTTTTCACAAGGACTCCCACTTCTCAGATTTTCTGCCATTACACTGCTGCCACACCCCTTCATCACATACTCATCTCACACTCCTACAAGCTGCCAGTACATTGCTTCCTACCTACTGCTTCTAGCATTTCTCCACTGTCTGGGGGGAGAGGGGTAGGAAATTGAAAGCTCTGTGAAACTGAGAAAGTTCTTGATGGGAGCTGTAGGATCTGCAATGGCTGATATTTCTCTCTGCCATAAACTTGAAAAGGTGTAGCATGGGTAAAAGCATAGGTAGTGTGATTAGTTTCACCAAATATTGGGCTTCTATCCAGTTATCTACCATGCAGAAATAGTTATCTGGACTTACTGTTTATAAACTCTGCAGGGAAAATATACTTAAAATCTGTCTTGCAGACAGTTGTCTGTACGATTTTCTCCACAGTGTATTAAAGGAAGGAGACCCTAATTTCCCCTAGTTTCTCTATCACATCAGCAAAATTTAAAGATGTTACAAGGGACAAAATTAAAACTTTTTCTTACCTTGCTCAAGAAGTGTTGCAATGCATGATTAAGCCTTTCAAAGTTTTATATGTGTTTTATTTATATCATGTTAGTATGTCCCTTCCTGAATCCTCTCACCTATCTCCTGATCCCCTTGGTATATCCCCGAGGGGAGCCCCTTGTCAACCACCCTGGAAACTTGAAGAGAAATCACCTCCCATTTGGCCTGGTGCTCAAGCACCTGCCCTCTTCAATTGTCTTGCTAAGTGTCCCCTTCTAGAACACCCAACCCCTCCCCATCCATTGGCCCGAATTCTCCTGTGGCCTCAGGCTATGTCCTGGGGTATATAAGAGAGAAGGACAGGCCGAGCCTTGCCTTTTGCACGTGGAAGCTGCACAATAAACACCTTTCAAACTCACGGCAGAAGCCCGCTCTTCACTCCAAAGCCTCACCCACGTTTCCCGCTGGCAGATCTGAGGGGCCCACACAACTGTTGCGGTTGGTCTGGGGTAAGCAGCCTGCCGGTAGCAGCCCCCCAGGAAGAACCCGCTGCAAAGTAGGTTTCTGCACGTAGGATATAGGTCGTGGTTCAGTGTCTGTATCTCCTTGCTGGGCTGTACATATGCCTTAAGAGTCCAGTCTATGACATGTCATTTCTACCTTCTCGCATGCCCACAATGGAAGTTATCACTTACTGTTATTAGAAACAGCAGAACCAATCAAAGAAAGCTATGAGGTTTTCCAGCTGAGGAAGTAGGGAACATGCACAGAAACTATCACAATTATTTATCACAAGAGCAAAATTTTCTTTGTTTTCCAGTGACCACTTTTCTCTTTGCTTCCATGATATCTCATCATTAATTAATCACCACTGAAATTCTCAGTTATTTATTTCCCAGATGGCACACAAGGTAATATTAAGGGCTTTCCAAAGAATTATACTGAAATTTACTGAAATTATATTGTTGGGTTATTTTTCTTTTTTTTTCTCATTATGGTATTAGCAGATTGGTTTTGGACTTTGAGAGCTCAGAATCCTTTAAATAGTTAGTAAAAGTGGGTAGAATAAGATAGATAATTCTCTAGGGAGGCTGAAATGACCTTTTCTCTTCTACAGCATCAGCACAATTAATAGGTAATTCTGATATTTCTTTTTACTAAAGCAAATGAAGCAGTGGTTCAAGTAGAACAGAGAAAGTGATTCTTCAGTTCAAATGCTGCTGTTATGTATTTCTGTACTAAAAATTCATTATCCTTTCTTGCTAAAATGTTATTGCTTCATTAACAGAAAAATCTGGAAGTGTACAAGTAATGTTTGCTTTTGAAATATGCATGTTCAAAACCAATTGCAATTAACTGGAACATGCAATATGTCCAGTTATGGTTATTGCTGAATATCTAGCTAATATTTTGTACACTGTTACAAATAATTCATCAGACTTATTAATTTCATGAATTTAAATTCATATTTTAGAGGAATTTGACTGTTGGTAATGGTGTTAGGGCAGCTATGTGGATCTTACAGATGAAGGTTTCTGTATGCCCAATCTGTTTTGTGTTTTCAAACAGTATTAGTTGATGAATTAAAAAATATTCTTTTTCTCCTAAAGCCTTCTTTTTATGACTGTCCATAATATGCTGATTTCAGAAAAAGATTTTAGCGCATGCTAGCTAAATTCACAGTAACACAATATCAAGGGGGTACATGATCTACCTGAGAAAAGTGTGTATAGCTGAGCTATAAAGCCAGGATTTTTCCCTTCAGTTACAGAGGTGTAAAATTCTGTAGCAGTCATTTTCTAGAACTAGAGGGTATTCATAATAGCTGTCATATTGAACATATTCTATCTCTCAGAATAAAAAACAACATCACCCCCCACCAAAAAAAAACCCAAAAAACACAAAAAATGAAAAACAAAACACCTTCTTAGAAAGCAGTGTCTAGATTGTGGAAACATCCACAGCTACAAATGGCTTCTACTCAGTAGCCACTGACAGCCCTACTGAGATGCTGGAAGGAAAGCTGTATCTTTTTTCCTGTGCTCACATCAAGATGCAAGTGAGATACTACTGTGTGTGGGAATGAAGGTGGAGAGAAAGAAAACAGAAATGTCAGTGAAGAGATAAGGTGGAAAACCCCCACTGAGAAGCATGCCATGACAAACAAATGGAGGCAGACTGTGAAAAAAAAAAAAAAACAAAAAAGCATACACCCTGCATTGTTTGGTGGAACTGCATTTCAGAAAGTCACAAAGCTGTAACTGCTTTCTCACCTAACAAAAGCTACTTCTGAAAGGCTAAGTGACTTATTTTCTCTGACCTCTCTTCTCTGTGCAAAAGACTACCATAAGGCAATAGCTATTAAACCAAAGCTGGCAGGTAACAAAAAATTCAGCCCACAACCAGTTGAAATGAATTCATAAATCCAAGGTTATCACACGTCATTACTACTGAAACTTTAATATTCATCTCCATATTTCTTTCTCCTTGTATTTTTCTGTTGTACTATGTGAATTTTATGCTCCTCAGCCAAGAACCGGATTTTTAAAAATCTAAATCACTTGAAATATTTTGGCTATCTCCACAGTTGTTTCTAAATGTGTGACCCTGAACCTATCAATAATACATTATCTATAATGCAAAAATCTTAAGGACTTGTAGTACAGAAATTCCACAGATCCACGCTGAGTATTCATGAATTTAAGCAAATTGTCTTAGACCTGTCATAGTCACTGGAGAGAAACAGAAGTCTCTAATGTACTGATCATTTGACCTGCTTAGAAATGTATACAAGGATGAGATTATTTGTCCTGCAGAAGGACTTATTACACTGCATTTAATTAAAGTAAACCTAACCAATTAGCCTTGTATGTAGACAAAAATAATGTGGTATAAACCCTACATTTTATGCTTTGTCATGCAAGAAATATAAAATACACTGCAGCCTCATTTGACAGAGAGCAGGAAACAGCATTAAGGGGCAGCCAGGAATATCCCTTTTGTTGGAGCTGCTTTGAAGGCAGTGCCACACCTCCCAGCCACAGATAATCAGGTCTGCATAAGCACATGCTGGAGAGAGTCACACACAGGAGACCCACTTGCCCCCAGCCATCTAGAAATTGTCTTAACCATCAGTCCAACCTAAACTCTTTGGATGGTGTATAAACTTAGAACAAAATTGATGAAACCTCTTTCCATTTAAGTCAATTAGTATATTTCTCTTAAATTCACTATTGTGACAGATTTGCATTCCATTCTCTTTTTTTTCTTGCACTTCTTTCATACCTTTCACTGATTGATGTTTCACTACTTTCATTATACTGATGTTCGGAGGTTGGCAACAATAAGAATGAACTCTCACTATCACAATGAGAAATATATGTCAGTAAAGTATAGCAGTTAATTGCTGTTTGAAATCTCAGACATCTGTTTCCTTACAATTGTTTTACAATACCATATGGGAACAAAAACCACTGGATGGAAATTACTCATCCAAAATGGCAGGTAAAGTTGTAGAATAGGGAGGTATGTAAAATACTTGTATTTTAAATGGAGGTAAGTCACTGTCATGAAATCAGATGGAAAAAATCTTTTAGGATCAAATCCTGCCGTTGGCTGTGCATTCATGACCACATCAACCCACACAGGTTGCACTGTGGGAGCATCATCTGAAATCTTGCAATCCTCTATACACCAGTTTAGAGCATAAAAAAATAACCAAACCAAACAATTTGCAACGTTTCATAGCTATGAAACATTTTTAAGACAGAAGAGCTTGAAAAGATAAGACTTCAGAAATGTGCAAATACCAGCAATGAATTGCCACAAAATCTATTGTTAGATTGAACATGGATTAAAAATAGCTTCCATTCTCTTAACAGCATCTGAATCATTTGATGTTGGATAGATTCAAATGGCTTTCAATTTAAATGAAGCCTTTACAAGGTATGTCAAAGCTTCTTACTGTCCTTAGTAATTTTCCCAAATAAACGACCATAAATGTAACCTACCAGTACCTATTATAAGCTTTATTTATGTCATTGAATCATAGAGGAAAATATAGGCAGCAGAAATCCAGAATGGAGTATCTCTTAAACATATCTGGTGGAACCACTTTTCAAGAAAAAGGAGGAATATATACTTCTAAATATACATTTAAGCAAGGCAATTAGGCTGACAATTTCTACTTTTTATTAAATGAAGCAATCCTAGAAGTGTAGTTCTGATTTTAAGTATCCTTTTAGCTTGATCCTTTGCAATATACATATGTTAAAGCATATGTAAGTGCATATATGTCTTTAAAACTTGTCTATGCAAAATTTACAAGCACTGTTTTCAGGCATGTATTATGGTTATCTAAATTTTTCTACTCTCACTGCACATACAAGGCAGACCCAGTAAGAATTCTCACTGTTGGGCTTCAAATAACAAAATCTGTTTAGAATAATGATTTCATAATACCATATGTCAATATATATTCACCCCTTTTGAGAATTTGGTGTATGGGCTAAATAAGGAAGAATATTCATGGGGGAAGGGGAACCCAGAGTGGTAGGTTTACAAAAGTGGTTTCCTTTGGAAGATAGAGACTGTTCTCTCATATACCTGGAGTGACAATAAGTCACTACATACTCATGACTTTGTAAGATGGCAAGCACGCTGCCAGAGCTTGCACTTGATACACAGCAGTAGCAATTAATATTGTCACTCTGAAGAACCATACTAGAATCTTTCATTAAAAATAAGAAGGAAAAAATAGCAGATGAACAGACTTGCCTCACTGTGTCTCAATTGTAAAAGTGAGGATTAAGACGAATGAAATTAAATTGAATTTTGACTGATTGTCCTAGGGTGACTATGTATCCCCAAATCGTCTGTTCTGTGTTCTGTACCTTTAAGACTGGTTCTGAGAGTGAGCAAAGAAAGAAGAAGCGCGCAGTTTGTTTTGAGAAACAAACTCACTCCTCAGAATCTGCTCTCGTCCTTGGGACTGTGTGGTTTCTTTTTTTTTTTCTCTTCGTCGGATACACAGAGGGCAGCCAGAGAGAGTTTTTTTTTCCTCTTGTTAGTCTAGCTAGCTGAGGCAAAGAAGCTTTCCTGGACTGTTTTTTTTATTATTTTATTTTTCTTTGGGACTGTTTAAATCTGCTCAAGACTGAAAAACCCAGAGGAGCACCGAGATCTTGCACCCGTGGCCCACTGGGCCGGGGCTCGGCATTTTTCAGCACTGAAAGGACTGATAAACAAACTCCTAACACGGACTCTGAGTTTTGCCATCTCTCTTCGGAGCAGCGAAAGGTTTTATTGTTTCATATTATTATTATTGTTATTATTATTATTCATTCTTTATGCTTGTGGGCATTTTGTTTGTTAAATAAATAAGGCTTTTTTTCCACTCTATCTCTGAGGGAATTATTTCCCCAGACCGGCTGGGGGAAGGGGCTGTTTGGATTTGCTTTTCAAAAGAACCCCACTCAGAGATTTCCTCCCAAATTCGCCCTAAACCAAGACACTGATGTAAATGGCAACAAAATTTTATGTACTAGTAATCACCAAATCTTGTCTATTTTTGGATTCCCTAATTTGTTTTAAGATTTACTACTTACTGAGTGAAGTTGATTTATGTTGGGCTAAGTGAACCTTGAATGACTCTTCACAGGTTAGAATCTCCCCCTGTACATCCAGACGATCCTGCCATATCTGCTAGAACCACATGAGGGGAAAAGTACATCTGAAAGCATTAGCTACATGCAGTCCAGCAGTCAGGACATGGAACCAAAGGGCCAGAAGGAGTTTGTAAGGAGCAATATGCTAATAGCTAGTTAACAGAAGCACACAGTAAATTTTAGCTTTTGTTTAAGAAAAAAGAAGAAAAGGAAAAAATAAAGGAAAGGAAAAATAAAAAGTATTACTTTTTGGGTATATAAAAACAAATACCAAAAATGTCCTGAATTTAGACTACTTCTATGAAAAGAAGTGCAGCCCTACAGCAGTTACTCTTTACTACTCTGCTTATTGAAAGGCCCGGTTCTCTGACAGGGAAGGAGAAAGCAGACAATCATTTCTTGCACAGATGGAAAGAAGCATGGGACAAAGATTGATATTACTTTTCCTGTTTATCTCATATCTAATCTGAGACATCTCTTTCAGTTTCCCCAGTGGAAGAAGACAAATCAACCTCTGAAAAGATCTATATCTTCCCATTTACTGTATAAGGCACCTCTTCAGTTAGCTCAAATTTGACACATAGACATTTCAGAGGAAGATTTGGTTGATCTGTTGGTTGACCTGTTGGTCTTTGCTTTCCACAGTCAGCTGGGTATCAGAGCTGTTAACATAAAAATTGGCATCATATGCCAGAGCCTCAGGGAAAAGGGAGTGGTAATGGGAGCAGCTCACAGTGAGAAAGATATATGGGAACTGGCAGAAAGAACTAGAATTATTTTTAAAAAAGACACAGCAGGAGTGGAGCTAAAAGAAACTTTTAGAAAAGCAGATTGTTTAGTGTGTTAGAAATAGATATGGCTGCAATGAGGAGGCAAAGCTGTGCATGAAGTCTTTCCTCAGCACATCAAGTGTATACTGAGAAATGGTAATATGCAAAAGGTACATTCCTCAGCTTTCGAGTAAGAAGTTCCATATGGTAATTTTTTTTCATCATTTTGACTACTTCCTGGGTCCCTGGGTTATATTCTAACTGCAAGCTCAAGAGCAGGAGGGAGATCAGTCTCTGTAAAGCCTCAGAAGCCATTGACTAAAGACATCAGAAATTGCCTTGCAACATCGTAGGAATATTGTCAGGTCATAAGGAAAGGAATTATGTTCAATAACGAAGATGGAATCTATTTCCTTGTGGATTTTTAACAACTCTTTTCAGATACTTCTTGCTTTAACTTGTAAAGTTACTTTCATGCAAGAAGCTCAGTGGATACCAAATATTTTATGTGAATGTTCCAAATAAGGAAGATGGGACAAACATGGGAAAAATGACTTTTCTCAAATCATTAGTAACAGAGAAACAAGCCTTTAGGCTTTATCCTCCTCTGTCAGAAATGATCCAGCTTTCACTTCAGAGAAAGAATCCTCTGTGCTCTGAGAGGATTTCTAGAAAAGCCAGAATCAGCTATACCAATCATGATAGGATATCATATGCATACAACAGTAGACTGTGAGCTGTAGTTCAGCCATAGCATAACAGCAACCAGAACCACATAAAATTTAAATCAAATCCAGGGCAGAATTAAATTATGCCCTATCCTTTTCCCATTTCCCTTGCAGCTATGTTTTTTTACAATACAGAAGTACAAGAGCTATTGAATTCTCCAAAGAATCTCTCAAGCTTGAGGCAGAAATCCACAAAGGTCTTCCTTCTGCCCTCCCTACTTTCTTAATGTTCTGATAGAATATCTTGACAAGGGCTACTCTTGAGTCACTATGTGAAACTAAAATACTGGCACATGATACTTCAGATTTTCTGATGTCACGTTTATTGACATCAGAGAAGGATCATTAACAAAAGATGAGTTCTAGGAAAACTGAAACTGCTTCTAAACAAAGCATTTTAAAAAGAAAAGATCATGGACACAATCCATGGTGGTGCTAAGGACTGTAGTGATAATGCTGACAGCAATGATTTAGGCAGATGGAGAATTAGTATTTCTGGAAGGTGAAAATGACTTGGTATGTGGAGATTTGGTAAGACCAGGTATCTTGGATATAATTATTCTTGGTTATGACTGTGTACAGTCAATCAGTGACAAATGGATCATTACCAGTGATACTGGCACCTCCAAAAACACAGCAGAAAAACCTGTTGAGTCAAGGCACTGGGCATATGCCAAATAAGCTGCATGGCCATTTAGGAATGTCTATTTCCCATTGTTTCCCACTATGTATTTTATACCTGTTACAACGTCAAGACTCTCTTCATCTAGAGGTTGTTATCATGAGACTTTGAAAGGAAGAAGAGGAGAGCAGATTAATAAAATGTAATAAAACAAGAAATAAAAAGCTTATGTGACACCAGTCCACAGCCTGAAGTATGCCACTTATGTTATTAGCACTGGGGCTTACTCATCACCACTACAGAGTATGTTCATTTACACCAATTACAGAGTGGCTAACAAAAAGTCTAACTCACCCCTAATTCCTCTAGAGTGGCTATAGGTTGAATTTTTAACTATTTTTTGGCCTGAAATACAGATGGAATGTGCACGAAAATGAACCCAGTTTTATGGATCATCAAAGCATTACCCGGGAGGAAAGACTGGGACCTCTGGGGCTTTCTCTACTGACTGCTCACGTATTTTATACCTCTTAAGTTAAAACATATTGTCAAGATAAGAATTTTGAAATAGTCCTGTATTGTGCCTAAGTCCTATCTACCATGCTAAGTTGCATTGCTGCTTTTAATCTGCCTGTTTTAATATACAATCACTAGAGTTGGGTACATGTCTAGGTTGGATGGGGCCCTGGGCAACCTGATACAGTGGGTGGCATCTATGCCCATGGCCGGGCAGTTGGAACTAGATGATTTTAAAGTCCTTTCCAACTCAAACCTTCCCATGATTGTCTGATAATAACTCTTAACTTATTGGAATAATATACAAAGCATTTGATTTTTGTCCTACCGCTCTGGTATTTGATATCTCCTTGGCAGCTGCTACAGCTCAGGGAAAAAAAGAAAAAAAGGAAAAAAAAAAAAAAGTTTGGATTTTCTCATTTAGCCAGGCTTTTAAGACCTTCTAAGATATGGATCCGGGTTCAACTCAAGTGCTCTTCTGACCTGGGTTTGAGAACCATGTCAAACTCTCCCCATCTTTTCTGCCATAAAAGAAAATATGACTACCTCTACCTTGCATTCCTTCATAACAGCAAAACAGGTGTTAACAATATGAAATGATTTAGTGGTGGTTTTGTGGTTGGACAGTTGTACCAACAATATATTACAGTATTTTAAAATATCAGTTATAGAGGGGTGGGTTTTCAGGAGTCTCAGACTTAATACGTTGATTTAAATATTGCTAAATTAGGGTCAAAACTGATTTGAGAGGGGTTTTTTTGGTATCAAATTTGCTCACTTCATAAATATAACATAATACAAAAAGTCTTTAGAAGGAAAAAATGTGAATGACATAAAAAGGAGTAATTCAATATCATGTTAACTCATTCTATATGATACCAGTTAATACTGCATCATGACAAAGACATGGTGTAAAGTATTCCCATATGATTTTATAACCATTAATACAAGAATTCCATATTTTATAATATCAACAAACCAGATGAACCTCATCCACTTGAAGTATGGAACAGTAAAAAGAACAAATGTCTTGTGAGGAGTGGAAATAAGAACAATGTGTCTGAGTTTAAACAGTGGAAACAAGTTGTGGACGTTGTGCATGAAGTAATTATTTCTGCAGTGGGGTTCTGCTGTTCCTGCATTTAGTTTAGAAGCTTGTCAGGGCACACAATCCAGGCATCTCAGAAAAAAAAGTCTGATTTATTTGACATGTAGAGAAAGTCAGATTTGAACACAAAGGATCCTTTAAAAAAAACCTTTTGAAAATTGAGGTTTCATTAGGAGAATAAAAGAGAGAAATATATTTTATTTAAAATATGCAGTGTTTCTACTCTGAAAGTATTCTGTCTGCAAGCCTCACATGGCTTTCTTAAAACAGTGTGATATCTGAAACATAGTCAAGGGAATACCAAACCTTTTGAGGACAAATAATTGTGCCAATATCCCAAATATTCTCCATATGGCAGCGATTTTTTTACCCCCACATGAATATCTATCTAAAATTGGCATTCGAACAGAAAGACAAAAAAGCATGTTGGGATGGAAATGAAAATAAATAACCCCATACTAAATAAGAACATGAGTAGAAGACTCACCAAATGCACACATCCTTGTACCAAAAGCAGAAATCAAGACCCTGATAAAAGCACCAGCAATATGGCAGACAGTATTCAGAGTGGCAGGAGCTCAGATTATGTTCCAGAGCCTGGTCTTTTTTAAAACCTCAGTCAAGGTTTTACTTAAGGTAAAGGTCAAAGAAAACTTAGATAAGGAATGTATATTTGGATGATGAATGTAAACCATCAAAAAAAAAAAATCTGTAACTAGCTAAAAATTGAAGCTAATGACACTTGTTAAAGACATCTAAATTTTTGGGATCTCTCTGCACTATTCTGTCATTCTCTTTAACACATCATATTCTGTGTCTTGCCCTGAGTTTTGGATCAAATGCCTCAAGTTTTATCAATACAAATGGATTCAGGTACCTAAGGCAGGACATTGGTTAACTGTTAGTAGTTTCCCACTGTCATTCCTTCTGTACTGCATCTTGTGAGTTGTATAAAGAGATATGCTGCAAAGCACCACACTTTGATTTCAGAGTTTCACAGTTCTCCCCAGCCCTGTTCCTACCCTTTTGTGTCAGCCTGTGGCTCCTGTCACAGGCTGATCAAGATCCAGATAGTAGGTGTTCCTCTTCCTAAATGCCCTGTAAGCTGTCAGTCTAAATGAGAAATTTCCAGACCAAATCCAAAACAAAACTATTGGAAATAGCCCTGCAAAATGCATCTTCTTTTTCAGGTTAATTTTTTTCACAAAGTAAGACCTGAGAAGGCTTTTGCCTCATACTTCAAACCCTTACTGAAAAAATCTAGTATTTAATAGTCTGTCTACCGTATGCTCATTTTACATCACGCATCATTTGAGTGAAAAAGGGGAACAATTTACATAGCAGTCACCAGAGTATGCTGTGCTGTAGCCTGATATTACATTTTTTAATGTTCTCCTTTCACTAAAATAACAGGCTCTTGATCCTGAACAGAACATATTTAACAATAAATGTGGAGAGTGTGTCCTCCTTGATGTCTGTCCAGGTATTTCTTTTAACCTACACCAGTGATGAGGGCACTTAGTTAGGGTTGGGAGGACATCTACAGATTTCTGGATGGCCACTCTACATACACATAACAATCAGACTCTTTGATTGTGTGAGAATTAAGTGGATCTCCTTGAAGCTCTGAGCTACAAGTCGTTGAAAGTTACTAAATATTTAAGAATCACTTCTGGAACAGTAAGTCCCTGAGTCAGAAATGCTTGGATGTTCAGACAAAATACAAAGAAAATATCCCTGATTTATTCTTGCACTTTGCCCCAAGTTCACTTTTGGTCAGCATCAGATGCAGAATATAATGTCTGTTGAATGATTTGTTTGGTCTTTCTTTTAGTATGATACACCACAGGCAAAATTTACAACACAGTTGTCCCACAAATTAATTCACAGGCAGGAGACAACCGGTTTTGGTCATTCTGGTGCCCTCCCAGTGGAACTATATTGTTGTAAAGCTGTCAGAAAAGTTGTGTTGTGTTTGCCTCATTACCTCTTGTAGCCGTTTTGTCAGGAATTAGAGACGTACCCAGGTTTGGCAGGGCGCTGCTCCTGGCCAGCTTGCAGAGCACAGTCACTCCTGCGCCGGCTGAAATATACAGCTGGTGGCAGCACTACCACCGAGCATGCGTTAGCAGGAGAGTTCCAGCTACTCCTCGGAAAACACGACTGGAGCTGTGTACCATGGAAGGATGGTAGGGCTGAAACGCCTGACCCCTGCAGGGCATGAGTTTCAGACATGTTTGCCCCATGCAAATGCCAGGTGTGGTTGAAACTGCATATGACTCCACCAAGACTGCTAAGACACCCTAATGAATGTTGGTAGTGTTGGCATCAAGCAGTGTTTTGCTCTGAATTCCACCTGAGTGCCTAACAGCACAGGTGGGTATTTTGACACCCTAAATTTGGGTGCAAGTGTTCTTTGTGATAATACATCTCTGCAAAACTGGGACCTGCAAGCCAAGATTTCACTAACACTTTGTTCCCTGTGTTCATCAGTCAAAATTAAGAAGTTTAAAAGGCAGCAGTCCAGTATAAATAGGCAGTCTCACAGGCTGACATGAACAGGACCTTTCTAGAGCACACAGAATTAGTGGTGATACAGTGTTGAATTCACTTTGGTTTGATGCACACAGCCTTAATCTCGGCTATATTGAATGTGGATTTCCCTACACTCTGTTCTCCTCTTCCCAGAGACTATATCAATCACATTTGGTGACTTGCATGGCAGGGACATGCTTTTAGAAAACCATTGATGCTACAAAGAAGGAAAATAATCCCATTCTGAAACTCATCTCTCATATAGGCACACAGAAGAACAGGACATTCACACATGTATTTCAGGGATAGAAAACAGAGTTTTAACTCAGCTCAAATTAAAAAAAAGATTAATGTTTGCAGAAAAATTACTCTCCAAATCACTGTCTGGAGTTGATGAGTGCATTGACCTGAACTGACAAGTTCCAGAGCCTTCTTTTTTTCTTCTTTTTCTTTTTCTTTTTTCTCTTTTTTTTTTTTTTCTTTTTTTTTTTCTTTTTTTTTTAATAAAACTATTTACTGGCTGTACCAGTCTTCCAGAAAAAAAAAAGAACTCAGTGCACTCATTTTCATAATTTCAAATATTTCAAATTCAATTATATAGCTCTCTCTAGATATCAGGTGATATTGCATGAGAGAATTTTAATTTCCCTATTCTTTTTATGAAATTTTGTTACTACAATGTCAAAGTGAGCAAAAATCATGGGATTAACAAAAGAACCTCTATCTGAAGTCAGTAGACTCTTAGGTTTGATTTCTCACTCAGCTGTAAGGGAACAAAGATAAGTAAAGATCTCTTTGTCAGATTCATAGACCAGTCTAGACATTTTCCATTAATCAATACTAATTTTTTTAAAAAGAAAAAAAAAAAAAATCCAAAACCCCGAACCAATCAACCAACCAGACAAACAAAACCCAAACAAAGAAATCTCCAAAACAGGGACTGGTACTGCTATACAAGAGGAAACTTTAAAGCAGCCATGAAGACTTTAGTGTTCAGATGGGTGCACTATTTCATTGCTTGACAGAAGCTCACTTATTAGGTTTTTCTTGTATTATCACTTCAGCTTAAAGCTTGTACATTCTCCCCAAGTCCTTTCTTTTAGAATTCTCCCCAAGTCCCTTCTTTAGAAGACCTTTATTCCTTCAACATTAGTTTACTGTATTCTATATTGCAGTTAACTAAACTTCTTTGGAACTTCCCTTGTGGCACACTGGTAAGGCCCATATCCATATTGTAAAATTTTCCTTGCTTTCCCTCTTATTTTTCAACCTTACTACAGATATTCTGAAAATTATATAGGAGTGTGGTAGGGGAGTGTGGCTACTGAAGTGACTCAAAACCTATTGGAAACCCCTCTAAGAACATAACAGTGCAGATACTTGACTGTTGATTCCCAGGGAATATTCCTCAAAATTGTTCAAACAATTAATGTGGTTTCTATAATCAGAAATATGTTGCAATTGAGAAAATATCTTTCAAATACTGGCAGCAACAATCCACGATATATCACCTTGCACATTAAGAAGCTTTAAATGTGAAGGAGTAAAACCTCAACATTTTAGTATAACTTGAGAGTCTCCATGTGTAGCACAGTCCTTTTCAAAATGCCACCTTTCTCTGAATGTGAAAGCATGACAGTGAGGTTCCCCACTTGGCACCCACAAATATATGTGATTTTTTTTCTCTACTTAACTTGAGACATTTTTGTAAATTCCTTATCCAAATACTAATACATTTTTGCAGCTGTTTTAGAGGTTCACCCAGTTCAGATTTAACTTTCAGTTCCCACGGCAATGGAGGATTGATTTCCTCAGAAGCATTACATTTCTATTTCTCAAAATCCTTCATGCCCCATACTTTTTTTCCTAGCCCCAAACCCTGGTAACCATCCCTAATTGTCCTACCTGAGTACAAGCAAATTTCCCACTTCCCACTGACAGTGTAACTGAGCTTTATTCTATCATTGGTTGCATACATCTGGATTTCTGATTAAGCTTTCTGAGAGTAAAGAAAATTCTCACCAGTCAGGTCAAACTAGTTGATGACTACACCATCTCAAGTTACTGACCTGACCTGATGTTAACCTTCAGTAAAAATAAAAACCACAACACTTTTCTTCTCACTCTCAGAAACCTCAATAAGGTGTAGATTGTTTATTTAAAGGGAGAATTAAATGTATGTTAGTTTCATCCAACTTGTGTTAATCTTTTACAATCTTCTGAATCTTATGAAGAAAGTAGCAGTAAAACAATTTTCACACTAGAAAGAAATAATAATTTATTTAGTAATGGTAATTATATAGTCCAAATAGACTTCAGAGCTGTACATATTTAATAAGTAATAGAAGAGTACATTACTGTATATAGCTTGACTATTAAAAAGGGGAATTGTCTGTGTAAAGTGATGAAAGGAGTTTTCCAGCTGAGTCTGAAGGAACAGAACTATACATATTATAATATCCATATTTTTCCCATAGACAACATTAGATCCATCCTTCTTTTTTAAAGGGAAAAACACAAATATGTTCCTCAATTTGTTGAATGCTGCATTTAAGCTATTTTTTTATTACTGATAATGTGTAAACTTTGAATAATATATATAAATTGGATATTTATGAACATCATAATCATGGGCAAAACAGTACTTGTGACTAATCAGTAGTCTCTTTCCAGCATTTCACCATTCCACTGGGGAATGAGAGATTTCTTTCCAAGACAACCATTACAAAAGCATTCTGTTTTTTCAACTTGAGGTAAAATATACTGTTTTGTTTTCATAAGACAAGTTAACACACTCCTAAAAAGAAAATAAAGCACTTGACATAACAAGCTTCACTCTTTCCTCTTTGGAAATAAAATCTTCCCTTTTGTAGGGATTAGAATAACAAGTAGACAGTTGGCTGATGGTACAAACATACAATTTTCCATCGTTCATATCAGAGTTCTCATTTAGTGTGAGTTTTAATGTCATTTAGATATTAAAGGGCTACTGAAACTGAGGTCAGAGGGTCCATGAGGTGAATTGCTCTAACCTTCTCCATATTGCAAAACATTAAACAAAACCATAGTGTCCTCTACTGATTCCTGAAAATTAAAACCTTACAGTCCTGAGAAAACAAAGCTTTTTTTCTTACTCTGCATTTAATTACACTGACTGTCTTTGTGGTATTTGCTGATACATTTCACAGTCTGAAAAACACCAAAAATGTCCTACCATCGGGTAACAATACAGAAAATTTTCTTTTTAGTTATTGATTTAACATTTGAATCATAGGATTTCCCTTTAAAAAACTTGTGTGTGCTTTTGAAGCAGACACGCCCCAACATTTCAGGAAACAAAAAGGCAAGCTCCCACTGCTTGGCCTCCGTGAGAACACTCTTCTATAATGTACAGATACCTTGCTAGGGTCGAAAATGTTCCATATTTCTCTTTCCCCAAGATACTGGGTTATCGGCTATTCTGGACACAGACATTCCTCTAAATCGCTGTGCTGGAACACACTCAAGTTTCATGGAACTTCTGAGAAGAACCACAAAAGACTGAGCATATCCATCCAGATAAGGAGAGTTAGGAAATGTGGTTTGAATCTACAAACCCCAGGGAGGACTTTCCAGTTCATATATAACTGCTTTGATCAGCAGTAAATCTTTCGTTTTAAAGGTGACTCATTACACATCCAATTTCTCAAGCAAGTTTGCAAATATCTATCTTCAGGATAGGATTTTAGTCTGCACAATCAGACTGAACAGAAGTATAAAAGATGACCTGGAAGTGGCCCTGTATGTTCAAAAAAGGGATTTAATATTTTGTATATAAGGTTTAACTCTTTTTGGAGCCTACATTTGAAGGCAAATTGAATACAGAGATGAATTGCAAAGTGTGACTGAAACTTGAATGAAACTGCAGATTAAAAATCCAACAAACAGTCTTTACATGGACATCCCTGAACATCTTACAGATAATTACTGTAATTTGTTGACTGTTTTTTCTTACAGAGCTTATGAAGAGATTGAATAATGTTATACTGGAGCACTGTGCCTATATTGCCAGATCAAAGGTATGCCTGAGTTCTTAGGTGGGGTTGTAAATCATGTACCAGCTCAGAGTTGGCCAATGTGAAATCAGTGCCTTTATGTATTTTTTATCCTCTGACCTACTTTTACTGTTTCTCTTTCTCCATCCTTACATCCAGTAGAAGGAACATAGTATCTGTATGAGACATCTACATGAGCATGTGTGACAACAATTTTAAACTAGATAGCTGAGGAAACTCTGAGGACTGCCCTCGCAAGAGTAAGGATTGTCCTTTGATGGACAGTCAAAAGGAAAATTAGGCTAGAGAAAAATGTATTTGACATACCCCCTCAAGCATTCATGTTTTAAGCTCATTTGTGCTACCAATAGCAAAATATGAAGTTCTTGCAAGTTGTTGTGTGGCACTACTGCATATATCAGTGATGTGACTTGCGTGACTAAAATTCATAGAATCATAGAATCATAGGCTATCCTCAGTTGGAAGGGTCCCACAAAGACCATCTATTTCCAACTCCTGGTCCTGCATAGCACCATCCCTAAGAGTCCCATCATGTGTCCAAGAACATGGTCCAAACACTTCTTGAGCTTTGTCAGGCTTGGTGCTGTGACCCCTTCCCTGGGGAACTTGTTCCAGTGCCCAAACACCCTCTGGGTGGAAGAGTTTTTTTCTAATATACAATGCTCCCCTGACACAGCTTCATGTCATTCCTTCAGGTCCTGCCCCTGATCACCAGAGAGAAGACATCAGTGCCTGCCCCTGCAGGAAGGAATGTTTCCCTGTGAGGAAATGGTCTAGACTGCTGTGAGATCTCTCCTCAATCTCCTGCTACTTGCTTAAGTAAAATTACTCACTTATTTTTGCAGCTCCAGGCACTAAGTTCAAGAGCTTTGCAAGCTGTTCCTGCACAATTCATGAGTAGGAACAATGGCAATATGTGTGTTGAATAAATTGTTTGCTGTAACTTATTTATCCAGTCCTTATTTTAAGCCTAGCTACAGTATATTGTCAGCACTCTGGTAATAAATAGCTTCCCCAAATAAAAGGCTTTTGTTGGAGTTTCACCTGCTCTTGTTGCATTTGCACACCTGGTAATCTTCTAGACAAATATCCTAAATATTAAAAAAGAGAATATGAAGTTCAGGTCAGCTGAATAAAAAAGCTGTAAAAGTCACTTCTTATGAAAAACGTGTCTTAAAATATGAACTAATCTGTTACACAAAGCCGAATGAACATTCAGATAAACCTAACAGGAGTCTGACCTTTGTATAATTGAAACTAATACACACAGCTTTGACATGAAAGTAGCATGTTTTCTCTCCCTCATTTTTAGAGTTAGTATTGCAGGTCTGAATTCTTTTTTTTTGGATTTGTTCTCACAATCAAAACATCTGCAATTAAATTTTTTCATCTTGCTGATGCGGGAAGTTACACTCTGGGCTGCATTCCTGAATTTCATTCTGTTCATTTTCTTATTTTAAAACAAAACATTTTGACTTCCCGTGCCACCTGCGGAGTTTTTAGTACATATTTAACCATTTTCAGATCTCTTTCCCACATACAGAACAAGCTCTATTCATTTTCCTCCAGGTTATCTGCTCAGTGAGAACTGGTTTCACTACTTTATCTTTTCTGCAGGTAAAGGGAAAATGTGGTTAAAAAGTTCTTACCACTCTCCCCACTAAAGTAAACACTAGCTAAAGCTCCCTAATGCAAAGGTGAATTTGTATGTTTATCAACATGTATGGTCTTCTTATAAAAATAGATTTTAGTACCCTTTATAATGGCAAAGAATTTAAAAGAATAATTATATTTAAAAATACACCAAAATGTATTTTGTGCCTTGTTTTATTTCCTTTGTTATTATTTTTAAAAGAATTAATTTTCATCTGTACTGACTACCTAAGGCTGGTTCTAAAAAAATATTACCATTTGAGATATGAAAATAAATTAAATGAATATACGTATATAACTTCTATATTTTCCTTAATTAGATCAAGATTAAAATAAAAAGTTTTTACTTCCATGTTTCTAGTCTACGGCTTCTTCTTTGACTTTCAAACTGCCAACCCAGTAATGGATGCATCTTAAGAAGCAATATACATATGTTTTTCATACACTTTACAGTTTCCACACTTACTTAAAATAAATAGCTTATGAAATAAATGCAGATAACCTTTTTCTTTCCTCAGTATTTATTGTTATTTTGCCAGCTTCAAAGCAGGAATTGCAGGCAATTTAGTAAATAGAGTAAAGAACAAATGTCTGAACTTGCTGTGTTTTTATGTATTGATTTCTTTTACTGAAGTGCTGTTTTGTAGCTGCTCACTGTGTGCTCTCCAAATGAATAACAGTCCAGCATCTCTTACAGCAACTGGGTACTCTGTCCCTTTGTTTTTTAAGTGGAAACATCCTCCAAATATCAAAGGCACATTCACTGAAGGCACTAACTTTTTTCTACAGCTATGTACATAACATATGGAAAAATCCTGAGTGTAATAAACTCCTTGCTGGGACACCCTGTGAGTGAGACTGTAGTTTCATTGCTACACTGAAAACCTCCATCGTTCACCTGGGATTTCTTCTCCCTTGATTGTGCAGATCAAGGGCTTATTTGAATGACATGGCAGTTTCTCCTCTGGCCCATATATCTAGATTTCCTTGCCATAAAATCCACAAAGGACTGGTAATCACCCAAGTCTAGTCCCAGTAGAAAACTGGGGTGCATCCAGAAGGCGCATCTGGACCCAGCCCTCCTGTGTTCTGTCATCAAGACGTGACTAAGTCACTTAGTGTGGTCTGTGCCGGATAGACTACCATATGCTTCAGTTCCCTTGAACACATCTCTTTTTTTAATGCCTGGAACATATATCCAGAGGGAATTCAAAGATTTTTGACATTTGTTCAGGATTTCTGGATGTCTGGCAAACTAATCAGAGCCGTAGTGGAGAAAATCTGGACATATCCACTCCACATGCGCATATCAACTTTACAGTGCATTTGCAATGAGGCCAACTGATCCACTATGCATGTGTTGCACAGATGGCCTGTGTGTATGCTGTAAATATGATGTAAAAATTACTGAGAAACACATGCACAGCGAGTCTGTAGTTTCCTGGAAGCCTTAGGCTCATTGCACTTGCCCTGAATATGTAAATTCATGGCAAACCTGTTTGGGAAATCCTCCTCAGCATGAAAGAGGGATGTCCTGGAGTGGATGAAACATGGAAGTGAATAGCAGGGTTACACCTTTACACCAGACCCTGGACCTGATTCTGGAATTTGTGCAGGCAAAGGATATCTTGCACACTGACAAACATACAGTACACCTCCCTGGTTACCACATGGCACCACAATGTCTCTCAGCTCTTGGAAGAACTCCAAAGGAGCTTCTGGGCCGGTGTCTTGCTATGCTAAAATAGGTGAAGCAGGCAACGTGCAAGCATGACCAAGCTCAGACTACCCCATGGGCAATTTAACCCAGTGGCTTCTGCAAGTCACACCAAAACCAGCCTTCCTGTCAGCAAGCTTGCACTATGCTCCCTGAGAGAGAAGATAAATGCTCACAAATGTTAAAAATACTTAGCAACCAGGAATGAGGAAACCACCATCTGGGAGAGATCAGAGGCAAAATCATCGCTCTGCTTTCACATGCAGCAAACAAGCACCCACAGAGAACAACAGCTTGGGGAAAACAGGTAGCATCAGAAGAAGCACCCTCGGGGAATGCTCTGCAGCTCTGGGCTGCCACAGTCAGAGGTACGTGTAAAAGTTGAGGAGGAAGGAAGAAGGAGCTAAACTGAAAACTTGAGAGGGCCTTTTTCTGGAAATAAACTGCAAACAGCTTCAAAGGGATCAGAAATATTCCACAAAGCAGTAGCACTGTATAATTGTTAAATGGTCAGTTGGGAGTAATGTTATAGCCTCATAAGAGGGCAAGTCGTGTTAATCACAGGCTATTACCTAGCCGGTAATCACGTCTAAAATAAGCCTGAAAATCAAGCAAGTCCAACTCATTAAATATTATTTAGCACTTCAAGCGCATCAGGAAGAAAAGATATATCTTTCCCACTGTCAAGTTCAGGTTTACTAGCATTCAATTCTTCCCTGAAAGTCCTGAGAAAACAGAGTTTTTACTTCTTTGTTTTCATTACAGCCAGGAATCAGATAGTTGCATGGGAAATTCAGCTTTCTTGTGGCTTTTTTTCTCCTTTGGCTCTTAAATTTCCAGCCAATATTAACCTACAGAAAAAGGTGAACAAGTAAATCCTAAAACCTTAAGAGCAAGAAGGCAAAGGGAGATTTTAATAATAATAAAAACAACCAAAAAACCAACCAACAAAACAAAAAAAATCCCAAAACAAAGGAAAAAAACCCAACCCAAACTTATTTTTCAAAGTCCTTTTATTCACAGTTCTTTAAAAGTAATTTAGATTGGAGCAATGGCAATACTGCAAACCACATTTTCTCACATGATCTAGGGAAGATAAAACAAAGAAGATGGTTTATGTTTAATGAAGATATACAAGAATAAAATGTTTAACTAAAGTCTACAATGGCATATATCTGCAGGTCAAGAAAACATGACAATATCTCAAACTTGAGTGTTTTCAGCTGTAGAGTCCTTTGAGATTTTGTCATGTTGTGTAAAGGATATAAAAATCTAGATGTTGACAAACAGTCTTCTTTTGTATTATTTTCCCTCCTTAAGCTTAGGACACCTTGCCCAGCAGAGGAGGCAATACAATGGGTATGTTTCTAACTCCAAGGAAGGGCCCTAAGCAGAAAAAACTGTTGTTTCAACGGCAGTTTGCTGGACCCTTTGAGAATAAAAATAACTTTCATCTACTCAAACTGAAACTAAATTTATCAAGGGGTTGAACAGTAAAAGATGTCATACTTGACTACAGAAACCAAATATATTTTTGTAAATACGTTTTATATAAGTGTGTATGCACAGATGTGGATGCATATGCATAAGTACCTATTCCCCAAATTATTTGCTGACTAAATACATTGCTTGAAAAATAAATTGAATAGGATCGGATTATTTTGTCACTACTTAATGTTGCTTTGATATTTCTCTTCTGGGTAAAGCCTGGTGCACAGATTGTGACAATTGGATGATTTTATTTTGCCCTAATTCTCTTATCTCGTTTGTGGTTTTTTTTGGTGTTTTTTTTTGTTTGTTTTTTTTGGTTTTTTTGGTTGGGTTTTTTTTGGATTTTTTTGGTTTTTTTTTTTTTTTGGTTTTGTTTTTTTTTTTTTTTTTGGGTTTGCTGTATGTGTTTTTTTTTTTTTTTTTTTAACACGACAGGGAATTTGGGTTTAATTTTCTTGTGTTGTTGCCAAAACTGTATCTGGAAAAAAAGATGTGTGCCAGGATCATGATCCTATATTAACAAAATAGAATTGGAGCTCATGGAGCAGGTAAGTGCCAAGGCAAACTAATAATTATCAGTTTAATTAATCTCTCTTCACATTTTCACAGAGATATAACCATGAAGCAATATTACATTATTTTTATGAGCTGTGGATTATATTACAGAATCTCTTGTCTTCAGATCCAGACGAATTAAAGCTTCTCTGCTAGCTACTAAGCTCCAGGTTTTACTCTTTCCTTTCCCACCACCATCCTCTGCCAGAATACCCTCAGATCCACAGAAAATGTCTCAAAACATAGTGAGTGATGGCTAAACACCAAAAGGTTTGCCAGTTGTGTTTAATTATGACTCTAATAGTTCAGTTGCTTTTCCAAACACAATTAGGATGAAGCCAAAGATCTTTTATATTGGTAAGCTTACAGTAACAAGCCCTTTGCAAGATTTCCAACAGTTACTTAAGAAACAGGCCTAAATCCAAGCCAGTGAAATCTGATGCTTGTGTTTCACAGATTGGATTGGATTCTTATGGTCTTGCTCTGTCCATGGTTAAAAAAATAAATAAATTATCATAACTTTAGAATTTTATATCTCTGCTCCTGATACTGGCCAATATAAGTGATATTAAAAGTACACTTTTTTTTTTTTAATTGCGCACAGGCAAAATAGAGTTTAGGCTAGATTAAAAAAAAAAAATCAAATAAAATATATTTCTTTCTTTCCTGGAGAGATGGCAAATAAATAAAAGTCTTCAGTGAGGAAATAAGTACCATAACCTAAAGAAAATATATTGTAATTTATTTAGAATTTTTATCTAGTTTTGTGCAAATTTATTAACTGCTCTGTAACATGTTTTCACCTAAATTTAAATAGGAGTACTGTTTTTTTGTCTTCAAAGGACACGGATAGACACATCATATTGTAAAATGATCCTATGATGTGACATGACAGTCATTAAAATTAGAAATTAAAACATTAAAATTCTTATTAAACACATATGTTCTATTGACATAGGCAGAGTGAATCTAAAAATCAGAATATGTTTATAGTACCACAAGCTACAGTGTAATAAAATGTAGAATTACTGATTATTAAATTCCAGGGGGGGGGTTTTGATGAGTAAGGGAACAGAATGTTCCTTTTAAGTTTCATAAAAACAAGGAAATTCACTGAGAAAAAAGTATACCCACTTCCAAAGAAGAGTTCAATTTCAACTTGAGTTAATACAAACAAGGAAATTTGCAATTGAAGCTGACTTCCAATATCTGTGCCCAACAGGATGCCTCCTGAACCACTTCCTTATTGTGCTCCTATTGTGTCTTGGAGGGCAGCTGGCCTGTGAATTTCCTTATTATTAGTTTTATGTCCCACTGTTAATTCCCTTCTTCTATTATGATGATTTTAGCTATTGCATTTAATTTCCTCTTTTCATAGTGCGGGACTGACCCCAGAAGGATAAACTACCCCCAGCCATGCAGACACACTGAGACTCAGTTATCCTCTGATGAGTTAATGTGGCATTGGCCTATTGACAGTTAACATGGACAAGAGAGATTCATTACAGCTCTGCTTCTATTTACTGACCCTTTTAAACCTTTTGAAGAAAAAGATCTGAAATATCTTAAATTTCTCACCCTCAGCAAGACATTTGCAGAAAAAAAAAATCACTTGGTCTTTTATGGCAGTATTTATTATCAGATACAAAAATGTTTATTTAAGTACTTTTTATAAAAACATTCCACTTGTTTTTTTTAATTCAAACCCTGATCCCACTACCTTTGCTTTAAAACTCTCTACACAATTAATTCTTTAATTTATATTCACTTTAACAATGGCTTGTGTTTTGATTGAATTGGCTGGACAACCACATGGCCAGACCCTCACCGGCTCCCTTGACTCGTTTCTGTGCACTTTGCAGTGAACCAAAGATTAGCACAGTGCTCATTTAGTCCTCTGCCACTACCATATCCAAGCCTGTCAAGGGATTACCCCAGATGCTGGGCCAGCCTGTCATTAACAAAAGTGAATGGAATATGCAGTCAGTGGCGGAGTGAAGTCCATGTCTTGTGGGAAAGGGACATACAAGCCTGGACCAGGACACACCTCTCAGTGAAGCGGAATGTTGTTTCTGTTCAGACCGGCCTGACTCCTGCCTTACTTGGATGGTTCCTTGCTACTGAAAATGAGAGTCAGTTGAAAAGCCAGATAAATAACACATGCCCAAGAGTGCTTTCAAATTATTTTTTTCCTAGGTGGATGGTGCTGCTTTCACACTCTGGTTGCTCAGTGAGAACTACATCCATGGGTATCTGAAGAAAAGAAACCTACATAATCACAAAGAGTGTTCAGGTGAAATCTTGAGATCATGCAGGATTCAGCTTAGACTTGACAGGCTTGGAATGGGTAGTGACATAACAGACGAAACTTTTGGAAGTGCTTGAAACTGACACGTAAAGAATTATCATTGCCCATGCTTTTGCATTGTCCTCCATAATTATCAAGGATTCATAGTAGCAATAATGTGAGTTTAGCTTCTGGTGTAAGAGAATTTGCTCAGCTTGTGCTACCACCTGCACTACCATAAGCTTTTGAGGCTAGTAATCCTACTTCATAGACAAAGTGGATTGTTTTTGTTATGCCTTTCTGTTTTATTTCAGTAAGTTATTTAAATATACAGCGCAAATGGGAGAATAAGTTTGTAGCCTTGTAGTTATTTTTTTTTTTCCAGAGAGGATCTGGGCATTTCTCCAATTAATATTTGATTTATTTTCTGCAAAGCATACGCTTTTAGCAGAAGAGTGTGAAAGAGACCTTCTCTATATAGATATTAGCTTAAAGGGGTTAAAGCATCTGTCAAATTAGATACTTAGATAGAAATCCTCAATCAGGCAAAGGAATAAAAATTTCAACATGAATATCTTTCATCCTGAATCTCAGGACTGCTGAAGGACTAGAGAGTCAGAGGGACTCCATCAATGTCTCCATTTTCTTTCACAAAAAAAGAAGGCCACACTGAAATATGCAAAGACACATCTATATATGTATAAAATGGCACCCAGCTGTAGCTCAAATCTTCTGAATTTCCTAGCTACCCTAGGTTGCTTCATATTTCACTATGGATTTTGTGATTTGGGTTCTCAGGAGTTTGAATTGTAAGATACAGTGTGGATAGAGCAAGGTATAATTCCAGTAGGTAGCAGGATTTCTAAGTATTAGTCATTCTAATATCAAAATCCTTTTGTGAGTTTAGCCCAAAGGATTATTCTTATATTTAAGAGGTACAGATTCATGACGGATGGATCCAGCTGAATATCTTAAAGGATTTAAATAACTGCTGTTTATAAAAGTGGGCAAAATGAATTCAAATTTCATCAATTTCTGCTAACTTCTCAATGTGCCAAAGCAGTATATTTTTGTGTTATGCAAATGTCAAAGCCAAGATCTTTTTCTGGAATCTGTGTTTGCTTACGGTCTTATATAGCATACATAAGAAGCAATGCTGTACTGAAGTATTTTATGGCAGGGTAAAACACATTTTCAGCAGAATACTTACAGAGAGCATGATGTTTCTAGCAGGAGAAAGTTCCATATGATATCAGTTACTGTCATGCATTTTAATCTCAATAAAACAAAATTAGTAATCTTTTCTCCAATATTTGATAACCTTTTCGCTCACGTAGGTATGTGTAGCCTAAGCTGTTTTTTTTTCTCACGGCTTTAATATAGTATTTGGCAACTTTACTCTCTTACAGTCTTTGTCTCAGTACCCTAATGTACCTTTTAAGTATTCCTCCATATTGGCTTCCTTTTAGATTGAAAGCTGCCATTTCTCCATTATAAAAATATTTCAATATCCATACAGTATCTCTCACCCAGAAATACCAATAATTACTTTGGAAGGGAACTTTACTCATGGCTACAATTGTAGTTTAACAGTACACTGAGGCATCTTCTGGACCTATGGATAATTAATCTTCCCTGTGTTTGCAATCTTATTATCTTCAATCCAATCACTGTACAAGAAACTAGAATTATGTAAGCAGGATCTAGATCATATAAGTGTGCATATATATGTGTATATTCATGAGCAATGTTGTGGACAGGTATATATAATACGCATACTGCACTATCCTCTTTTCTGAACCCACAGATAAAAGGAACAGGAGTTTTCTTTATTTACAGTCATTAGTAGGTTGAAGACTAAGTACACATATAGGTAAAGGATAATTTTCTACAAGTTTTGGTACTTTTAAGGTCAGTCTGCTAACTAAAACACAATGGGAAGAGAGGTGAGATTGAACACTACCAACCATTATATAACTTCCCCAAAAGCCTGGAACATATCTTGAGCAATTTAAGTAATTAGATTGCATACACACCATACATATACAATCAAAATTCTAGTTAATGATAATGGAAAGAAAAAAGGAAATGCCAAATATTTGATGATTATTTTTCCTCTTGCAAGTAGCAAAAATGAATTCTGAGGATAAAGTATTAATGTAAGATAAATGTGGCTGGCATTAAATGTATATATACATATTCAATTAATCTTTTAAGAATGATTAATCACATTCTGACAATTTCTCACAAAATCCTAAGTGCCAGCATTCTAGCACTAAATGAAGAGAGAAACTGTTGCTTTCTAGATAATAGCTATAAATAAAAAGTCTGATGTGAATGTAACAAACTAAATTAGTTCAAATCTAAAATGTCCTTTTTGAAGAAGAAGAAGGTCACATTAAGGCAATATAATGTTTTGGTAGTTACTACTTAGGTACGTCTTGTTCAGTGTACTTGTAGATTCATCCAAATGGCTTTTAAGTCACTGAGGAAAGGCCATTTATTTCTGCCTTGACAGTTGTATCTGACAGTGGATGCTTGCATTGTTGTACTTTTAAAGTACAACATGAAATACAGGGACACAAAACGTTGCACAGGCATCAAGAGAGGGTTTATGCTACAAACCATCTGCCTGCATAAGAAGATCAGTTTTCACTCCATTCAATAAAGGTATAGTTTTCTTCACATACTCCTGGTCCAAGCTCCTTGATCTTCCTTCATTCCTTTTTTTCTCAAAAAAATCCCAAAAAAACAAAATTCCAAACCAACCAACTGAACAAAAATAATAGTATTAAGGCAAACAAACAAAGAAAAAAACCTTACATAAAATAAGTTATCTGTGAAAGGGACTGTCCATTCCAAAGCTGTACATGAATAAATATTTTCGCAGATTTATTTCCTGGCTTCTAGCCCTTACTGTATAATATTCCTTTATGGCGTGATCATGAAGACGTGTGAAATAACTTCTCTGTAATACTTCAAAGGGTCAGAATCTGTGTGGCCCACTTCTATGTTTCCTGTGTTATTGGCTGTGGATTTGCCAGGGTGTACAACCAGACAGAAACTGGCCTCAAATCTAAAGCACTGAATTAGCATGTAGCCTATACAGTCCCACAGGACTCTGAGTGCTAATGTGTCAGCCACAGGGGAGAACACTTAAAGATCCTTAGGAGCATTCATTCAGAGAACTCTTATTTCTGCGGATTTAAGCATGAATTAGTATATTTTCAAAATGAAGAGATTAATAAAAAACCAAAAAAGAGTGATAAAAATTTCCCAAATCCTCATCTGAACATGTCAGGAAGCAAGATACAAAAAAGGACCTGAGCAGAAAAAAGGGTTATCATGGCATTTTATACTTACACATAAAATCATAGCACTGCAAGCCAGAAATTTTACTTGTTAATTCAGATGAAACCTGACAGCTCAGTGAAAACCTAAAGATGAATAAATACTGCAAGATCAATACCTAAATCCATTACAGAGAGTTCACAGAGCTGCAGCTCAGCAAAAAGCTTTCTGTGTTCGCACACCTGCACAGCTTCTTGTCTCATGGATCATGCCAGCTTCAATATTGACTGCCTGCCTGTTCCTCCTCAGGGATCACCCTCCCTTTCACTAAAATGCACCATAGGAACACCATAAAGTCAACATCCAGCTGCTGCAAAGACAAGGGGTCCATCCTCTCACCGTGTCTGTTCCCGTCACCACAAATTGGAGATGAAACTTTCAGCAGAATGAAAAGAATTTGCCAATGCAGAAGTTATAGAAACTTTGCGGAGCAAACTTAATAAATGGATTAAACTTGTACAAGGAAAGCCTTGGCAAAAGAGATGTGGTGCTTGGTTATAGGCTGGATTCAGTGATCTCAGTGGTCTTTCCCAATCTAATTTTTTTCTGGGTGATTCTGTGATCTCTGCATGGTGCTTGAAGTACCTCAAGTCTGATAGGCTTTATCAGGTCATGCTCAACATCATCTTAGTGCTCTTACAAGGACATGTGTCTGGGTCTGCTGAAAATCTGTGTCAGAGAAACTTTCTCTCTCTGAAGGCATGTCCTGAATTTTTATCAGTTTTTTTAACTTAAAAACTCTTTGATGCAGAGGCAACAAGTCAGAAAAAAGTACAGTTGCTGTACTTTGGGAAAGTTTGGATATATATCTAGAATTTGTACCCTGAAGCAGAACATTTGTAATGTTCTATAATAGTCTCTATAATAGGTGAGCAAATTAAGGTGTCTTTTAATCCAGAGGTGCAAACATGTATGTTTATGGTTCAAATTTACTGTGCCTGGAACTTACATGCAAAAAAATCCTATTTACTTACTGATTCTTTAAAAACTGTAACTTTTTCTTCTGGAAATAATCCAGATGCATGCAAGGCATTAAGCAAGAGAAAAACAAACAAACAAAAAAAATACCCCTAAACTAACATGTTATTCTGATATTTTGTTGTCTTTAAAAATCAGCTTAGACATTTTAAAAATGGGATACCGGGCCTCCAGCACAACAGTGCAATGGGCAAATGTCAGACCTGCACTAACAAATCCTAAATAAGTCTGTGAGTGGACTTCACGGGCAAAATCCATGAAGCACTCCTCAGTACTGAAAGTCACTTCTTATCACACCTGGAGAAAAAGATATTTTGGTTTTTTTTTTCTTTTTCCTGAAGGGCTAAATGGTATATTGTTATTATACTGCGCTTTTTTCCCTTTATTTTCAGTACCTCAATTACACTCATAACTATAGAAAATAATGATATAATGTAGTAAAGCCAACACTTTGAACCTTTGCATTCATATATTAATCTTTGGAAGGAAGTTTATTTTTTTGTTTTGTTTTGTTTTTTTGCAGATTGATGTTAGACTCTCTCATTTGTGCCCCACATTACATTTTGGTGAACAGAAGCAGTTTCAAATACACAAACACACCATGGACTTTGTTCTTAGGGAAGTTTAGTGGACGCAGAACTCTCATGTTCTCTTTTAGCACTGCACTGGGCCTACTGTAGCCTTTCAACAGACCTGGAACAAATTAGCAGAACAAAGGGAGAACAGGATGACACTGCATGCCATGCTATCTGTGTGTGCACACCACAGAACTCTTAACCACCAAATAAATATTCAAACAGAAAGGGTAAAGTTCAGCATAAGAATTTCGCTGTGTGCTGAAAGTCTGAAGTAATGGAGGACATAAACCTAAATCCTAACATTTACCATCAGGAAGCTCATCAATTTGCCAAGAGCACAGAAGCTTCTGAGGTTTTTCCCCTCCAGAGACATTGTGCATACTATGGCAACAGTGGAAGTAGCTCATAAATTTAGCATATACATATATATATATATACATACATATATATATATATATATGTATATAAAGAGAACTGTGGTCCTGGGACCACAGTTCTAGGCCTTATGGCCTTATCTTATTATGCTGTGGTAGCATTGCCATCTGGCTGGTTTTCAACTGGACTGTCTTCTTTGGTATGAATGAGGCAGTTGGCCACTCACAGGAGCATGTTAATCTAAGCACATTCAGCAGGTACAAGTCTTAATGTGGCTGGTTCTTTTGGACATCAAAGGTAGCAGTGCTAATTTGGCCTAGGAATAAAACACACATGAAACAGTTTGGTAATATTCTTCTTACATTGGCATTTTGTGGGGGAATTTGTTTATTCTCTCATTACATTCTGAATTCAGTTTCTGGGAGAAAGGTAAGAATATTAAAACCACAAAGGTCTTTGAAACTCACCAGTTGCACGGTTATGCGTGTTCTTGGAACACAAAGATCTAATTCTGGTCTCTTTTTGCTGACTTCAACAAAAAATAGAAATAAGGCCTAGGGTCACAGTTTCCTTGTTGACTTTTTCCTCATTTTTTACATTTGAACTCAATTCGAGATAAACTTTGCCCTCTGGGGAAGCAATTACAGATAATAGTAAAATCAACATAAATTAAAACCTGAACCTATTTACAATGTCACCAGTTTATAAATTATGCTCACCGTGTGAAATGTTTTTTTCTACTTAGTTTTGGAAGGGTCACTGCTACGTATATGTTTACATGTATAAAGAGAAATAACAATACATCAAACAGAATCACTCTTCTTTGTAGAGTGTTTTTTTATCTATACAGTACTGGTAATGAATAACATCAGCCAGGAAATAAGTTTTCTTGGCACCCAATTTTCCTCAATCTTTGGATCCATTAGTGAAAAGTTATTATATGCATCCTGGCTTTTTTTTCTTAAGAAAGAACAAAACCATTTAATACCCATAGTAGTGTTTATGCTTTGGAATAAATCTGCTAAACAAAACAAAAAAATCACACATTAGAGAACCACTTTTTTAAATCTGAAGAAATTAACACATGAAGCAAATAAATAGACCTTCTTTATGTGGATGAAATTTCTTTTCCTAAAGTGGACAAAACATACTAAGAGGAAAAAAATAAAGAAGAAAAAGGTAGAAACGCTTCATTTTACTTAAAAAATATTTTTTCCTGTGCCTGAAAAAGTAGGACAGTGAACATGGGAAATCAGAGAATAGTAGACAGCAGATACAGAAAAGATCTGTAGGTCATTCTTAGTCATCTCAAATGCAAGACAGTTCCTTAAAGTATGTTTCTGAGAGTTTGGTCCAGTCTGATTTTAAATGAATCAGCTGATACCATTTTACAACTCTGTAAGGAGAATATTCCACTATCAAATAAATATGCTTGTGCGTCTCAGGCACAGAAGTTATTCAGACATTAGAATCAAAAATAGAGGCTAGGAGAAAATAAGCTGAATAAAATGTTATGCCTGGTTTTGGTTTGCCGTCCAGATTTGATTAGAGTTAAGAAAACATAATGAATGTACGTGCAAGCTCCCAGCAGGATGCCTGGCAAGACCTAATTGAGGCTTCAGGGCTGAAGAAAGATAGTCCTATCAAGGAGTGTAAATTTTGAAAAAAAAATGGATTTATATGTAGGTATTTCTGAGAACATTTTCGTATATTTGTACATCTTTAGTCCCAAGAAAGAAAGAGAAAGTGTGTGTGACGGTAGTTCTTCTCTCCCACAGAAGTCCAGAGACCTAATTTTTTTATCCCATGAGAAAAATAAAGGTGTGCCTTTCCCTTGGGTTAGGTAACACATAATCATTATGATATGAAATCAAATTGTAATTAAGGTAAATTGGTTCACAGCTTTAAGATAAATTCATTGCACACAGTAAATGGTAAGTTTCAGTTATACCTTGTTGCCTTAACACTTGAAAGCCCAGACCTTTTCCAGGTTTTTATACAAGTACACTCAAGACGCTACACTTTTTTTCTGGAGAAGTAAGTCCCAAACTTGTGGGCCAGGGACATTAGCAGCAAAAACAGACTTGAACATCTCTCTCACCAGCTTGGGTAGGGACTGTGCCTCAGAGTGTTCCAGGTTGTGTGACT
The DNA here is from genome assembly GCA_024734555.1 of Trochalopteron elliotii. Taxonomy (NCBI): domain Eukaryota; kingdom Metazoa; phylum Chordata; class Aves; order Passeriformes; family Leiothrichidae; genus Trochalopteron; species Trochalopteron elliotii. The sequence continues at coordinate 1,023,749 of JANPWX010000108.1, read as the reverse complement.
GTCAGTTTGTGGCTGCAAAGGAATAATCTGATTACAGCAGACATGGCATTCACCCAGCTAGAAGATGTGAAGGATCGAGGTGGTCAGGAAATCATGGGAAAATTTGTGGTTAAGCAAGCAAGGCCACACACCTGCCTCCTTAGGGACAGGAGGCTGTGCAGGAGACCGTCATAGGGTCTAGATTTCCCAGACTGTGTGCCTTGCCTGTGTGGAGCACTTAAGGGAAGGCTGAATCTTTCCAGGTGCTTCAGGTACGTTGGGCATGCTGAATGCTTGCTGGGAGCGGCAATACTTGTGGCATTTCCCACACTAACAAGCTGCAAAGATCCAAACGAGGGAGAGGAGAGACCACCACGGACATTTCCCCCTGCCAGGGAGTAGCCAGGGCAATGCTATCCCAGAGGCAGGGGCTAGAGAGAACCCCTCAGGTCAGAAGATACTCCAAAAGGAGGACCAGGGAGCCTTCACTAGAGCTCTCCCAGCTTTTTTCTTGAAAACCTCCAAAGACAGCCTAGGCTTAGCTGATGCTTTCTCCTATCTGGATCCAGCCATGAGCAGCTAGCTCAAATCTCACCCTCTTGGCTGTGGGCTCCCCCACAGTAACAGCCTCCTCTTACACCCTTACCTAAGCAAAAAGGCACAGTGAAAAATTCAGCATCTTGAGGCTGTTTTCTCCCATTCTGGAGCTATTTCTATCAATACATCTCCCAGTATATCATCAACGAGTATCTCCCATCAGCTTTTTGGACAGCAAAATAATTGCCTGTATCACAGCTGTAAGGCTGTAAGTCTGGCCCAAAATATCACTTTATTTTGTCTTTAGCATGTTTCTAGTTTGTCAGTGAAGACTGGTCTTACTCACAAGGGGGAAAAGCTATTTTTATGCTGTTGCCAAGATACTACTGGCACTAGCAGACTGATCAGATAGCAGCTGTCAATAGCTGTGACAAACTAACACAATGATTCAAAGAAGGGAATTCAAATGATGTATAACTGACATACCTCCCATGTGCAAATCTTCTGTTCCCATCTGGAAAGTGAGGTAAGCCAGTCCCACTCCTTCACAAAGCTCTCCATGAGACTGAATATCATGAGAGTTTGCTGGAACAGGGAACAACCTAGAGCTATTGTCCACAAACCTCATCCCAGAACCTGCACCTCATGCCCAGCATAGATTTCCATGGAAGTGTACAACGCAGCTTAAAGGCCACTATAAAAATGGGCCTACACTGCTACAGAGACTGATGGCAAAAACAAGTTAAAATTAAAAGGTTCTGAGAGCATGAGTGCAGGAACACAGAAGGGATAGTCATACCTCATGTAAACTACTTTCAGGTGAAGCTTAACAAACACAACTCAGAAACATTTCACAACAGTAAGATTCTTTACCTTTATTGCCAGCAAATGCTTTAACAGTAAAATCAAATAATGCCTTACGCGTTCTTCATAATTTCTTCTGGAATAGCAATTTTCAGTATAAAATGCTGCACTTTAAAATGTTGAATGTAAAAGGACATAGTTTGAAAAAGGAGTCTGGATTTGGCTGATCTTTGCACAAAAGCTGAAGAATGAGCATAGGACAAATAATGCAATTTACATTCAGTAATGAAAATGTTTTTAACAGAATGTGTACACACTTTGCATTTATATGTCTGTAGCTTGGCATATACAGCATAAAGAAATAATTTACCAATGATACTAGCTGTTACATTAGGGATTCTGTGCCCACATAAAAATGTAAAATGTGTCTTCTGATTGTGAGCTGTATGCACTTAAAATGTAAAATCCCTGCCCAATAAAATTGCTTCAAAGTCACCTTGTAAAATGGAATGTACAAAATAACACTAAATGCTACATGGGTGGATTTTTAAACAGATGGGTTTTTTTAATCTAGGTGTAATGAGTGTTATATTTTTAAAAATCAGTGACAGAAAGAGGAGTTCTGTTTTTCTATGTGTATAAGCCTCTGTGTGTACACATATATATATATGTATGCATACACAGACCCACAAATATATAGAATCATGTAATAGTCAACACTAAGATCAGTATAATACTATTTCTGAAATTGTATCTTTTGTCTTCCTATAAGGCTACAGATAATAGTAAACAAGATGTGATTCCTGTACTTTGTACCTTTTCAGTGCCAAGGGAAAGGACACAGTATAAGCAAAGGAGAATACACAGAATTTGTCTCACAAACTTCCACTGTAAAATGCTGTCAAATGACTTAAACAACAATCCTGCACGTTTCTGGGATGACAGTGATGTTTCAATCAGGTACTGCAGTTGAGAAACAAGTGGAGATTCCCTTAGACAAATCTAGATTGGGAAGGTTCTGAAGTTTCCAAAAAGTTCAAAATTCTTCAGCTGCCTCGTCCATATGTTTCTGGATAATCAAAATGTTTGCATCTATTTCCACGTCAGTCCTAAAGACAGGCCAGAGTCCTTAGGTAACAATTTAATTATTTGATTAATGCAGAGATTTCCTTTAGGATGATTTTTCAGCTATATCATCTCTTCTACCCAGTAAAACTAGGGTAAAGATATGTTATTATGTTGCGTTTACATGGCAAGGTTTTGGAAGGGGGGGACTGGAGGGGTGGCTCCTGTGAGAGCATTAGGAGCTGCCTCCATGTCCAATGGAGTCAGTTTCTACCTTCTCCAGGTTGGACTTGCCACTGTCCAAAGCCAGGCCAAGGCTGAGCCCACTGGTAGCACCACTGCCATAACATATTTCAGAAAGGGTAAAAATTGCTGCAGAGCAGCTGGGAAAGAGAAAAGAGAAAATGTGAGTGAAACAGCCCTGCAGACACTGAGCTTGGTGCAGAAGGAGAGGGAGGAGGTGCTCCAGGTGCTGGGGCAAAGATTCCCTGCAGCCAGTGGTACAGACCATTGTCAATCAGGCTGTCCCCCTGCCACCCATGGAGATCCACCTGCAGTCCATCAAGAACCCCACAGCAGAATAGCTGAAGGTTTCCTGAAAGAAGATACCACCTGTGGAGGCCCCAGTCAGGAGAGGACTAATGGCAGGAACTGAAGAAAAGCCAACAGAGGAGAAGGTTTTCTGGCAGGACCTGTCATCCAATGCAAGACTCACAGTGGAGCAGTCCCTGAAGGACTGTCACTTGTGAAAGAGCCTACACTGGAGCAGGTCTTAAACTGAGGAAAACCTTGAAGGTTTCCATGAGGAAATCTGCTGAGACAGGGCAGGTATTTTTAATTTTGTCCTTATCTCTCACTATTCTAGTCTGTTACAATTATTTGGCAATAAATTCAATTATTTCCCTAAGCTGAATTTGTTTTGCCTGTGATTGAAATTATTAAGCAATCTCCCTGACATCATCTCAAGCCTCAAACTTTTTGTCATATTTTCTGCCCTGTCCTATTGAGAAAGGGGAGGGATATAATGGACTGGTAGGCACCTGGTAGGTAGTCAAGGTCATCCCACCGCAACTATTAAATTTATCAAATTTTCACAAAATTCAAAATAAATGAACAAAAATTGTACCTATTTCATACTGCAAGTGTAACAACAACTACTGAATTATATGAATCCTGGAGCATTTTGTTTTGTTCTGTTGCTTTACTGCTCTGCTCAAATGAGTAGCAAAATACTGTAAGGGAATTTCTAATGATATCAACATCTAACATAGTGGAAAATTTACACTTCGATCGATTCCTAAGCAAATAGGAAAGTTCTGATGGTGTCTCCTCAGAGAGTTTTTCAAAGACCTGGGGAAAAAAAATGTAGACATCATCAAATCAGAAATTACAGATTTGCTCTCCTAGAACTCATCCTGAAAAACAATTATTTTTGCACTTAGTTTTGAACATGAAAAATATGTGATTGTTTATCATCTTAAGTTAACCATAAGCTTAGGTTTACAAATTTATTTAGCAGCAAACACTGGTTCTTGATATCTCGTTATTTCTTTTTGACAAGTATCAAGAACAAGCATAATTATCAAAATAAAGCATCACAAAACCAAGTGGAATGCTATTTCTTAAAAACTGAAGGCATATGAATAAACCCAGAAATCCCTGTTTGTGTTATCTTGGATTAGTTCTTTTTTATATTGCATTTCATTTTTAAAACAAGAATTTACATCAGCAGAGTTTCTTAGGAAATAAGAAGCAGCCAAAAGATTCTCAAATGGAAATTAATCTCTAAGACATTTCCTCAAGTCTTTTTAGTATCCTTTGCTCGTAACTATGCCAGCATAGGAATTTGTGAAAGACACTTGGATGAAAACAGAGGAGACAGGTAGGACAAAAGGCTTCAAAGTGAAGTCACACAACTGAACAGAAGTAAAGGCCATAGTTTTATGTAGGAGTTTAGAATCGGACATTCTAAAATTCTGATTCAGGCTCACGTATTTCAGGTGTGCCAGATACCATTCTTGTCTTTGGTTTCACACTGAGAAAATTTAACAATAATATTTACTCATCTTCTATGGCTGTCAGAAGGAAATCCCATGTTTTAAGCCTGAAGAACCAAAGGCAAGTGTCATATTTTTCAACTTTTAATACAATCCCACAGAGAGAGATAGAGTTCAGGTAGACAGAGAATTTTAGAAGCCTAAACTGCGTAGGAAGAATAACTTCAAAAACTCTTGGGAAAGAATAGAAAACAGAAGTAATGTAACCTAAATGCATGCAGAAAATCTCTCACAACCTGTGGAGAAGTGTACTTGAATATTAAGCTTAAACTTTGCAGAAAGAAACTGGCAAGAAGGAAGAACTTAATTTAGAAAGCATTGTAAAGGCTCTGGCTGGCAAATACAGGAACAGTAGAACTACAGAAAGAAAAAGAGGGAGAACAAGTGCCACTCTGAAAGGATCCATAGCCAGGTGATGTCCCTGTGAATAAAGTGGGTACTCAGCCTTGTCGAACAAAAAGCCTTGCAGCTGGACCTCTCATATCTAAGTGTCTTCATTAGTGCACTGCTCTGTAATCTCTTTTCTCATTGCACCGTCTGGTTTTGAGCATACCCTGAACCTCTCAGACTCCCATCTAAACCCCAGCCTTTGCTATGATAAACGCAGCTTTTAACCATCATCATAAAAACCTACAAATACCATATACACTAGGGAACAAGGTGTCTGCACAAAGTCATAGAATTACCTGAACTTCCCTTAGCAATTATTTTCTTCCCATCCTGTTGTTTTCTCCACCTGTGGTTCTAGCTCTTTATTGTTGTGCCATATCTGTCACTCAAGCTAAAACCACCTGAGCACAGAATATACCCCTCTATGTTCCTAGCATATTTTGGGTGATGCCACAATGTGAACAGTAAACAAATAGTGATATCCATATCTACTATCACACGCTTTTGCAAGCTGGATGTTTGCGTGATGGTATTTGGTTGAATCACATTAATTGAATTCACTGTTTTCACAAGCACAGGTAGTTAGTTCTCTTGCCAAAATATCTTAGCCTTTGATGCTGCTGTAATATTCTCTAACCTTGTTCTTGTATCACACCCTATAATGTCTTCTTGTTTTGAAGGGTGAGGGTTTATTTCCATTGAAATGAGCCATCCTCTGACGTTAATAGAGTGAAGTTTGGGAAAACAGTAAAGAGATTACCTAACGGTAACCAGAGAATTTAAAAAAAAAAAAAAAAAAAAAAGGAGAGAGACTTATGAATGACATCTTCCTACAGAAGAGGAAAAGATAAAGACCTGAAATAATAACACCACTCAAATGACTATTCATTAATTGCCCTGTCAGCAGTTTAAGACTTTCCAAGTCTTTCTATCAACAGATGGATAATTACACTGGTTGTTTTCCTCCATACACCCTTTGAAGTTCTGTTTAATTCCCTATGTACGCTTTAACATGCATACATAACTTGCATAGGTGTGAGACTGATTTTATTCCTCAGACCTTCCACTGAGGGAATCAGTCATGTGTATTGGCAATTCCTATAAAAAAATTGTGTTTGTGTGTTACCAAATCATTAGCACAGACCTCACAGATGGACTGTGCAGTTGCACCCAGGAGCCAGCTGTACCCACCTGATATGGGAGAATATATACAAGGGCACAGATAGTGATAGTCACCCACAGGTGATATTAGCTGAGAAGATGATTTGGAGAATTTTAGAGGAAACAACCATTTTTTATTACAGTTCCCAGAGAGATAGAATCTCTCTGCCATTTCCATTGCCTCATACACCTTTGTCTGTGTTCCAGCTGCACATCTTCCCTGCTTACCACACAACAGAAGTTTACCAAGCTTCATGTAGATGTGAGATGGATTATCAAATTAGTAAAACAAATATTCACAAATACTCCAGAAGAGAGGTCATATCACATACAATGTAAATAATATCTAAATAAACTTTGGTTACTGATCAGAACTATGTATGAGGGATGGTGAGGAAGGTTTACTGTTCTTTCATGTTCCTGAAGCAGGTATCAAAGCAGTCAGTTAGAGTCCTAGTTTTCTTTGAAGGGATTTTTAAACAGATTAAGGAACAGGTAACAGCAACTCCTCGGTTAAGAGTGTAGCAGTTTTAATATTACACCCTTAGAACATATTACACATCCTGGTCTGTAAAAGGAATAAAGAAATCTGGTTGCAGTTGGAGCCAAATGCCTCCTTTTGAGTTATGGGTTTTAAGAGGTTTGGGTATGGTTTTAGGGATTTTTTTCTTATTTTCATTTTCAGCTTTTATGCATGGAATATAGATCAAAGGATTAGATTTCAAGAAAGGAAACTATTTAGAGCACTTATTTAGCGTGAAAGTAATTCATCATCTACTTTATGAACTCCCAGTTATCTCAATGATACGTGCCATAGCAACCAAAATGATCTTTTCCTGCCCTTGATCTGTGTAAGGACATAAAGGTCATAGATAATATTCAGGTTATCACATGAGTCTCACCCTCAACTTTCTGGGTTTCAAAGTCAAAAAAACAATAAGCAGAGAGGACAGTGAGGCCTGGTAAAGGATCTGCCATAGGCTTTTAGTTGTTCCATTATGACATATTGAAGATATTAAAATGGAAGGAGTAGTTCTCTTTTGATTTAGAGGATCTAGAAAGACATTGAGAAAAAAATCAGCTTTACTTATTATAGGCGTATGGTCTCTTCCAACCCTGATGATTCTGTGATTCTGAGATCCTCCTGAGACTTCTCCAAGATGAAAAGCCCCAGCTTTCCCCCACAGGAGAGATGGTTCAGTCCCTCAGTCATCTTCATGTCTCTTCACTGGACTCTGCCCAGTATATACATGGGGGTTTTTTTGCACTGCTGAGTCCAGAACTGCACATTGTACTCCAGTTATGGCCTCACCAGTGCTGAATATGGTGAGGAACATCCCCACTGACCTGGACTGTTTAATACAGACTATTAGAATGTTTGCCTTTGCCACGAGGACACATTACTGGCTTATGTTTAACTGGTGACCACAACCCCCCGGGGCCTTTTTCTGCCAAGCTGCTTTCCAGCTGTTCAGCCCCCAGCATATAGAGCTGTTCCTTCCCAGGTGCAGGACATGGCACTTCCCTTTGTTGAGAAACCTTCATAAGTTTCCTGTTAGCCTATTTCTCCAGCCCATCAAGATCCCTCTGTATGGCAACACAGCTGCCCACAACCACCCCATACATTCACTGTGGCACAAACAGGCAGTTTCTCTTTGTATGATACAAACACACCATTTGTTAAATGCTGTGAGGAAATGCTATTACTAAAATTTCTAGCCAATAAAAGGAACAAGAAGATAAGCAGGAATCTAGTTTATCAAAGAAAGCTTCTTTTTCACATCAGTAAATCACATTTTCTCTCAACTCCTATTATCAATCAAGAAAAGCAGCAATGTTTCACAGTGAGGCAATTTAGTAGAAATTTATGGATGTTGGGAAGTGGCAAATTAGAGAAGATACTATCTTGTTCAGCCTGACTAGTTATACTGCCAGCTGAATATGACTATATTAATTATGGGTATTTTACTTTTTTTTATCATAGTGTTTCATGCCTTTACGCAACATAAACTGTAGTAATGGATTAAATGCAGCCTTGAAACCATGACTGCACAGGGTCTCATCTTGCCTCTTAACACAAGAAGCATGCTATCAACTCAATGAAAAGACCTTAACTCAATGAAAAGGCCTCCCTTAACGTGGGAGGTTAATTTGGAATTTATGATTGACTTCTTGTGTTGATGCCCACATTCTCAATTCTGAAGTGTGTAATTTGGAATAAAGACCCTTATTTTAAAGTCAGAGGATGTGATTAATTTCATTTAGGTTCAGACATCTACAGCTGAGACGTTTATAATCAAACCAGTCATCTTTACAGTCAAATAGGAAGATAGAGACGCCCAGCGGATGTGATTTATATGCCCTAATTTAGATTTCTACCTTTAGAATAAGATGAATCATGTAACAGAAATCAAATTGATTATTAAAGGAAGTCTGAATAAACAATTCAGTGTGGCAATCAAAAGTTCTGCAGGGTTTACCTGCTCAGGAGGTCAAAAAGCAGTTAATTTGCAATAACTGTTTTATATCATAGCTCAGCCTGAATTAATTTTCCAAGTAGATCAGACTTAAAGGAATCAGTGCCAGCTGCTATATCACTGCTTCCACTTTCTATTATCTTGGTTTCTCCAAAAATTTCACATGTAAGTGCTGACAAATCCTAATCCTGCCAAACATCTGATAAGATCATTATCTTTTGTGGTAACAGTTGCAAAATTTCCACACAGTAGTCCTCTGCTTGCACGTCATTCCAGACCGTGCTTATCTCTCACAAAGAGCACAGCCTTCAGTGAGCAGGTTTTCCTGAGTAAAGAGTTTATGCTATTTTTCAGCTAGCCTAGATGAAAACTGGTCATTTTCCAGGAAAACCTTTACAAAATATATATTCACAGAAATCATTCTCTGATGCACAACCTTTTTCCCTCATTTTCCATTACAGTTTATCTCACAGCTTGTCCCACTGACACTATATTGAACACTAAAGGTGATAACATCTAACTGTACCTCATGCTTGATTTCTTTAGTGTAAGCACAATTTGCAGTATTTTACTGAATAGTGAAAAGGGAGCTTATCACAGAGCTCCTTACACACAGATACCCAAAAACTGTTTTGTGTACTGAAAGCCTGTGATGGAAAGGAAGATACACAGTCCAGACCACTGAACAGTCTATTTCAGGTAATTCAGCAAACCAGAAACTTGCATTGAGGAGGACATTTCAGGCACCAATAGGAACTCGTGCAAGCATAATTTTGAAGATTACCAGGGAGATGGTTGAACAGAGTCAATACCCAGTGTCGTTTGCCTTGAGGTCATGAGGGGAACTCCTCCAGTCTGACTCATGGCAGGATTGCATTCCAGAAGCAAGATTTTTATATTGGGTGGTACCTTCAGGAGAGATGACTATTCAAAATTAATTGCTACTAAACTTTCCGTCTTTGCTTGGGTTTTTTTGAAACAAAAAGAACCCATGCATGTAGCTGTAAGATGTTGCTATAAGGATCATACCCTAACAAATTAGAGGGTTATTCCCTTGCTGATGGAGCCTCCCAATTTCTGAACACCAAAGTTGATAATATCAACTTGATGCATCTTGATTTCTGAAGAAGCTTGCTATGAAAAAGATTCCTTTATCCCCAAATTGCTTCATCTGTCAGACTGAGGTTTTGATGGTGAAATATAAGTTAAATCAGACAAGCCTTGGTGATATTCCATTCTGTGCCCTGTTAGCTGGCAAATTTGTAGTTTACAAGAGAAAGCACCAAGTAGAATTTTTGCATGTGTCCAAAGTCAATGTACAAAAAAAGGCAATTTTTAGCTCATTATACACTTGTGTTCTCCCTCCAGAAAACAACAAAACTATCACACATTTACTTACAAAAATGAATAGCAAATAGATTTTAACTCCATAGCTTCATTTTTCTATTGAATCCTTAAGAAAGCGTTTTCAAAAGACTGTCTATCATTCAGGCTTTTGAATGTTTTAAGATAAACCATTCCTAGATGCTTGGCTGTTTTTCTGCTAAAGCAAGAGCTCCATATAACTACATATTATGTTACCACACTGAAAATGAGAGGTAGGCTTTAAAAGGGGCTAAACACATGAAATACTGAGTTGTTTTGAATATAGGAGAAGAGCTAAAATACCAGCAAAATTTTCATTAAGATTGAGTAATTGTAACTTCTCTCTCATTCACAGAAAATGTTGTGCATCCCATGTCTTCTGCTGTACAGGACTGGGGTTATCAACCCCTGGGAAAGTCAGGTTTTAGGGTCTACTTGACTCAGACATGAAAAATCACTCTATGTACATACTACAGAATATATTTTTAGTTCTGTTAAATAGAAAGTAAATCCAGATATTGGATATTTTGATTAACAAAGATGGGACAAGTTTGATAGTGCTTCAGTTTTGAAAAATTACTTTTTCCATGGCACTGTCCAGATTCAGTCCACAAATTTCAGTCAAGATATTGTTAATGATAGTGATGGAATTGGAATTTGAGACTTTTTAAATTAGTCACTCTACTTAATGATCAAATAAAGATGTAAAAAATATTTAAAGGCAATAAAAATATTTTTTTCCAGTATTGAACTATAAATCTTACCACAGAAGACATCTTCAAACACTTACAATGTGGAAGATTGGTATCCACTATCACTGAAAGACAGAATAGTTAATGCAAATTAAAAATTTTATTTCACAGTTTAATCTCATATTGAATTACTATAAATGAGACATATATGTTAGTAAAAATAGATTGTAATGCATTTCTCTAGTGTGGTTTCTTGTGTTCCCATGAATTCAGGCACTGTTTTTGCTTCTCAGTGAACTGTGGGTCCTAAACACTACAGTTATTCCTGTAACAAATACAACCTTTTACTTTGTTCTTGCTTAAAAGAGAGTGTTTGTGTTTTCCATATGGTTTAAATGGCGGGGTTTTTTTAATTAAAATTTAGCTTCTGAAGCTTAGAAGTTGTGTAGAAATCTCAGGCAGACAGCTGAGAGGTCTGAAATTTTAGTGCTGAGAGGTTTTTCCAACTCACAGGTTTCCCACCTTCATTGTATACAAAGTGGTCTATGAAGAGCAATAGATTTGGGACTGCACTGCTAATTCACACCCTGGTTTTCTGGTTTCTTGATCTCCCCATTAATTCTGAAGGCTCTGTGGCTCCCCATTCAATAAACACTAAGGTGCTTTGACTGCCAGGTTGCTGACAGCAAATCTCCCTGGCTGACTGCTTTTCTAGATTATTTGCTACCTGAGCATTCAGCTTTCTTCAATGGCAAGCCTTGAGACTGAAATGGCAGAGGAGGGGCTGATTGCATTAAAAGCAAGAGAATAGGCACATATAGAGGTCTAGCTCCAAAATTCTCTGTCAGGGAAAGAAGTTATACAGCGATGAAGGCAATCAGGCAAGCTGGCAGAAAGCCAGGGTACTTTTTTTCCCTTCAGAAATCTGATGAGTTTCGGCAAATGTTTTTTTTTTTTTTTACACCAACGCATTTCGATTCAGTGAATCTGAACCTCCTGACTTAAAACATGTGCCACCAGAAAATGTCCAACCATTTCTGGAAGAGAGATAGCAATTTACCTTATTAATAGAATTTAAGCTTTGTGGATTTAATTTTAAAACCAAGCCACTCTTCTATAAAAATTAAAGATTTATGAGTCATAACAGTTTTGCTTAGTTTTCTTTCTCAGGGAAGGGTAAACTGAACTCAACAGTGCTGTTCTAATTCACTGCCCAGAAGTACTGTGAATTCCCCTCAACAGTAAGTACAACCCTTAAAGATGTATTGCTGAGGTCTTCTTATTTGTTGGCGAATCACGAAATAGTTTCACATGTGCTATGCATCTTGCAGTCTGTAAATGCTAATGACAGTCTTTCCTCATTTAGCAGGATTTCTGCTTTTCCAGTTTGGTCAGGGTTGTTTTTTTTTTCCCTTGTGTTTTTTTAGTTGGTTTGTTTAGGGTTTTTTTGGGGGGAGAGGGGGTTGGGTTAGGATTTTCATTTGTTTATTTTGGTGGCATTAATGCCTGCAGCAGTTTCTCCAGATTTGTGACAGAGGGAATTTTTGAGGAAAGAAGTCTTTTGGGGGATAAGAGAAAGACATTTTTAGGGGTTGTAGGTGCATATTTTGGTTTTATTGATAAAAGAGAACACCAAAAGAATCTACTGGAAACTTTTGCTATCAGCTTTCACACCAATATAAATACATATAAATACACTCTTGTATTTACACTGGGACATGAAGTTACACAAACCCCTTCAGGCTGTGATCTTCTCTGATCACAAAGGCTAAATAGAATCAGAGCTACTCAGCGTTTAGCTGAAGGAAGTCCAAGGAAAAACCCAGGCAGCAGGGAGTGGGATGGAGGAGGCATCTTTGCTTCAGAGTGGAGCCTGTTGCTGCCAGAGGCAGCATGTACCAACAGCACTAGGCCAAACACTCCTGTGTAATTAAGCTCCACTCAGCGCAGAAGCGGAAGATCTAAGACGGAAACATTCCTAGATGAAGTTGTACAAACAGTCTGTGTTCCCAATTGGATTTGTTATTCCATTTATCTGCTTTTCTACCTTCTGTAAAACTAGTCCCTTATGCCTGATCCAAAGCTCCTGTGATCTATGCATATCCTCTGTTTTCTGTTGGGATATTTTTATAATTACATTTGTCAGTGTCTAAGGTGAGCAAATTCTTTTGAATACAGTGCACAGCCATTCCACTCTGCATGGATTTCATTTTCATTCACTGCTACTCAATACTGAGAAATCTGATACAGCCCCACAGGTTTAAGTACAATACAAATTAAACTTGATCATATCTCACAAGCTCTTCATTATTCCTGAAGAAATCTCTCATGTACCAATAGAACAGCTGTTCTAATCACGTTTTAATGCCTTTTGCGGATGTTTTTGTGAAACCTTTCCCCTGCTATTTTCTACTCACTGTCCTGCATTACAGCTGTTGACCTCTGAGCATATGAGCAGTTTGAGACACCACACATATGGCACATTTTTTTCATTTTTTAATTAGTTTTACACAATCAAAAAAATTGCTCTTAATAAGAACACTTGTGTACTTGATATGATCCAGTATGAAGGGAAACTCTTTGAAATGATTATTCAAATCCTTGTAGCTTATTCTTCGTTCTGAGGACCTTACTGCATACCAACAATTTTATCACATTTTCCTTCAGCCGTCATCTTCATCTACTAAGTCATCAGCAAATAACTCAGCAGCTTTCCCCATTTTTACACTTTTCACAACTGCATTGTATAGGTGGCTCACAGTCCTGTGAACTAGTCAGTTTTCTTTATATATTTACAAATAATTTGCAATTAATTGTAAAAATAATTTTATTAATCCCATGATATCTCACCATGCACTTTTTATGCTACTAAATCCATTTTATCACTTCATTCATTAAAGGTATACACTACATCGGTTGTTCATGATTCCTCTGAACTTTGTGTCATGGACAAATTTCATTAGTGCTCTCTCATGAATTAAGATATTTGAGAATACTCATCCTCTGGTTAATCCTGGAGGAATATCCCTCACATCTTAGACTTTCTGCTTCATCATTGCCTGTTATTACTATCCCTATAGTAACACACTTACAGTTGATTTACAGACTTTGTCCTCTCCATCTTCTGCAAGTGGGATTTTATTTAAAATTTTACCAAAGTCTTTCAGCAACGCCATCTAAATTAAACCATCTCCCTCTGGACCAGATGATGCCAGAGGCCCTTTCCATCCATAACTACTTCAGTGGTTCTTTATATGCATTGGCAAGATGTCTTTTATTTCTTCTAAAAGAAAAAAAAAAAAAAAAAGAGTTATTTAGTACACTAAATAATAGCCTAACATGGCCTGTTTTGCTAAACAAATTTCAAATTTGCCCAATTTTTTTTTTTTACGTCCATGTCTTGCCTTGAAAATCTGACATGTATCCTGGTGCATACCTGTGATTGTTGTTTTATCTGTGTTATGCTACATTGCACCCTACAGACTAAGCTTGAGTTAAATGCACTTCTTCTAGGGTTGAACTGAAAACTAAAGAAGATATTTAGGTAACTAATTTTTTTTGAGTATTCCAACTCATGGGAATACTTTTACTTAACTGTCATTCATCTTTATTAGTTTCATCTATATTATCTTTATTAATCTGTGCTGTGGGGTTTTTTGGTTTTTGGGTTTTTTTTTTAATACAGTCACTTTCACTTGGATTTGTCAGACTTTATCTCTGAGGTTTAAATTCTTGATATGTTTTCACTCTCTTAAGCTCAAGATCTCTTTATAATCTGGCATTTTCTTGATGGGAATATAAAAGTAGAAAAGAAACAAGTCATGTGTTCATGTTTTTCTTTACTTATATGTGTTGAATTCTTTCTACTCTTTTCATGTATTTTTCACTTAAATTATGTCTATATTCACTGCATTTTTCGAATTTTCTTTTCAAATGGGGGCATAAGACATAAAAACAACGTCTGATTCATCAATACCATATTCAGAGATCTACAATCATTGTATTATTTGGATGAATTGCTGTGAGGGTTACATTTAAAGGGTACTGCCACTGTTCTGTTTCTCAATCCTACTTTTACTGCAGTACCACTTGCCCTTGGACAGATTTACAAATTCCTACACGTTCCTATTTTTCATCCTGTAAACGAGCAGCAAGTCAAGCGAGATTCAAACAGCTCTCTCATGAAAGGATAACTACTTAATAGGACGAGGTAAAATTAATTTTAGAAGTACATTCCTGACATATTGTAGGTTGACTGGCCTATTGAACAATTATCTTTTCAGTGGTTTCTCTTAGGACAGTAATTTCAGTCCTAAGTACTGAAAAGGATGGGCTATGCCAATAAGCCTTAATATGAGAGGGAATTTTCCCTGCCTCAGGTTCTGATCGGAATGCAAGATATATTCACAGTGACAGCTATACATTTACTGAACATGTTTCAAATGAGTTGCTGGAAGCAGAGCAAACAGTTTTATCCAGTCTGCAAACCCTTCAGCTTACCAATAGAGCTTCTGTTTGAAAATTATGTGTTTGAAAATGTTTGAAATAAATGCATCTGCACATGAACTGCAATCAATATTTTCTTAAAAATGGGGAAAACTAAATTTTTTGTGGTATGCAAACTATGTATTTTTTTCTAAATTTAGTATTAATCTTTGTTTATATAACTTTAGCCTTGAGATTTCTTGCTGTCATTAGTTATCAATATCTTGCAATAAACAGTTAAATCATTGTTACCATGACCATTTTTTCACTCTTAAATAGAAGTTATTTTTTTTTTCAGTGTTCTTTCTTAGAAGCTGTCTAATTATTTAGAGGCAGTTCTCTACAGAGCTTCAAACCTCTGTATTTTAAGAAAAGACATTGTACTAAAAACAGGTTTCATCTACAAATTTGACTTGTGTTATTTTTGTCCAGCAGACCTTTCAATCCCATTATTTTCCCTTTTACTCCTCTTACTTCTGTTTCACACTCACAAAACATTTATAAACAAAGTCTATATAATAATTTATATGTGAAATATATATATGAAATATATAATTATTTATAAATAAAATATCAAATTGCTATGAATGTAGTTCACTAAATCATTCTGTAGGACTAGCAGGTCTTTGCAGTCTAACCTCCACAAATAATTCATATACATCTATAGAGTCTAGAGTTACATTGCTATACAGAAAGGTGGAGATTTTTGCATTTATGATGCTCCTATATAATGGAGTTTCATCTATTAGGACTTCCTCTCACAGGAAAATTCGTGCAGAAGTTTCACTCAGACGGTAAAAGAACTCACTTCCATTAACAAGAGTAACACAAGGGCAAGAAGGAGGACCCACGAACTACACACAGCCAATTACACTTAACTCGTGCTCAGTTGCTGGGAAAGTTATAGAGCAAATGTTCCTGGAAATCACCTCCAAACGCAGGAAAGATAGGAAGGTGGTTTAAAACAGCCAGAAGGATTTTAAGAAGGGTAAATCAAGCCCGAACAACCCAGTTACCTTCTAAAATTATTTGATTACTCTTTTGGACAAGGGAAGAGCAGTGGCTGTCACATGTCTCAATTTAGTAAGGTCTCAGACACTGTGTCCCATAGCACACCTATGGTCACATTACTAGTATCTGGTCTCATTAAGTGAATGAATCAGGCATATGGAAAATTCACTGGACTACCAGTCTGTAGGGATTGTGATCAGTGACATAGGTCCAGCATGTAGCTGGTAAAAAGTGACACCTTTCAGAGATTGATACTAGAGGCTATTCTTTCAAAAGTACTTGACAATGCAGGGAATTCCAGTTAGATACCACACAAAATGTTTTCACCATGAGGATGGTCTAATATTACATCAGTTTGCCCATAAAGGTTGTGGAATTCCTACCCTTAGAAATATTCAAAACTTGGCTTGACGGCTCTTAAGTTAAGAGATCTTATCAGACCTGCTTTGAGCAGAGTTGCATTCAACCTCCAGAGGTCTCTTCCTACCTAAATTATTCAGTGATTCTACAATTTATGAGATGTTCAATTGTTTCTTCTTAGTTGGTCTAATGAGCAACTTCTTTTTCAGGGCACCAGATTTGTTAGAACTTAAAGAAATCTGTCTAAAGGGACTGAAGGTCTTTTAAAAATACTGTCTAAATACAGCGCAGATGCAAATTAGGTCTGAAGAGATGTGTTTTCAGATTTACAAATGGTGACAAATCTGCCATTCTACCTCAAGGAAGTGTGTTGTTGTGCACTTCCTTTCAATAATATTACATGCCACTAAAATATTGGTGAACAGCGAACTATTCAAACATATGTAAAACCCCTCAATTAAACCTGGCTCTCGACAATTATAGCATCTTTACAGAAATACTTTTGACTCAGCTTTATTCTCCTGACACAGATAGATTTTTTGCTGGTATGACTGACCTCCAGGCCCTCTTAATGCAGCTAGACGGTGAAAAACAACTTGATCTTTTGCCTTGTAGGGCCAAGCTTAATCTGATAAAAATCTCTGCAATTACAGGATTCATCAGAAATAAAATCCACAGAAAAATTCAGCAAAAGACTTAGTAGAGATACAGATTAGTAAATTGATTCACCCTGCAAAGTTATTTGTTCAAAAACCTTCTTTCTTAAATAATACTTAACTGGGTTTTGAAGTATATCCTCAAGAACTCAGAATCCTTTTTTGTAGACAAGCAGTCTACAAAATTTAACCTGGGACCAATTTAACCTGATGCAAATGAACACTTTGACTCATGAAAGATTTGCACCACTACATCAGTGGAAAATAAGAGTCCCTGTACTATTTGTGAGCCTTTTCTACTGGCTACATAATTTCAAAAAGATGTCAGAATTCTTTTTTCTCTTTCTTTATACTATCATTAGTGTCCTGTATGAAAATAAAATCTGCTTGCTGGGTTATTTAGTTTTGTTTGGCAATCACATTTCAGAAAAATTATACAAGCCCTGTCATTCCTGCAGGAAAGAAAAAGGGCCTGGAATGTTTAATTCATTCTGCTTCCTTATGCCTATACCTTATTTCATAGAGCCCTCAAACCACTTAGTTTTCTAAGTTTCAGATTTAGTACAAGCTAATCACATGCTCACCCAATGTAAAATTAATCTGGATTTGCAAAAGAGTCATCAAGCCTGACTTCACTGTTTATTTCACAACAGCATCCTTCCCTAGAAAAACATTATGATTTTACCAGCTTTTTATTTTTGAGTAGCAACTAATAGGTTTTGAAGCAATTATTCAATAGCATGCTTCTTCTGTGCAGTTTGATGTGACCAAGATTCCTCTGAGCTCTTTTTTTTACTTGAAAACTCAAATTCCCTATAACATCAGATACTGGAGGTTTTGCAAGTGATTTTAACTGTGGCTTTGATTCCCAAAGGTACTGTAAATTGTGAAGAAATTGATGAACATAGTTTTGTTTCAAGAATAGTAAGCTGTGAAAGGACAACAGGTTCACAACTGATTACCATTTGAATCAAGTCAATAAAAAATCTGTCTGTAACATAGCCATGTACAGCAGATAAAAATTGCAACATTGGCAACATTTCTATTTAGCATCCTGAGGTTAAAAATTATTTCTTAAAGTGTAATGATTAAAGTACAATACATGAATTCAAGAACATTTAATACCACTGTTCTCAAAAGGGCATGTTTTAGAAATTTTGATCATACTGCAATCTGCTCAAAGCTGTTAAAGTATGGATAATTTCGTTCAATTTTCCAGTAGGTTTCTGCCTTGAATAAGTAAATAGTGGGTAATGGTTTGTGTCAAAGTCCTTGTAACACTCCATTAAACATAAAGCATGACAATCTGATCAGATGTCTCTTTTATAGTCAGAAACTGACTTGTGACTTTGGGAGTTACTCAGCTGCATCAGGTCACATCAGAAGTCTAGTCTTTTCATCTTCTAAAAATCCCTTATGGCTTTACATCTGACAAATTTTGAATCATAGCATCATGACCTCACTTTTAAAACTGCATTTGATATAGTCCAAGCACTGTTACTGAATGGAAAATAGAACACTCTTCTGCTGGGGACTGTATAAAAGGAAACTGTCTCTCTCTCTCTCTTTTTTTTTTTT
Source organism: Trochalopteron elliotii (assembly GCA_024734555.1). Classification (NCBI taxonomy): domain Eukaryota; kingdom Metazoa; phylum Chordata; class Aves; order Passeriformes; family Leiothrichidae; genus Trochalopteron; species Trochalopteron elliotii. Next base: position 1,005,132 of record JANPWX010000108.1, on the reverse strand, counting down.
ATGCTTTAGATTAAATCATATCTTTAAGCTTCAAGTATTTCACTTACATAAAAGAAATTATAGTCCAGTTTAAAATACACACAAAACCAAGGGAATTCAGAGTTAGAAGAGAATAATTTGTCCATTCAAACATTAGTATTTCATGAAGAAAAATATTAAAAACAAACAGTCATTTAAATAAATTAGAATAGAGATTCCAGACAAGTATTGCATTAGAGATCTTTTTGTGTTGTGCATAGGTATCAGCAGACCCTGCCTATGTAAAGTCTTTGTTACATTTAAAGTAATGTTAAAAATCTAAAACATTATGATTCCCCAAATGAAACAGTCATCTTTCAGAAACTATTTGCCCATTTCTTTCTTTCCTGCAGGGTAATCTCACTCATCTGAAGTTCTGAGAAAAGGTTAGGACATGGCAAGTGAGGGAAAGAGTACAGACTCAAAAGACAGAAGACAGAAGAACATCAAGGGAAGGTGGAGTAAAAAACAGCTTGTTCCCAATGTTCACCAGAGTGGGAGATCAATGGAACCCCTTTAAAGTAAAAGGGCCAGTCTCGTGAATTGAGAAGAGAACCATTGAGCACAATAAAACAGACACTTTATACTTTCCAAATTACTTCCCAAAGCCATATTCATGGCTTTGCACCTGGGCATATTGCAGTTTTACAGTTTGTAGCCAAACCTGGGGTTTTTCCCTGCCACAGGGAGAGTATCATGCTCCCTTCCTGGTTAATATTATGGGAGACATGGTCTATCATTCCTGAAACACTGAAATTGTGAAAAAAATCTGGTGGTATTATAAACAGTGCTTCTATAAAATCACTAACATTTTAGATGTCTAATTTTAAACAAGAACATATGACTAATCTATGTCAGCTCACCTACTAAAGTGTGCCACCTCTCACTCAAAGCCATTCCTTCCAGCATTCTTGGAAAAGTGCTGTTACAAAAGAAAAAAATTAATGATATGAAAAAGAGGTGATGTCCATCTATTAGCATTATCTTAGAGTGCACTAGATGACAGTCCTTCCAGAAAGAAAGACCCTAATTCTGTTTCATGCAGAAATTTTTGTATGGACTTGCTAATGAAATCACACTTCCTTTCCTACAATTTTCTAAATGACAATGGATTTTTTTGGCCAACATTCTCAAAAGTTTTGTTGTTGAAATACAAATTCAGTATCACCACTGCTACTTTTGTGCAATAGTAAGTATAGATTGTATTTCAATATTGTACTCAATTTGAAACTATAACTTGCAAGCAGTTCCAACATATTCTGTCTTTTCCCATGAAGCCTGTCTTTGTCAAACACCTATGTTTTTCTTTACCTCTGCTTCATGCAGCAGAGTTGGGGGAAAGTGTTAAATTTTCTGCACAATGGCTGGTATGGGGAAGTGTTTTGGAATTGTGCTGAAAACAGAGTTTACAACTTAGGAAAATTTTTGTTATTCCTGGGAAGAACTTACACAGAGCCAAGCTTTTTCTACTTTTCCTACTGCCATGCTGAAAAGGAGGCTGAAGGAGCACGGGAGGTAGGAAGGAGTGACAGCCAGGACAGGTGATGTCCAACCAAAGGGAAATTCCAGACCATGTGGCACTGTGCTCAGTATATAAAGTGGGGGGGGGGAAGAAGGAGGAGGTGGAGATGTTTGGAGTGTGTGGTTGTGGATACTCCTACCCCCAACTCCCCCCACCCTGGATGACAGAGTGATGGAATTTTTCTTCCCAAGTCACCGTGGAATGGGACCATGCTCTCCTGAGAATGGCTGTACACCTGCTTGCCCTTCAGAAGCAATGAGTTAATTCCTTGGTTTGCTTTGCTTGCATTTGTGGCTTTTGCTTTCTCTATTAAATTGTCTATATCTCAACCCACTAGCTCACTACCTTTTACCCTTCTGATTCTCTCCCTGGTCTCACTGGTAGGGGATCGAGAGAGCAAGTGCATGGGGCTTGGTTGATGGCTGGGCTTAAACCATGACAACCATACAAAACAGAGTTTTGGTATGGAAAATAAAACATTTTAATGAATTAGAAGGAATAATAATGACTTCCAGTTAATTCAAATTAGCTTCTTAAATCCCTTCTATAGAATAAGGACCATTAGTAATATTAAACTTCACTAAGGAAAACACTATCTCTTTTCTTGACGGAATGTGAAAATGTAGTTAAAGTACGGTTCATGCTCCTGACTTAAAGCCTCTGTTATGAACTGAAAAATTAAAGGAAGTTCAGTCTAAATTAGAGCCTTTTAAAATATCCACAAAATAGTAACCTATTGTTCTCATGGGATTTCAAACTCTTATGCTTAATATCCAATAGATTGGCAAAGGCAAATTCTAGACCAAATATTTAGTGTAACTTGAGTTTTGCCCATTATTCTTTCTTCTTGCTGACTGAAAAAAAAATCTTGATGTAATTGTACCCTGGAGAAAAACAGTTTCTTACAAAGCACAAAGCCAGGTGCAGGAGAGCTTTTATTACAAACAAACATCCTTAAACTGAGGCCCGTGACCTGTTTAGGACTGTTTAGGATTTAACTAGTTGTAAAATAGATACCAAAACACTGAGATATCTATTGTGTCTAATATTCAATTAATTGTTCTAATGAGCATCAAAGAAAGGGATTTTATACAATTCTCATTAAGGAAGTATAGAGAAACATTTTTTTTAAAAAATGAAAATAGCAGTTTGCATTACAGAAATAAAGTATTTATGAATCTTTTGAGACAAACATTTTACTATGAAATAGCACAATTAACTCTTGGGCAATGTTTTCTTATTAACATCATACTGTGAGGGGAGTTGTCTTAGAAAGTTTATTTACATTTTGTTTAACGAAGGAAGAAATATAAACAGTTTTCACCAGAATTCAAAAACTTCTTGAATTAAAGCATTATAAATGCAAACAGGATGGATTTAAAAAGGGGAATTCTAAACACTTCAGGGTTTTAATATTGATTTCATAAAAAAAAGAGTTTTTGACTCCTCTCCAGAAGTGAACATGATACTTGTCCCATTGCATAGTCCTCTTTATGTTCCACAATGCCTCACTTGCGCAGAAGAGAATCTCATCCTTTATACCTTGAAATCAAGAAGAAAGTCCCTGAACCATGCACTCATCTCCATGACCTTCAGTCATCATAGTAGGATGGTCAGAGAATATGTGCTAGTAAATAAAAAAAAAAAAATTCTCAGTGAAAAAGTCATAGAAAATCAACAACTAAGTTTCATTATTGACAATTTTCCTTTGCAGATATTTTCTTTGCAATATTTTCTTTATCTTGTCGAATTTCAGGCTTTTCTGAAAGTTCAGTATTCTTTGTTCTCTACTCTGTGTTTAAATGAATTCACTACAGGCCGTAATTAACTTTTGGATTTAACAGAACTCTGGTGTTGATGGCAGGTGGCAAGATTTTGGTAGTGGGGGCTCGAGAGGTGACTTCTCTAAGTCAGACAGACACAGCCAGCTTAGCCAGCTACTAGATTGGACCCACTGCTGGCTAAAGCTGAGCCCATTATAACACACTTAAGAAAGGATAAAAAATGTGGTGTGGCAGCTGTTAGAGGAGTGAGAAATATGTGGAAGAAACAGCCCTGCAGACACTGACGTCAGTGCAGAAGGAGGGGGAGGAGTTGCTCCAGGGCCCAGAGCAGAAATGCAGAAATTCTCCTGCAGCCCATGGGCAAGACCATGGTGAGTCAGGCTGTGCCCTGCAGCCCATGGAGGACTACAGTGGATCAGAGATCCACCTGCAGCCTGTGGAGGGGTCTGCATGGAAGCAGGTGGATGTGATTTGAAGCTGCAGGTTGTGAAGAGACAATGTTGGAGCTGACTCTTTCCGGGCACTGGGGTCCATGGAGAAAAGCCCACAGAGGAGCAAGTTTTCTAGCATGACCTGGGACCTTCTTGAAGCAATCTGTTCCTGAAGAATTGTACTCTACTGAAAGAACCCATGCTGGAGAACTGTGTTAAGGACTGTATCCTGTGGGAGGGACTCCATGCTGGAACAGGAGAAAGGCATCAGAAGGAGGAGGACTAGAAACAAAGTGTCATAAATTGACCACAACTCCCTTTTCCCATGCCCTCTGTCACTTGAGGGGAAGAGACACAAGGGAAAGTAGGAGTGAAGATGAACCTGGGGAGAAGAATGGGATGGTAAGAAGAGGCTTTTAGTTTTGTTATTATTTCTAACTATCCATATCTGTTATTAACTTGCAAAAAAAATGAATTTCCCAAAGTCAACTTCCCAAACTTTTTTTTTCTGTGACAGGAACGAATGAGTGGTCTCCCTGTTGTTATCTCAGCCCCTGAGCATACTGGTAGCATTTTTGTCTCCTGTCCTGCCAAGGAGGAGACCTGAACCAGATGGGCATCAGGTGGCCAGCCAAGGTTCACACATCACAGTCCTGTGTTGTACCCTGTGTTGGCAAACCAGATCCAGTACAACTCTGTGAATAAAACATTAGCAATTTCATGAGGCTGGATATCTGAAGTTCATGGATAACTGATAGGATGAGCAATTTCTAGGAACAGCAGATTTTTATGTAAGTGATAAATGGAATAGTCTTAGCAGAGAACTTACATGAAAAAGAAAGAGAACTGTGCCCTATATAAAAGCTAGATACTTCCCACTGTGAATCAGAACAGTTATGGGAGGTCATTCTGTACAGAACACCATCCTTCTCTGAAATGTTGATGAAGCACCTTCATGGACAAGAAAATTAAATTCTAGTGACTTTGGCTCATCATCAGATTAAAAACAAATTAGTTATTTCAGAACCTGCAGCAAAAGGTACTTGAGAATCACTCACCAGGCCACAGCATGGGGCGGTGTCCGCTCACGGCTAGCCCCGGCACCACAGCAAGCCAGTGGTTCGTGCTGCCGAGGAGCACAAGCATGACATTGGTTCAGAGAAAAGGAGGGACTCTCCAAAGGTACAGCAGGCAAAGAGTTTATTCAGTCCTGGACAGAGCCCTCACCTCTAAGCTGGTGCCTCAGGAGAGACAATCCAGACAGAGGGACAGGCCATTAAAAAGGGAGGTGGGATTTAGGGTAGGGTTCGACAGTGAGCCAATGGGACACAACAGGAGAGTGGCTGATAACATAACAGGCATACATGGTAACAAATCATGGGAAAGAGGGAGGAGGGAATCCTGGATCTTGCCCAATCACTCGATGCCTCTCCTAGAATCTTCCAGACTCAGGGAGAGGCCCCGGAATGACGGACAAGACCAGGGGGTTACATAACTCGGAATTGACAGATAACTGACACTGGGGGAAGGGAACCAATCAGGGGTGTGTAACTGGGGTCGTGAGGGGAGAACAAAATGGGGTACAGAGAACAAACCTTACATGAACTTGAACCAATGCCTATAACTAAAAATGCACCCCCACAGGGGCAGACAGAGTTCAGTGACCAAGAATAAGGAAGATCAAGAACATAGAAGCAGCATGGGCACACAGTCATTTTCTCAAAATCTGCTTCTGGAAGCTCTGGGCTGCTTGGGAGCTTGAAGTGCAAAGTCTGGAAAGTGATCAGATCCATCCTCTTTATGATGTTGTTATTTTTTTCTTTTCTCCAAGCCATTTCACCTGTGGAAGGAAAAGGAAGGAAAGAGAGGGGGACTTGGGTCATGATGACCAGTTAAAGGTCTATCATTTGTGTGCATGAGCACAAAGAAGCAGTCCCTAAGACCCAATAAGGGATCAGCAGATGAAAAGGGAAAATGAGGTGAAAAAGTCATGATCAGCATACAGAGCCCCAGCAAAACTCCTTTGGAATAGGGAAAAAGAGGGTTTTTCCCTATGATGTAATAACCAGCGAAGTTATGTTCATGTAGGGCACATTTCCACACTTCCTTTATTATGTACTGTTCTCCAAGGCTGCACTGCACTAATATAAGAATCACCATTCTAGTATATCCACTTGCAGAATTAGAGCACATTTATTCTATCCTTTAAACTTATTTTGAGGAAAGAATCAACATTTTTAGAGTCCTATCCTAGCTTAACAACTTAACTAAGAATTCATAGAATTCACCAAAACATTGTGTAAGTACCTAGACTTTGCCAAGTTACTAAATCTGGATGATTGACAGGGTTTTCTGTGCTTCTGCTGAAGAGAAAAAATTCTGATCTACGAGATTCAATTTTCAATTTAGTATCACATTTTAATACTTGTAAGACTGGCCCTGGCATATTTTGCTAATAAACCTCTTCAACTGCCTTAAAATAAAAAAATGTAAGAAGTGATATTAAAGTGACCTGAAATGACTGAATTATAGAAAGGAATAACATGCACTTCAAAGATAGTATATGAGCACCCTAAAATTTCTGGAAAAAAGCCAAAAATTTTGTGCACCTTAGTCCCTCATCCAGCAGAAAGTGTTTATCAGTTGAGTATTCCATGATTTGTTATGTGTATCACCACATTTCCCTTCAATAATTATTTACTGAAGTTTATCTTGTATAGTAATTTAATCTTTAGTTAGCCTTACTGTTTGTTTCAATATTTACTTAATTTAGAATAATAGCCAATAGAACAGAACTGTTGCCTGAGAGTGTCCCCATGCCAATAGCATGCAAAATTGTCTAGTAAATTAAAATAACCAACAAGAGCTGTCAAGTTCTGTAGTGTCATTTCAAATTAATTTCTGTAAGAAAAGTCAGGTTTTATATTATTAACAACAGTAACTGTAATGCATATTTTTTCCTTATCAAAATGTAAAAGTGACAGCATAAGATCTCAAATACCGATTAATACAGACAGCAGAAAACATCTTTTGAGAGAAAGATGAAACAGCTTTCAATTGCTTATTTGTGGTGCCCTGTAAGAGCAATAGAGTCGCTAATGTACATGCCCATTAATTGTCTAAGACACAAATGTGTGCTCAGGAGTAGGAAGTCCCTGCCCAGCTGATAAGAAAGGACTACTCTACACTATTTAAAAAAAAAAAAAAAGTTATTATTCAGCCTGCTTTAGTTTTGAAAAGCCTATTTTATTTTTAACCCTTAGAGAAATTATTCCGAGTAGATTTGAGTTTTAGATTGATTAACCCTTTCTATGTTTTAAAGATTAATGGTCTATTTAAAAGTTTATTATTAGAAAAGAAGATAGTTCTTTTATTTGCTCTATCCAAAACACCTATTTCTGAACTATTTTAAAAAATTATGTATACATATTAAAAACAATTATAATTTGAAAACATACTTATTAATCTCCTGGAAAAAATAGAACAATTCAGTGAAGTTAATAAAGTTAGAACAATGATAAGTATATATTAACAGGCTTTTAGGTTTGGGATACATTTCTTTTAATGAAATTGGCACTATGATTGTCAGTAGTAAATGAATTATAAATAAAATATATATTCCCTATGTGACCTAGTGGTTGGAATTCAGCTCCAGGGATCAGACTAAATTAATTTGATACTGTTATTTCAATATAAAGCAATAATCTACAGCAGAAAACCACCACACACAAAGCGTGAAAAATCTTTGCTATGCACTAAAGAATGCCAGCAATCAGAAAGACAAGGGGCAGATTTATTTGCTGTCTTCAGCAAATAAAGAGAAATACCTGAAGTAATATATTTAAGACCTCAAAACATTTTATGGGCTGAAGGGAAGTTAAAGTGGGAGTGTGAGCGTAAATCACACATGGAATTCTGGTGGAATTAATGAAGTACGGCAATTGCTTTTTTCAGTTATAACTTTTAGTGTTCTGCATTTTGCAGTTTGTACTGATTTAGAATCCACAGAGTGTCAGAATGGGAGAAAGTTACTTTACAGGATTGCTTCTGAGTGCAGAAATGTCTGTCTTAGGTTGAATTTTACTCTCTGTGTATTCAATGGGGTTTTGGAAAGTGCGTCATACAGAGATAAAATACAGTTTCAGGTTTTCTTTTTGTAGTTGTGCAGGTGATAAAACATATGATTCCTCTTATTTGCAGAATTTTATCATTACAATTATTATAATAGTCTGTAATCTAATCAGAGTAACCAGAGTAAATGCCAAATAATCACTTTGTTCACCACCTATGCACCTACTTGAAAAATATTTCTTGCCTTTGGAAGAAATAGCTGCAGCTACATGCATAGCTAGTAACTCTTGGGTAACTATGGAACGCTGATGAGAGTTTAAACATGACTTCCACAGGACTATATCATGCTAATAGCCACAAGGTTATTCATCTTGACTGAGTGATATGAGACTCTGGTCAGAGAGATTGCATCATCAGGGGCTTCTAAGGTTACTATTGTCACCTTATCCCTGCATTATCCACCCATCTGCTTATTTGAGAATAAAAGAATGGGAGTCTCTGGGGAAGCACTGCTACCTGCTGCCCCAGTTTACTTTTACACTTTTCTTTTTCTGAGGTACCAGTGTTGAAGTGAAAAAGTGATAGTTTTAAAAGCCCATGACGTACTGAAAATGCTTTTTCTTCTTGTTTTGTTTTTTGGGTTTGTTTTATTTTATTTTATTTATTTTCATTGCAGTTTCCTGGCTCACTCAGAGCCTTTAAAAGCACAGTGCATATATTCCAAAACCACTGAAAAGGAATAATAGATACAAATAATATATTTAGTATTAAAAATAACATTCATACTACACTTCCTTCTCATTCTTTATAAATACCAGCAGAGGTGATTTTGAGAAGGAATGCTGGACAATAACCACACACATTGTGCCAGTTTTACCTTAGACAGATCTAAGATACATTAAGTGGATCACAGGATTTGTATCATGTTTTTTTAATGCTTCATAGGATCTGGGGACTTTTGACCTTAAGGATCACACCCACGAGCCAGTTTGTTCTGTGGTCCCAGTAATGAGAGCCATTCTACATAATTTTTGGATATTTTTGTTCATCTATTTCTACACAGTATTTTTACGAAGTGCAACCAAGTATGAGCTCCTCTATTTTGCAGAAAATCCTCTATTTGTCTGCAAACATATTTGGAAGTGTTTTCATGGTTTATAGAATAGTTTATGCTCTACTTAAGGTGAGAATGAAATAAAGTATTCAGCTTGAAAAACTTATTTTTCTTAGAAGACTGTATGAACCTGTATTCATATAGATAAATTTCTAGAACGGGGAACTGTACAGAGTTCTGATTTGCACTGTAATACTTGGGGTATGAAAGAAAGGTGTAAAAGGACTTTTATCCTGTATCAGAACATATTCATGAAGCTTGACCAGTGATAGCTGCAACATGAAATGTTCGTCTCCAGGCTTGGTTATGAAAAGCAGGGGTCTGTGAACAGCTAAATGAAAAAGGTGTTTGGTGGGGGAGCTAGAAGTAATGACTTGTCAGTGCTTGTCAATAAACCAGCAATGAGCCTCTGCCTCTGAGAGGCAATCTAAGATGACTGCAAGGAGATAACAGGTATGAAATATCTCAGCTCCCTTTCCTGTTATCATCGATCTGAAATTGCTTGCTAGAGCCTGAGTGCACGTATGCCTGACCTAACTGGCATTTAAACATGTACCTGCTCCCTGGCCAGACCCTGTGTCTTGCCCTTGCCTGCCCAAGCCACATTCAGCTCACTCCAGGCTCCTTTCAGTGAAGCCATGTGTCCTTTTACTGCCACCTGAGTTGTTTCACTGGGGCCTGGGGTGTCTCTCAGGCTCCTGTTACAGGACAAGCTGTGTTTTACATTCCTTTGTAATTTGTCTCACACCTCACCCTCAGGTCATAACACTAACATTGCTTCTTACAAGAGAGAAAAATTTTGTTTGACCATACTCAAACCATACATAGCAGCTTGCCTATCACAGCAACACAGTTACAGATCATACAGAGGACTCTGCTTTTCTCTGTCCCTCCATTAACTAAACTAATCCCAAAACAGGTTTTGTAAAACAAATGCTTTCTATATTCAGCCAAACATAAACAATATGCACAGAACAGGGCCAAAACAGCAAGCTTACACAAGGGTTTTTCTAAATTTATGCTTTACTTGCAAGCATGTGTGGACTTCTCTTTGCCCAGTAACACCCAGATATATGTAGCAGCAAACACAAAATACTGATGCACTGTCTCAGCATCTTCTATTTGAGGCTGGGGAACTGTATATTTTTAGGGTCATGACTAAAGCCAGACAACCTGGGTGAGCACATGACAGAAACCAGGGCATGTTATTTGACTCAGCTTCTTTTTGTTTCTATCTCCCTCTTTAGAAATATTTAACTGTAAGTTGTCCCTTCAGCCTGAAGTTCTGCCCCCAACCTCACTGCCCAAGAAAATAAATCACTAGCTTCATTACAGTAGATGAAATAGCATTATCTAAAATCTATTCACCTATATATTTCTAAAGGGTTTTTGGGAAAAAAAAAAAAAAAAAAGTCTGTCATTTCTTCCCTGGTTTTATAATTGTTTCATTCCTTTTTGTTTTCCCCACAGAAATTTCTTTTGATTTACACTCCACATCACCTGCAAAATGGTAAGAAATAGGTAAATTAATAAGCATGTTATGTTAATACAACACGTTAGTGAGAAATCCTTCCTTTTCCACTTCTTCTGCAACTTATATGAAATAGCTGAGCTACTTGGTAACTATCCTAGAAATTTTGGTTACAAATTCTATTTTTGATAGTATATTTGTTGCATCTAAAAGTAAAATGTTTCTTGGATCTGCTCTTATTGACTATTTTCACCATGTAATAGATATTAGCTTCAAAATGTCAGTTTCTCAGATCAAAGTTTCCTGTTCTATCCTGTGCCCCTATTGCCCCAAACCATCCTTTCAATAAGCCTATGTTTTGTTGCATCTAGTTGTAACTTGATGTCTCCATGTAAAATAAAGCCACAGAATTTGTTGGCTCTTTCCTGATGTCTTCATTCTTCCACAGGGATTGGCTTTTAAGATCACATGCTTGACAATACTCTTTCCAAAAGCAAGGATGGATGGATAAGTGCCTGTGTCCCCACATTCAAGTACACTGCATTGCACCACACACTCATCCCTAGTTTCTCACTAATGATACACAAAAGTTATCTTTCATGGTCACAGAGCACTTTTTCCAAGTTGGCCAATGTACCTGCTGCTTTCCTTATGGAAATGGGTGGACGTCCTGCTTGCCCTGTTATGTCAGCTTACAGGCACTGAGATCATGACCTGAGGAAAATTACTTTCATTTTTGTCTGGAATAGAGGGAGAGGATGTTAACTGTCCCTCCCTTTGTGTTTTCCTATACCTTGTGTATTTTCCCTGATACGCTCAGCTTCATTCCTACAGCCAGCTGTCTGTGTTTTTAGTGAGGATAGGAACTGATTTCTGGCTCATGTTTTGTTATAACTTCCAAGCAAAATATCAAAAGGTATGTTCTTTGATATCTTCATTGACAGTATTCTGGACCTTAACTGGGTGTGTGCAGAAATATGCTCTTCAGACAGCAGACACGGCTTCATGTTTGGAACTTTCAATTGCATTAGATACTCTACCAGGATCTGACATTTTATTTGGCAGTATGAGATCATACCAAAATTCCAGAAGTCATGGTACCATGATCCTGTTAAATGTCTCTCTCTCATGCACCCTTCTTCACCTTCATGACAAGGTATTCTGAAAATACCAACATGAAACACTAGAAAAAGCAGTAATTTGTAGATGTTTGATGAGAAGAGTTACCTATCCAAAAAACCATAGTGCTAGGAGGAATGAGTGGTGTACCTTTCTAGCAGGTTTATCGCATGGTTAACTACACTAATTGGAAACCCAAGAGCCATTCTGGCTGGAAACAGAGTGGGTCACTTGTCTGGTCCTCACAACACTCTTCTAAACATCAGTTGGCAAATTCTTCCCAGCTAAAACTTCATGTGACTCTTCCTGTGAGTGTTCTTCCCTTCATCTCCTTGCATGTGCTTCCTGAGTAATTCGCAAACATTTTCTGACATGACCCTAATCTGCTCTCCTTCCTTGGGAACTTATGAACCCTCTTTTCAGACTAAATCAATATCCCTCTACTTTTGAACATGCTCTTTCCTACGGCTTTCTGGAGTGAGCTTAATAAAGATGAAGAAGCACATATTTTATGTTAGCTCATTTTCTAAGTGCTTAATTGTCATAGAATAACCCATAAAACCTCAATCCATCAGTTTCAATCCCTTTTGTCATGTCATATTTTCAACTCAAAGTTACCTAGGTGTATGAAAGTCTGGTACTGGTCCAATCATTTTAACTGACCTGAACATGCAGCTTTAATCTTATTCCCATATAAATCCAAAATTCATAAATGGGATTTCCTTGTATCAGAAACCATGGGATTCTGAGTGTAATCAATGTGTTCTGAGCATGCTTAATGCTAAAAGCAGGTATCTGGGAAAAAAAAATATTCCTTTCCAATTAAACATGTTTCTTGTGTTAAAACTCTGTAGTCAAAGCACTCTCCCAGGAAACAGAAGTTTACCATCCGGTTTCGCCTCTTACATTCAGTGATTCAGGCTATACACAAAAAGTTAGTCTGAGACCAGGTCAAACAGCTCCTATAAAAACCATAGGACTGGTCAATCAGGCTTGCAGAATTCAAAGCAATCAGATAGACAGAAGATGTAAACCAGACTGAGCAACCTGTGAATACCTGAAAAGGGTATTCTCAAGAATTTGATGGAGGAAGAAAAGATGAAGAGATGTGCATGGGATCTAATTCCAAAGGCAGAACATGCTGAAGCAAACAATTTTCAGGTAAAATACCCTCAGCATCCTCCATTCCTTCAAATCTGCCAATGCAACATTTTATAGTATTTATACAGGATTTGCTGTAGCCCATTTGACATTCATTCTTGTAGCTTCATGCTTCTTGACTATAGCACATTCTATTTGTTCTGTCTCTTTGCTTGGCTGACAAGCCTCAGATACTATATCCAGCTCCTCCTTTTAGCTCTGCTCTCTGCAATTTCTGTTTTAAAGATATTTCAAACTCATCCAAATACATATTTTTAAGGGAAATTTCTGACATGAGTAAGATTATTCTGATATTCTTTGTGGTCATGTAAGTTTTTTACATGTCCATAAGATATATACCATCTTCCCAAGACATCTAAAGAAACAATGGATGGGGTCCATGTATAGCTCCTGACATTTCCTCAAGCCTCACCACTCCAGTGAAGAATGGATATAGACTGGGCAGCGGTGCATCAAATGCAGTAGTACTGGTGTCTCCTTTCTAATGTCCTCCTACTATCTCAGTATCTCCACTGGTCACATGTAGAATCCTGACATGGATCACCCCTGAATTGCTCAGGAGCCTCAGGACCTGACTGTCTTGTAAAGGAATAAATTGACTCATTTCCCTTCAATAATTGGTGCGGGAGAATTAAGTTTACTTTGCTTTTAAAAATATGGCGTACAGTTCTCCACCTTATCAGCTTAATAAAGCCCAAGAGTATGAATCCCTTAATCAACAACTTTTAGGTTCAGACACAGTTTTTATTATGTCTTTCTCAACTGGGTAATTTTAGAGAGATGTTCATAATAATTTCCATTGCATGATCTTTTCTCTGCTTCTCCTTTCCCAAGCAACCTGACAACCTTTTCCCTGACTTTCTCTTTAGTTGACATTATTTTCTGTATTGTTGTAAGTCATTGTAAAATGTCACTGCCAGAATCCTACAACTGTCACCAACAGTGGTAGGTATAGTCAGACATATTTTAAAAACCTTGATGTATTGATCTAAGTTGGTGGATCTTTTGTCACTGTTTCCTTTGTCACTGTCAAAAGGTGAAATCCTGCCATTTGAAGAGGTATCTATAAGAAGTGGGTCAATGTCAAATAACAAATCAGGTTAAAAGCAGATAAGATAAAAAAGCATATGGAAAAAAGTATATCAAAATGTGAACTACTTGTCAGCTGTATAGAAAAGGTCTGGAGAAGACCAAATTCAAGGCTTTCTTTAGAAGTCATGACACCCTTCAAGCCAGTTACATCACTGTTTCAACTTTGGTCAACAAGGGTTTAAAGCTATAAATCTTCCCTGGAAGGAGAAAGAAGAAAAAAAAAGCTACAAAGAAAATATCTACAACAGTTCTGAAAGATACCTTCCCCCCAAACCATTAAAAATGTCAACTTCCCCTCCCCTCCCTTGTTTATATAAGTCACTTATCAGAGTTACATGTCAAAATACTGCAGTACGCAGTTTTCTTTGTAGCATCTCCAGATCAAACAGAAACGGGATGTAATTTTTTAAACTGTGTAAAAGAGAAGCAAATTAGACAGATATTAAAACATAACTAGAGTCTATTCAAAGATTTTTTACTTCTTAAGTTTTTTAAATGTATTCGGAAACAGAGAGGTGCCTCCTGGAGTAAAAAGTACTCTCAACCACAGAGAAAATTTTTAAAAAAAGGATGGGCGGGGGGGAGGTGGCGTTTTTAATGGTTTGGGGA
>JANPWX010000108.1:934808-990358 GCA_024734555.1 Trochalopteron elliotii | reverse complement strand
AAAAAAGGTTTCTGATGCAAGACACTAGATGGTGTCTTGTCTTTGGTTGAAAGGAGAATTTTACTATCAGCGATGGGCAAGTGACAAGTCACCCAGTCATCTTACCTGTCATGCTGTGTGTCTTCACTTCCCTGTCTTTATCCTGAAGCCCTAAAGAAGAAGGAAGCCAGACGGACTCATTTCAGTATTTAGTAAAATTGCTTTTTTAAAATTCTTGACAGAATTTGAAGCATTAATTTTATTTCCAGTTTTGTTTCTGGGTGTGAGTTTGGATGGGTTATTGTGGCTGTGAGTGGTCAGGAGTGAGGGGGTGTTTAATCCACAAGACTAGCAGAATTATATGCTGTGCTTAGTTTATTTTAACTTTTTGTGTCTGTTCAGTCATAGCCTGTCTGAACCACAGGATGTATTTTCCTGCCTATTTCTGCAATGGCTGCATCAAATCTATTCATTTCAGAAACAGTCTTCCTTTGATAGAAAACCTCTTAGATACAAGATGACAATCGCTGTCATTTAAATTTTCACAATCTAAAAGCTATAAATGTTCAAATAACAATTCCTCTAGCATGCAGCAGATAAAAACTGTGCTTTGATTTACTTCTTAACACATTACTGAAGTCATCTCTTTGAAAGCTTTAAAGCATGATTATTTCCCAGCAGCAGGGTATGCAGAGCCTAATTGAAACAATTAAGGTGATATCTAACAGCTTCAGTTGCATTTTGAGGATATCAGTTTGTATTAATATATTTCCATATGAACAACATTAAATATATGTAATTCTGTCAACTTTTGGTTAAATTATAATCTTAGAGGAAAATTTAAAATTCCACTTCAAGAAGTTTGAATGTGTTTAGGGAAAAAGGACTGTCTGTGCCTATTTACTAAATAACCAGTATCACATCCTGAAAAAGAAACACATTTATCCAGGACATGAAATGCTGCCTCTTGGTTGTGTATCATTTCTGATGGTGGCTATCTGTTATAATGGAAAAAGCATCAGTGATGCATCAGGATCTATCTGGCAAGGTACTGCACAGTTCTCAATCACTTGGTCTCTGCAAGGTGACAGATGTTGCAGTTCATGCTTTTTTTTCTGACAGAAATTTCAATGCACTGAAAATGTCAAGTTACAGCAGCAGCAAGATCTCCATCTATTTATTCCAAACTGAATATAAGAAAAAAGTCACAGCACAGAATTGACTGCCTCTGATGCATTAGATATGTTTCTCTCATTCTGAAATTCTATCAATGCCTGTGTTTCTTTTTAAGTAGTGCAGCAGCAGTGTGGGTCCCACCAACCTGTGCCAGTTGAAAAGTTTCCATCATGAATCAACTTGTATTGCCTCCCCCTTTGGCTACAGCCAGTGCAGAAAGCTTTTTCTGGCGTGGTGTGATGGGGTTACACCCAGGCCTCTGTGCTGTCCAGCCTGCTCTGTTCTCAGTGCCTGTCCCTCTTACTCTCTGGGCTTCAGAGATAAGTTAAGACACATATTCAGCAAAAGAGTGAAGCAAACAATGGAGTGGAAAAAAAAAAGAGCCTGATGGTGGTTCAGAATAGGAAACACTTTTATTCAGATTATTCTGGTCAGTGTTATCTGATTTCAAGCCATTCTAAGTTTTAGAGATAGCAACATAAGCAGAAGCCAAGTTTCAATTCATAATGATAAATATAGAAACAGGAGGCTATGCAGGGAGGACTGTTGTTTAATAGATCATGCTTGGTATATGCCGTGAATTTCCAGTTTTTCTCCCATGACATCTCCCTGAAAAATACACATTGAACATATGAAACCTCTTTGTTTTTCCTTCAAGTTGTCCACTGCTACTTATGGAAAGGTTTTTGTTTTCTCTTTCATTAACTGGATTGTATTGCTTTTCCTTTCTCTCAAAAAGTCATTATAACAGTCTTTTGAAACAAGAGGTTTATCTTCCTTCCCCCCAAATTATTAATACTTTGCAGTGTCCTAATTTAGATGCCAGAAGAGTTTTTTATGCAGCCTCAAGGAGAGGGAAGAGAGTGTAAATCAACATTAATGATTCATTTGTAGCCAGCCCTTGGTATATGAGATTATATTCTAGGAGTTAATTTTCCTTTAAAACAATATATTTAAAGCTGCTACAACCCCTAAGGTGTTCATTGTGTTCACATGTTTTGTATTCATTCAACCCCTCAAAACAGCCCACTAAGAGGAACATCTCAGCATTCTGATATTTCACTTTGTGTCAGGTGAGTGAGAAAAGGAGTACCAATTTAAAGCAAGAACATTTTAAACAGCATCCCCTAAATATTTTCACCTCCTTTCTTAAGTTGAAGAGGTGGAGAGAGGGATGGGAATTTGCACTGTAAAATTACAATCGATCATGAGTTGTTACATCTATCAAAAATCCAACTGAATGAGAAGACCATGTTGCCAACACAGGAAGACTCCTCAAACAGCCCTCATACAGGTTCAAAAAAATGCAGGATATATCGGAAGCAGACATTATGAATTCATCCTATCAGTCCATTGCATGGTGCTTGCAGGCCACACAACGAGAAGGATGCTACCTGATATGCACAACTCAAGTCAAAATACTGCAGACAATTGTAATGCCAAAATTTTTTGGATGATGTCAGTGTGCCCTCTTGTACCTACAGAAGTCTCCCCTACCTCATCCTAACCAAACAGTTTAGAATACAGGACACTACAGTGAGAAATGGCTTAGACTTAATTAATCTTTCCCAACTAGTGTTATTTGAGAATGGGATAAGCCCAAATCAAAGCAGAGAACTCCAAGAGAATGGGTTCAGATTATCTGCTTTTAATAAAACAATAAAATATAAATTTATTTGTAATGAAATACTATAGAACACTTAAAAAAACAGTTATGATCAGCCAGGGAGAGAATTTATAGTAATATTGACAATTTTTTTTCAAATATTACATTTGAAAATGTTCAATTCTAAAAGCTTCTATGATGATGTTTTCTGTGAATACTTTCAAAGAAAATTTTCTTCGTTTGAAAACATTTAATATTTTAATTTAGTTTTCTTTCAGATAGGGCAATTACTTTTAAAAACTTTGTCTGTTAAAAAACTCAATTATTTTCCAGTTATTTTTGATACATTTCAAATAAACAAAATCTTAGATTTGGCAACAAAAAATGCACTGCAAATTGTATATTTAAAACCTATTTACAAAGTTTGACTAAAGTCTTTCCTTCATGAGTGGAAGAAAGGATGTCACCTGGAAAAGAAGGAATAATATATGTCAACATAGCTATGGTGAATACAATTTGAAAATAATTATGGTGTCATCTAGGTCATATTTTTGTAACAGATATTTTCAACAACATTAACTACAATGAATTTTACCAAATTATTCCAGAGTTTTGCATTATTTTTAAATAGCAAGGAAAATATTCATATATGTGTTCATGTATTTAGAAAGAAAAAAGCTTAATCAGCAATTTTACATTTTTAAGAAAAGACTAGCTTAGTAGCTTTTTCTCTTGAATCTCTCTGGAACCTTAAATTAGTTTATAAAATGCAAAACGGAGCTGCACAGGCAGCATTAAGAATCACTAGCTAATTCTGACACTGCATGAATTTTCGTACAATTTCAAAGGTGCGAGTCAATATCAAATGTTGTGAATGACTTCAGTGAATCACACAGTCTCCTCTGAGAAAATGATGAAATGAAGTAGTTGGTACAAGAAACAATTGGGAAATCCACTGAACATCCACTTCACAAAGACTTATGGTTCCTTTTACATCCTCATAGTTACAAAGAGCAGACTGAGTAGCCTTGTAATGTTTACTTAGCAAAATGCAACACCACTGTGACAAAAATATATATACAAGGGCATACTTTTCCAAAAGCCTGAACCCACTAAATTACCCATAGTATCTGGAATTGCAAGCAGAAGAAAAAGAATAAATAGTACTTTGTAAGGTAGGATTTGAGCATATCCCAACACAAACAAAAGGATTATGTTTTGGACCCAGGATAGGTGCCCAGGCCACTTTTCTGTATTGAACAGAAGCTGCTTAGGCAGGGATCCAGACAGACCAGATCAGGCCAAGAAAAGCTTTGTTTTATTTACCTGCTCAGATTCTACTGTACAGTTTGAAATAAAAGGGTGCATAGGTGTATTATACCTGTTCAATGAAATATCATGCCCCTAGTCATTCATTGTAATGCAGAACAGTTTCTCTCACCTCAAAACCCCCAGAGGCAGCTGCAGACTGTGGCTGCACACAGCTCTCTAGGTCCACTAACATTCCTGCTTGCTTTTATAAGGTTTGGCCAGTCAAGAGCAAAGCTCAGGCTTTTCAGATGAGGTACTGACGTGGTATTTTGTCTTCTGTGGACAAAAAAAAGTACACCATTATGATGCATAACCTGAGTGAGATACACGAATCAGGCAGAGTAGCCAAGCTTCAACTGGAAAGTAATAAACCCTCAAGTGTTCCTGTATTCCTCCAAAACTCCCACCTGAGGTTTTTAAGGACTCAGATGACTTCTTGCAATCTGCCTACTTTAGCAAAGGAAAGAAACTGAAGAGGTAGATGGGAACACAAGCTTAAACTGAAGTTGGAGCCAGAGGTGCAGTCTTAGTGAGCACAGTGCACAAAGAAGAGGATGAGTTGAGCAGGTTGAGGGCAGGGTAGGATTTCTGTGAGTTGCTTGTAACACAACCTCTGTGAGATGTGGATTGGTGAGACAATTCACATCAGCTGAACCCAGAAGTGGAATTCAGTGGCCTAAAAACAGACACCTACCACAAAAGTAAATATAAAGTACCCTTACTTCTCTCCAAAAGGGTTTGGATCAACAACCAGTCTTTTCTGTTTGCCACATCTTCCAGCCCTGTGTGGATGTCTTGGGTACCCTACAGCATCAAACATCTGCATCTCAGCCACTGACTTTCCTGACATGTCTTGCTACAACGTTTTAAAACAATTCCTCTTTTGACATGTTTTGTAAATATTTGAACAGCTTGTTTTAGAAAAGCATTGGAAAGCCTTGTTGAGTATTTATTGTCCAAGGAAATTGTAAAATGCACATTCCTTCCAAAAACATAGCAGTAGGTCTTGTACATCTTCCTCATCTGAGCAGATGATTTAAGTAGGAAAAAAAACCCCTAACTTTGTCATAAGGATTTTGATTCCACTGGGAGAGTTAGTGACACCATAAAACATATGCTACATCACTTGAATACACCCCAGTCTTGCTGATACATCCACCAGGCTTCTAAAATAGCTTCCAAAAGCAAAATCTGGTGAAGATGTGGACTGCATTGCCTCTACTCCAGGTTTGAAAATGAAGCACATTAGAGAACGAGGGCACAGAGCCAAAGCTACTGTTACGAATTCATTAATGCAGAAAAGCTTTTATTTTTTGTGGTTGTTGTTAAATACAGCGTAGCAAACCCTAAGGCTCCACATGCTCTAGCCCTGCACACACACTCCTGTGCCATATGTAGCACCCACACACATCCTGTACTATCTCTCCAGTATCCTACATCATATATCTTCTGGAGGTATCATATCTAGCAAGTCAGGCATTCACCATTAGGAAGCCTGGGCTGCCCCAGTAACAGTGCTGTGAGCCATGGCTGTCTCAGTGCCTCAATCATTCGAACAGTTCCAGAGACAAATACCACTCTTTGGGAATAGATTCCAATTTCTTCCCAGGAAGCTTTGTGCTTTTCACTCTGTGCATGTATTTGAAGGGTCTGCAGAAAGGGACAGGTTGGCTCAGCATACAAGGAACATGTTACATATATTTGGCTTTTTCTAAAAGAAACAGTATCCAGTGAGAGTAGGAAGGTCCAACTTTTACTCTTCATCATTCACCATACCAGCTGGCTGATGTCATTCCCAAAAACCACCACATCTGAATAGCCAGGTTAAGAAGGGATGGAATTAACAACACCAGTGGATTGTTTAAACAATGCAGTAAGCCCTAAGTCTTGCCAAATAGGCGCGGTGTCTCTGGTACTGACAGCCCAGTGGCATTTTACACTGAAGTATTGGCCTGTTGCCATGGTAAGAATGGGAAAAACTGAAACTTTGAAAACACACAAAAAATTATCTTAGGTATGATCATCCTCCAGTCTAATGAAACAAAATGTTTTGGCAATATATTCTTACAGATTAGCCAAAGGGTTCCCTGGAAGCTCAGATTTGCCTCTTTTGTCACCTATATAAGACCTTAGCAGCTCCAGGGTGTCAGCAGGTGGGATGCTTCTGGAAGGCACCAGTTGAAACTTTTCAGGGAGCCCCAGGACATACTGTCTTGCAGTTTGAGCGGATTAGTCATATAATACTGAGGTGTCTGACAGCAAGGATTTTTTTTTTTTCATTTACAATGAGGCATTTTCTAGTTAAGATCACCCAGAATCTGATACGTACATGCAGATGCAAGAAAAATATACATAAACTTGTATGTATTTATACAGAGAGACATAAAAAAGATACACACACGTACGAGAAAGATGGTTTTCTGTTTTATAAACTATAAAATAACATATACATGGGCAAGCCTTGATAAAGAGGGTAGGTAGAAGACTGAATTTATAAAAGGCTTTAGGCAAAAATCATGTTGAATGTTTTGGACCTAAATCCCCCTCCAAGCCACACTAGCAATAATGTAATTTCAGCAGAATTATTTGTATTGGGCAAGAACTAGAGGAAAGAATGTTTCTCTAGGTTTCTTTGCCTGAGTGAAAAAAATAAGTATAGCAAATCTCAGGTGAGTTTCTCTACTGAGGGTGTATCTTGCATGCCTATATACATGGAATTTTCTCTGCATCCTTTCACTAGATGCAACAGATCCTGATGCCCATGATAATGGTTTTTTCACTGTAATCACCATTGAAATAACAGAGCTACCATAACATGTTCAGCCTTTTAATGAAAATAGTTTCAAGGGTGGTTCAGGGTTTCACAGCAATATAAATATAGCCTTGACCTTTTTCACCTGCAAAATAACTCACTGGTAAAATTTTGCTGTGTGGCAGTCATAAGAATTATTTAAGAGTCTATGAGAACAACATGCACAGTACATTTGCTGTAACATATTCACACTTGCACACACAGACCTGGAGGAGTCTGTATGAGGTATACCCGCCAAAAATTCCCCTTGATTTCAGTGGAGTAATCACAATGGATGTCTTTGCAACTTCTCAACGAAAAGAAAGGATTGAGCCTTGAGAAGTGGGAGTATCAGCCCAGGTTCTGTTGGCATCATTTTGTGGTGGTCCTCAGAGCATAGCAAACTTGAGTGTGTGCTGGCTTTGAAGGGCATCACACTGAGAATGAGATTGCCAGTCACAGCCTGCTGTGACCCAGGAGAGCTTAAATGGTCTCACTTTGGACTGCTGTTTATAGGGCCACAAGAGGTTTTTGTCGTAGTGATTTTCCATCCTGGTTCCAAGCTGGGTTGATAACTTTCTTGGAAAGTTCAATCACAAAATAGTTACTCCTCTTGGGTTGTTATTCAGGTGAGAAAAAGGAGTTCCCAAGGTTTTCAGTAAAAAATCAGGACCTCATTAGACAGCACTAGTTCCTGGGAACAGATTATTCCACCCTGAGAAAAGCAGATGAGCCTGCCAACATCTCTCCTTCTAGTCTAGCCTATGAGAGGGACAGTATCTTTATTGGAATGCCTCACTCTTCTTATAAACTCTACTCCTTTGTACCCATTCTAGAAATTAAAAAATAACATTTGGCTTAATTGAGCTTTTTTTGTATCCAAGTGCCATTTAAGAATCTGGGCCCATGTAATTTTATTTTTCAAAAATCACAGTACAATTTTAGTACAACAAGACAGTTCCTTCTTCACAGTCAAAAAAAACAAAAAAAAGAAAAGCTTAAATCCACTGCAATTAATAGCAAAGTAGAAAAAATTAACGTTGGCATTGTCTAATACTTGTTATAAAGCAAAGATCAAAGACTTTTTTTTAAATATGATGACACAATACTGAGCCCAGTAGCCATAAAATAATACTGTAAATATAAGATAATCGACAATCTGAGTAGAATGTAACCCCAGGATAATTATGCACTTCTCTATATCTTTAAAACAAAGCCTTATCGTCACATCTAAAAAGTGGAAGTTACATGGTAATTATTCTTTGAATTACTTTGTAACTGGTAGTATAATTATCAAGTAATCTGCATGAAAATAATTAGGTATTTACATAGTCTTTGCATTGTAATTACAGAGTAGTTGGCTGATTATGCAGCATGTGCCTTGTAACAGAAAGTGATACCAGAAAGACAAAAAAACCCTATAAAAACAATTTCCATTTCGAGCAAAATGAGTTAAATTTGAAAGATAATTTCTCTGTATTTTGTGTGAATATGTGTGTGTCTCTGTGTACAAGTACATGCCTCTGTGTGCACATTAGAAGGTGGAAAACAATAGAAACAGAAGTGTACAAATCACAGACGTTTCCTCGGTGCAAGAAATTTGTGAAATCAATAATTTCCCAAGTCATAAACTTCTCTCAGAAGCCAATAAGAATTTTTTCCATAATTCACAACTGCACTCTTCTTTCCATCTCACAAGCCCATATGCATTCAGAGATGCTTAATAAGTTAGTAGACACAATATGAGGATACAATGATTTTTACTTTTTCTGGATTTCACCTGAAAAAAATGAATTAATGGTATAATTTTTGTTTAAATTTTAAAGGCATTATTAATTATTTCCCTTTCTTAAAATTAAAAATGTACCAGTGGCAGTAGTTCACTTTTGTTGTGAGTGAGGTAGCCCAATAATTGATTTTGATCCCCCTTACACATCTGCACTTTCTCCTCTGGTTGTACAGTTTTGGTCATATTCAATTATCAGATGCAGACCATGCAACAGTGGAGATTATTTCTTAAATAGAAAGTCATTATTTGGTAATCATTTGCATTAAAATAGCAATACAGTGTGAATAGAACGTAAGTGCTTGAAATATTATAAACATACGGTCAGAAAGTAAATTATAAATGGAAAGGAGTAAGAACATTCCTTGAATATTACAGACAACAAATAAGCACCACCAACGGAAAAAATCTGAGGAAGCAATCATTATTTTTACAGTTCTCTGTTATTAAATTGTTTTCTTCTAGATAGCTTTAGCCTCTGTTTTACTAGGCCTACCCAATCTATGCTCAACAATATTATAAAATCAATAAAAAATCTTTTTCCTATGGATATTTAAGGGCACTGACCATTTTTGATCATCCAGGTTGAACTTCTATATAAGAGAAACCAGCTGCTTCTTGTGTCCTGTCCAAACTGATGTGTCAGAAAGCTCTTCTTCAGAAGAACAACTGTTTTTCCTGTTTGTTTGTTTGTTTGTTTGTTTGGTCTTCACTCAGGGAATTCCCCATTGTTCTTTAAATGAAATTGCCTAGATGAAATATTAAATACAAAATTAAATAAGGAATTCTAGCTGCATTTTTTAAATCCAGTAAATAATATCATCTGATGGGAGCTATATAAATGAGTTTCTCAAATGAATGTATAAAACTCAACTCTTTTTATCATTTTGAATATCTGAATTATTCCCTAGTGAAATATTTAGCAAAAATACATGCTCAAAGCTTCAGTGAATACCAAGCACGTGAGATGCACCTCACGTGTCTGGAATAAACTTTTCCTGCTGAAACAAGAACATGTTCCAAGCTGACTAAGTGTGAGAGTTTCATGTTTTTCTTCAGTGCTCAGTTTAATTTCATACAGAGACTAAGAGCTGCTGATAAGACTGACACTAAAGTAACTTCTTATGTATATACATGGAATTTGAGTGTGACACTATGCATCGTTATTTTCCAAAACCTACTTTGCATCAGGACTGTGGCATTTACCTGGTTCAGACTCTAATCTACTATCTATTTTTTGATAAGAAAAAAAATAGTCCAGATATACTTACTTATTGCTGTGCCCACTAAATTGGTCAATTTAGTGGAAGAGAGTTAACCAAACGGCTTCAAACTTTTGTTGAAAGCTATCAAATGCCTTATCTTACCAATAGAAGTAAAGTGGATGACAGGAATAATAGCTGTCTTGTGTTTTCTGTATAATTTGTACAGCAGAGGAAATTATACCCACCTACCTAAAGAAGTAAATTTCATTGTAGATGTCTGAAATAGATCTGAACATGATTGTCATTATCTGAACATGCTGTGTCATTAAAAACCTAAAGTTCACATCAAGTTCCAGTGTCTGCTAAGTCATAAGTATAAATAAATAAATAGATAGATAGATAGATAGATAGATAGATAGATAGATAGATAGATAGATAGATAGATAGATAGATAGATAAATAAATAGGGTCCTGATTCAGAAAGTGAAAAAAAAAAAAGAGAAGAGAAGAGAGAGAATAATCCCACAGGTCAAATTGAGCAGAGGCATCTGTAGAGGGACTGAACTCAGTACCAAGCTTTGAGTGAGGAGAGAATGGGAGGCATCAACTCCATTGTGCTACAGAGCCTCCACTTCCATAACTAACTGACTGTGATTAGAGCTTGTCCAAGATATAAGAAGTATTTTCTTTATTGTTTTACAATCCAGGGTGTCATAATCATGAACCTAAGAGAGAAACACATTAATGACAGCTATAAAGCTTTATAAATGTGTCATTAGAAAGCTGTGGAAAACTGAAAACAAACAAAACGTTGTCAGGTAATAATCAGACTTCATGAGTTGTTAGCCAGTGACTCTAAGGAGTTAACAATACTGACAAGAAAAAGAAAAAAAGACTCCAATTCACAGCATGATCAGTATTTTAAGCTCCAGACAGCCTTGAAATATGTTCATACAAGTTTAAGCCATCAAGTTCCATTTCTCTTAGACAGGAGTTTTGAAGAGCTATTTCCACTTGATTCAATTGATTTACATGATAAACAGTGCCTGAGCTAGGACTGGCCACTGTTTCATTCTCCAAACTACTCTAGGGAACCCAAGGCCCTCAACATCTATGTATTTTTATTCCTCTGTGTTTCTTTTTCTTTCATTCACATTTCTCTGTTAATTTCAGAATTACTATGGTTGGTTAATACAAGCCAGGGCCATTAATGGCCAGCAGGTCACATAAAGCAAGTTCTTGCATGCCACATAGCAGGTTAAATTGCCCTCTAACTCTGCAGGACAAGCCTGAATGGAGACTCCACAGGAGCACAATTGGAGTTAAGAGCTCTGAATGCTCTTCTACGGCAAATGGCAGTAGTCTGACCCTGCAGGACTCTCTCTCTTGTAGCAAAGTGTGATAAAACAAATGCCTCCCTGATTAGAGGAATTAGTGCTGCTTCATCTCCTGTGAGTCTGTGTCTCAGTCCTCAGAGCCAAGTACTCTGCGTCAGGTGCAGACACTGTGGCCGGTGGCCAAGACCCTAAGAGGACTAGCAGACTTTTTACCACCTGCCCTATATAGTTCAGAAGCTCCCAAGTTACATGACAGCAATTGCTTCCCAGCTGCATTGCTTCCCTCCAATTTAAGAGAGTGTCTGCTCTGTCTTTGAGGAGCCACAGTGGCTGTGTCCAGAGGATTCTGAGAAAAAGGACTGTTTCAGCCTGACACCCAGACAAGGCAGGCAGCTGTAATCTTTCATGCTCACTGTTTCAAAGAGTTACTTCAAACACTGAGAAAGTTTTTATCACCAGGGAATTTCTAAGAAGTTGTGAACTCACCTGGAAGCCTTTTTTTCAGGAAGGTCACCTCGAATTTTACCTCCTGCACTAGTCACTATTTTCACAAACTCTTTCAAATGTAATTGTCTCAGAGGTTTCACCTTTCCACCCAATCAGATAGCAGGCCAGAGAACCTAAAGAGCACTAGAGTTGATAGGCTTTTATTGGATGTGTCTAAGTAAATATGGTTCAAGTGGCTTCTGGAATGTAAGATTCTTCTCTGGATCAAGTCATGGCAATTGCTCATCAGGAACTGATCAGGTTGATCAGGTCTCATAGCTATACTATTCATCAATTTTCACACCCAGTTTATATTCATTTTTGCTACACCTATGCATTTAAAAGCTCTCATAAAACCAAATATTGAAGCCAGGTGAGAATTCTAATTGTTATTTTTTATGTGATTCATTTATATGCCTTCACAATATATGCTTTAATTGTCAAGTTATTCATGTACAGGATATTGCAAACCACATTAAGTCTATCTGTAAAACAAAGATGACTCCACAAAATTCCCTCCACTTAAGCCAAGAATTTCAACAGTCTCCTGTCTTTGAAAATACTGTATGTATTGCTAACCCCAAGCCCCAGAATTAAATTAAAGAATGAGTTTTTGTTCAGCCTTTCACTTTCCTCAAAAGCCACTTAGCACAGAATAAGTGAATACAGATTTTCTTTTTGGCCTCTCCTCTTCCCACAATGTTCCACCCCAGTGGCTCATGATTCTGGCAACTGCATCTTTCAAAAGTTATGTGTACTCACAGTCATATAGTAGCCTTCCATAGCAAAAGGAAAAATTCAGGAGCTTATTACACTCAGAAGCCATCATTAATATTGCACAAATGCTGTGCCTCAAAAACCAAGAAAAATGATAAAAAATTTCACACTCTTCTAGAAATCATACTTTATCTCATGTTTCTTCTGTTTTTGTAAAAGAAATTCAGCAAACACAAAACATTTTTGACAAATACTGTTGAGATGTATCTCCCTGCTTAGGGTACAACCAAGAACTACTGACTCTCCCTAGACTCTTAATCTTCAGGAAATATCATGCAACTTACCTTTCATAATTTAATTAAAATCTTTCTCCAAAGAGCATTGAACCAAAAAGTGAATTTAACAGCATATCTAAGGAACTGAAACTGTGAAGCTGAACAAAGGATTTTTTGAAAGCCTAGTGAACAACTGAGAGTCAATAAAGAAAACTACAAAAATGGCTAATGTTCAATCTGGGACTGGGTGTGATATTTAAAATAAACAATAGTGCCACAAAAGAATTCCTACCTGCATGCACTTCCAATAGCTGACTCTGCTGATACTTGCTGGTTTTGTAAGTGTTGGCTTTCTGAGTTTGCTGATAACAGTGGGTTAGGAGTTTTGCACAGAAGGGTGAGATACAGGCATTTCCAGCCGTATCCGTCAGATGACAGATTTATGGCGATGTTGCCTTTTATTGCAATCTCATGTTTATGATTTGGCTGTACAACGTGCACAGAGATTATTGTCATGTAACAGGCTGGCAGCTTTTTCTTCTTGCCCTGCTAACAGGTGTGGATCCTGCTGGGAGACGCAAAGTGATGACTCACTGCAGCAGATGGGGCTCCTGAAGTCTGTCCCGTTTTGCAGCAGACACACAAGCCTCTCTGGAAGACAGACCTTGTGCTGAGCTCTTCTCAGGGAGGCACATCCCAGCTAGGTCTGTCTGTGGAGTCATGGCTGACCTAGAATGTCTCTTGTTTCAGTAATAATGATGGAAAATAAAACAATCCACAAAAACTAAACACAGGCAAGCTGTTTTGAAGGAGGCTTGAAAGATTGTTTCTATATTGTATTCGAGATGCACTTCTGTATGCTTTTCCTCTCTCAGAGGTCATGAATGGCAGGATTAGATGTACTTATCAAAGCAGTATAAATCCTCTCTCTTTGGTTTTGCTTTATGTGCCTGTTATTCAAAAAGCATTACTTGCTGGTGTTCATTTTTCAACCTACTCTCTTTGTGTTACAACTGCAGGATGACTGGCTCTTGCAGTAGTTTAATTTGAAAATTTCCTTTTTCTTAGTAAGTCATTGATACTAGAATAGCATATTTCAAACACACTGCACACAAACCAGCTCCAATATTACATCCAACAGTGAAGTACTTTATGATGATACATACATATGAGATCAGACCTTGTGCAACAAAGTTAGTTGCTCTAAACTACTGGCAATTCAGAGACAGTGATAACTGCTAAACTTCTGTGGGACTTCCTCCCTGATATTAGATTAGTAGATTTATGCTTTTCAAAAAAAAAAAAAACTTTTGTCCCCTTCTTGAAGGTCACAAACTCTTCTGACAACATCTCTAAGCTGGCCATTCTGGTCTGTCCCACCTCTACCAGTATTATGATATTTATTGCCTCCCTTCTTAAATAGCTTCACTCTTTGTCCAAAATTATCCACTTCCATGTTTTCATTAAACTATTCAATTAAATATGCTAAAACTTGCAAAAAGCTTAAAGGAATCAAAATTGCAGTAGAGGTAAAACCAATTAAAAGGCATAAATTCTCAGTCACAGAAATAGATGTTACTGTCTTCATTCAGTAGCACTCTGATCTGAATGATTTTACCTTTGGTTTTTCTTTTGTTTTCTTTTTTCTTTTGTGTTTTCACATACCTTTGGTTACTGACCACCAAAAGCAGGGAGGAAAAAAGATCAATCTTGAATTTGTCTTTGAGAGGCACTAGTGATTTGTTAGGTACTTCACAGAAGCATCCTAAACTGCATGGATGATGCTAAAAGACTGCCATGGGATCTAATGGTTCAAGAGTCTTTGAAGTAGTTCAGCTTCTACATATATTCATCACTAAGTTTAGTCATACATCTTTTGTGGACTAGACTAACTTGTTAAGAGTCTCTCATATAGCTTAGGCACTCTCTGTACTTTATACTGGACTTTCTTTTACCAATAACAAAAGGAGAGTCCTTACTAAAAGAGTATAACACTGCTCATGAAAAATTTAGGGAAAAAAATATAACTGATTACTTTGTCCTAAACACCGAAGATATTTCAGAAATCTCTGCTTTAGTAGAACTGGCTCAAAAATAGACTGCTGGTTTACACTTGCTGCTATTGAGATACAACATTTCAGTGAAATTTGTGACCAAGTTTAAGGTTTGGAAAGCTTCAGCCACCTTAGATGGAAACTCAATGTGTGAATGTGCCTCTTTAAGCTGCAAAATCCTGTGGCAGTTCTGCTTGTGTAAATGTATAGCATAGAGTCAAGGGAAAACATTACTGAATGGTATGTCTGCACAAAGGTATTGAGGTGTAGGATTTTTGAAGACAGCATTCAGAACTGTTTCACTCATATTTTGAAAAACAATGTCATTGCTGTGAAGCAACCATGACCCTTCTTTGTAAGGGTTCATGAAAGACAGCAGTCTTTAAACCAGAAAGCAAAATGCTTCTCCTCTCTCCTCATTTTCCCAAGAGTGTACTGGGGAACACAGTGTACCCAGTCCTATTAGATCTTCTTGCTCTATATTGTAAGCAAGGAAAGAACACCTGTAAGTTTGATAAACTACAGATTTCTCTGAATGTCTCATAATAGGGTTGTGCACACAGACAGTTAGGAGACAGTCCAGCAGGAGAACAGTGAAGATTTCTTTAACTGTGTGCACTCTGCTTTCTGTCACTGGCCAATTGCTCTCACCACAGTGTTATCTTTTATTACACTGATGTATTATATTCTGAAGAAAATATTGTAGTATTCTGTCAATACAGCACATTCCTTCAAACTCAGTGTATTGTTTTGGTAAATAAAGTACATAACGCCTCACCCTTTTTCCATCTGCGCTCCAATTGATTTTTTCATCGATTACTCAGAATTTCCAATAGTGCTTCATTGCAATCACTCAACCTACAATACACATTTTGAGATAAAAATCAAAATTGAAATTAAAAAAATCTTGAGTAACCTTCTTGTCACCTATAAATAATTCAACCTTTTTTTTAGTGAAAAGCTTTATGAAAAAACACAGATTGTTAGCATGCAAGTTACTTTATCAGAATCCTCAGAGTAAAACTCATTTTATTAGAAAAAAACAAAGCTGATCCTTCATAGTTATTCATGCAAAATAGTATACTCTTGCTTAAAGAAAAAAAAAAGATGATTACTAACCATGCTATAGCCAGGAAAGCAAAATCAAATAAAATTTTAAAAAACCTTGCAAGTGTCCAGACAATACATAACACTTCAAAGACACTAATAATGCTGGCCAATATTGACCGCAAAATATCTTCTTAAATCTGGGAGTCAAAGAGATCTCCTAGTCACAGGCTATATTGCCACAGTTGTCCTTTGGTGTGATGGATAACTGCAGTTACCAGCTGGATAACCTATTTGCAGCCTGGTGGAGGCCTGGGACAGGGCAGACAGAAAGACTGGCTCTGCAATTGAAGGAAAGGCTTCAGAGACGAAAAAAGCAACAGGATTCTTGGGACAAAAAGTAAAACAAACAAAACAACAGAGGCAGGAATGAGATCAAAAGGTCTAAACAGAAGTACAAGATGAGACAAGAACAGACGTCTGGACAGCAGCCACATTTCTGCAAAGCAATTCTTAGCAGGCAGTGGAGGGAGACTCTCCCCGCATTTGCACAATGGAGTCGGTGTCACAGCTGCAGATTCAGACCCAGAATGAACAGGGAGTGGAGAGGTAGGGTGTGGGAGGCAGGGAGACAAAGAGATTGTGCCATGTGGTGTGATATAGTTGTAGGCAGCCAGATGTACAATCCATTCAATTCAAGCAAGAGCTGCAGGCATCTGTCAAATCGACACCTCCCCCATGGAGCTTCCTCCTATCTGGCCGACGGATGGCTTCAAAGTTGCCAAACATATTTGTTCATCAGTAGAAGGGCAGCACCAAAAGCCATTCCTTATTAACCTCTTCAAAAAATCTGATCAAAACTTATTCCTAAAAGCATGTGGGGTAGAATAATCTAGACTACAAATGATTTTTCCTCCCAATATCCAGTGTTCCTTTTGTCTGTCTTCTGTTAAGGTTTCTTAAATAAATCAGAACAATGCAGAATAAAATCAAATTCTGAGATGTCTGGGCAAAATATTTTAATTTCTCTAAATCAGTAGAAATGTGATGAGTCATGCTTTCTTTAATGTCAGAGAATGCAGTGGAACAGGCTCCTTTCCTAATCTACAAGGGAGATTTTCATCCTCTAGTCTATTGCAACTTCTCTGTGCCTGTTTACCAAGGAGAATTAAGAGCAAAAGTTGTCAAGATGGTTCCCACACAGATACTCAGAGAGTCAAAAAGGTAGTTTAAAAAAAGACTCCAATACTGAGCATCTGACAAATCATACAGATTATCTGACATATCATATGTAAGATTATACATGGACAGTCTACATATTTGACCCTGTAGTTTAAATTGCATTGATAAAAGCAGGATAGTTTAAGGTGATCAAGATAACAAATCAAAAAGATTTTTATGCTGCCTGGGAATCAAGTTCAAGAGGGTGTGTAATCCACCAGACCATTTGATTCTCTTCATTATTGTAAGGAGGAAAAAAAAGATAATTCCTACTTGTTCATTCTGAAAATAAGAAGACAAAATAAAGGTTCAACTCTAAGAATATATCCCAAGAGGCATTTGGAGTATTTTTCCTTAAAAAGGACAATCAGTCAAGGGATTATAGATCATCGCTTCCCTAAGTCCTCCCACTGAGACAATATTCTTTCTGCAACTTCACATGTTCTTGATCATTCATATTTGAAGCTTTAGTGCCATTGATTGCTCCTGCTTTTTGGGGGATTAACATGATTTCAATGAGGTGAGTTGATGCTCTGCAAGCTTAGAGCACAGAGCCTGAAGTGTATTTCAGGACCATTATAACTTCAGTCCATAACTACACAGCCCTGAAGTGTCATAGCATTTTGTTTCACAGTGACTTCCACTGACGACAAGTTTTTAGAATAGGCATCACTAGGCAATGGGTCAGAAGTATGTTTATCTCCCTGAATTGTTCAAGCTTTCCAAACAAGAGAAATTGATAATTTGGGTTTCTGAATGAGGCTTAGCCTCCTTGGAAGCTGAACTATGAACTATGAACCATGGGGTGTGCTTTCAAAGGGTCACGTGGGGGTTTAGCACTGTGGTTTTCATGTACTATTCAAGAGAGAAGGCCTGCCTCTGCATTTTCAGTTGAGGAGCATAGGGTAAAAGCAAGAAGTAAATGTCTATATGGACAGACAGAGATATAATTTTTTGTTTGTGTTCCTTTATGTATTACATCCAAATTTCTTCAGTTTTCTAGAGCCACCCCAACCTATCCATTGGCAGCAAAGGAAGCAATTCTTTCTCTAGAAAGAGATGTGATCTGGGTAGGTCATGACTTGAGGGCATTTCTTACCCACTCCTAGACAATTTTATGAGTAATCAGCAATTAAAATGACTGTTACCTTAGGTATCTAACAACACATTTCCACACACATATGTCACATTGCCATAGTCATACTCCAGTGGCCACATATTCTAATCTTGTAGATAGACTTCTTTCACATAAACACTAATACTTTTAAAATGACACCTTGTATGAATTTTCTGGGGTTTTGGCTTTGGTAAGAGAAAGACTATTGTGAAATAAGAATGATAGGCACTCCTATTACAGAAAAAAATATATGTTAGTAAACTATAACTAATTTATATTCCCTGTTACTCAGATTATTGAAAATGTTTTATTTATTTTTATAAATACAAATATATATTTAGATAGATGTTTAGAGTATGTAACTCAAAGAAGGCACTTAAATCAAGACTTGCAAACCTTTCTAAACGAGTTTTTCTATTGAAAATCTTTCTATATTCTGTAGCCTTTTTTATTAAAAGTGTAGATTGTTTATGTGGCAGATCAAAATCATTTCAAAAATGTGTTCCTGTGTTTATCCACATGATTTGCCTTCCTGATTCCAGCAGAGAATGTATTTATATTTTAGAGCTAATTTTTGGGAATTATATTTTTTCTAAAACTCTTAACTAAAGCATATTCTAAAGCATATTCTGTGGGATAAGAGTTTTCAGATCAAATTCTCCATTCAGAATTTCCTCTAGTGAATTCAGACTTCTAGACTATATTCGTATATGTATTGAAAACAAACATTTAATGACAACTACAAATAATTATAAAAAATTTGGAAAAGTCTTATTAAATTTTAGAGTGACTTCTCAGATCAATTTTCTGGGAAATATAAAAAAATTAAAAGAAAAAGAATAGAAATAAAACCAAACTGAAAAAAATTATAAAATTACTGTAATTTTTTAAAAATAATTAATTTGCAGTAAAATTAATAGCTTCACTTAGGCAGTGTTCCTCTTCACACAAGGTGAATATAGGTCACTAGTATACGTTCTTGTGAAAACTAATGAACAATGTTATTTCAAAACAAATTTGAATGAAATCAGAATATATCCCACAACATTTTAGTGCTTACCACAGTGGCAGAATTTCCTACTCACAGTCAGGCGGATTTGAAACACAGGCTTTGAGTTACATCCAAGTTTGGGCGAGGAGGAATGCAAGAGGGTGCATGTTTTCACCCCACCCTCTAGCCCACAACTTTCTCAGGACGCAAAAAAAAGATAACAAAAAACACCCTCACATTATGGTTAAAAGAAAGAGACAAATCTTTATGGATAAATACATTATCTATTCGTTATGTTCACCTACTTCAACATTCTTTTAATAATTGGAATCATGACAGGCAAATTCTGTGTTTCTTACCTTCCTCTAGTCAACAAGACATTCCAGAAACAAAAGCCCATGAGAATTTTTATTACCAATGTTCAAATTAATCATATCTTCAAAAGGTTAGTTTTATAGCTGTAGAATGCTAAAACCAGTAAGGGTTCAGACAGTGTTGCACTTTAGAAAAGTTTCTGAACCTCAGTTCAGCTGTCGTAACAAATGTTGTGTGTTCTTTATCCACAGCAAGTATTAGGTAATTTTGAGTTAACCCAGGGTTGAAGAAAGTCAGACTCCTCTCTCTCAGATTTGGAGTGTTCTCTTGAAAAGTCCGTGTAAAGTAACTCAGTCGTGCTTTCAAGACCTAAGATCATAACCAAGGGCTTTGATTGTTATATTGTTTCTTGCAAAACAATCACTAAGAATAAACTAATGAAAGAGGTAAGCTCTTCTTGGTATGCAAAAGAAAATTTCAAAGATGTTTCAGCAAGATACTAGGCAACAAAAATGTGTAAAGGAGTTATTTATATTTAAATTGCCAAAGGGTTCCCATATGCAAGGGTGCTATGCACCCTTAGAGCTAATTAAACTTAACATCCATATAGGAATAATATCACATCAGTGTAATTAGTTTACCAGCCTGTGAGTCAGAATAGCAGATCCCATATATAATAATAAGGGATAATAATCCCTATACTCATCCTTTAGATAATTTCCATTGCAAGACAAAGACAGCAAACATGGTCTGTGCTCTCCAAAGTATATGAAAATATCTTGTACAATAAAAATTAATGAACCCACATGAATAACATCCACCAGCTCTGAAAATGCATAAACATCCAGTTATTTTAGATGCTGCTTGCACATAGAATAAAGCCCATTTCTGACTCAAATGGCAAGGAACCTAAAGGCCTCACAGTGCTTAAGTTAAACAGTGAGACAGCACCAAAATGAACACACTCAAGACTAACTCCTACACTGCAATTCATTATCACATACATGTTTGCATTCCTTCCTCTCAATTTTGTTTCATCTCTCCCTTTCATTTGATTTACTCATTTTCATCTAGACTGGATTTTTGGCTCCAACACACACTAGAAAAGAAACTACTCATTTTACAGCTGCTGAGAAAGAGTAAAATGTTTAGAGCAAGACTATGAAATTAACAGGTTTTTAGCGTCAGCTGCTAATGGACTTTTGCCCTGAAGAAAACTATCAACTCTGATTCTGTTTTACATGGGATAATAAAACCCATAGTAAATGTGACCTCCTGAAGTTAGTTTATCTTGGATTATAATTTGAATCTTTAATGACTGAAGTAGTTAAAGGAAGTAGCTACTACCTATTATTCACTCTATATGATAAGTACACTTTGGAAAAATTGTATATCATATGATTATTTATGCCAAAATACAGAAATTATAGAAACCCCTCAATGTGGGGTTTGTTAGAGCATGTAAAGATAACTTCTTATGAACTTAAGTTAGATACATAGCCTTTGCTGATGCTAGAGCATACCTTCATAAAAACCCTTCAATGTATGTTTAATTTATTTGATTTTAGTAGATTAAGAGAAAAAATTCTCACTTGACTACATTCAATCATATTACTCATTTACTGTTGCTCCTTCCAAGAAAACAGCCTTTTACTTTCGGAATGGTGGATACAGCCAGAACATCCATGACTTGTGGTTATTTAGAAATCATGATGAATATATGAGGTTTGTCAGCTAACTAGACACCAAAGAAAGAAAAATATATACACCAAATCACCACTGAATCATGTCAATTAGTTAATCCCTAACTCCAAGGCTCCCATCTTAACTGGAAAGAAAAAAAAAAATGATTGGGTGCTATTACACAAAAATATGTGTCAGGCTGCAAGTATTTTGAGAGCAGAAATGATGACAGAAAGTGTGGCGGTAGGAGTGAGGGAAATGACAGGAGATGAGTCTGCATGTTGCAAATCATAGTCTGAGGCATGAAACAGGTTTCTGAAAGACACTGTTAATACTACAGATTTTTTTTTTCTCCATATAATCAGCCAACATAATCAACAACATTTACAAACCAAAAGCTCAAAGGAAAGATTCATCCAAGAGACATGGAACTCTTCTGGGTTCAGTGCTCTGTTGTGTTGTACCCCCTCTGCAAGCTACTTAATCTCTCTGGTCTTCCCTTCTCTTACAAGGAAAAAAAACATTTTTTCCTTTGTTCTTAGTTTATTTTATTTGTTTAAGAACAAGAAATACCTAATTCAACACACAACCCAGTGAAATTATGTCCTCACTACAACTAGAACTGGGATCCAAACAAGTACAAATTATGTGGAGGGATACAAATGTGAGTGCACTTGTTCAGTGATTTTAAGATGACTGACATACAATGGACCATTTGATTAATGTGATATTTGATTAATTACTCTTGCTGAGGGTTAGTGTGAAAGCCAAAGTTATACCTGCGTTCAAAAAGGTATCAAGCAACTTAATGAAGAATAAAGCAAACCAGCTTTAGAGTAGCTTAACCAATTAATTACTGGAAGATGACCAGGTATTTATGATCACATTGCATGCACATTTCTCTTTTTATCCTTTGTCTGACCTTAGAAAAAACTCAAGGGCTTTCAAGAGAGACAAAAAGACAGCAGAAACTCTTTTCTTCATTCCTGTTCCACTCCTCCTAGCTATCTTTTCCGCTTTTGCCAGCAACAGACAACAAATGCAAAGTATTGCAGTACCTACAAAAAATGTTTTCTGATTTCCAAAATATTAGTTTATCTCTGTCAGCTTGTGTGTCTGCTGCAATGTCACCATTTATCTTGCTAAATGAACTTTGTATTCTAAGCATACCTGGATGTGCCTAAACTTTGCTCAGTGTTTTGACTGAGAATGTTCTTTTTCTGCATTCCTGTTGCTTGAAGTTGTCAGAGGAGAAACTTAACTCTGCCACTAAACAAAGACCTTTTGATATTTTTTCTAAGCTGTTGCTGAGTGATTTTTGCATGTTTACCATTAAGCAAACCTACAGGAACTGTATCATCATTGTAAAACTT
Source organism: Trochalopteron elliotii (assembly GCA_024734555.1). Taxonomy (NCBI): domain Eukaryota; kingdom Metazoa; phylum Chordata; class Aves; order Passeriformes; family Leiothrichidae; genus Trochalopteron; species Trochalopteron elliotii. Next base: position 967,888 of record JANPWX010000108.1, on the reverse strand, counting down.
CATGGCATGACACAGTGTAATCATGGGGGAGGAAAAATTGTCAGATAAAGAACACAACTATTTTCTCACCATCTCAGTCACCTGCGTGGTGATTGTAATAACACAAAACCCAACATATTTCAGTGTGCTGATATGCTTTCTTCCTTCTGTTTTGTCTGGTCAAGTTCTTTCCCAGAGACTCACCACATCTTGTTAGAGTTTACTGGAAAAACTGGTAAGTATTTGGTGAATGTGTTATATATAAGGAAAAAAATTCATCCCTTTTTATGTCATCAGAAGAGAGAGAGAAAAGGGTTCATTATGCAAATAATGTTTTTACTCTTTTATGGCTACTAGAAAATTGAATTTGCAGAGGAAAAAAAAATACAGTAACTTAGTTGCATAACAGTTTAGTTAATGATACTGTATATTCTCTGCATCCAAAAATAAACAGTCCCAGGTTAAGGCTATACTGAAGCAGGTAAAGTGAATATAGCTATGGTGCTTGGAAGTAGGACTGCTCTGATGACACCAAACCTCTTCGAAGCAGTTTCAAAGGGATTCTTTTTCCTTTTCATCAAAATTTTCCTTTTAAAACTTTTGGAGATTCACCTTCATTATTTTTTTATGCTTTATTTCCAACACTTGGAAGTTAATGGAGAAAAGGTCTAATCTGTTAAAAATTTGGGGGATTTTTTTTCAGTGGACCAGTCTCTACAGGGAAAAAAAAAAAGAAAAACAGAAAAAAATCAGATTTAAGTTGAAAAAGAATTCCTTTCTTTTTTTTCAGCTGCTCATGGGTGACTTTTCCAGTATTCCAAATCTTTATTCCATTTTAAACCTTCTACTTCTCCAGCCCAACAATTACTACAATGATTTTATTACCCCAGAGGGTATCACTGACCTACTTCATAGTTTAGGACAACATGGACCCTTACTTTTAAATTAGTGTTCAATGACTAGTTTAGGAATGCATATCCTAGACTTAATTACTGTGATTCCCGTCCTGTATTATTAGAATTTCTATTTGTAAATTCAAACTTTTCACTACAGAAGTGCAAATATCTGGAACACTTCCTGCTCTTTGCTGTGAGCCAGACTGAACCTCCTCTGTGGTTGTGTCGGTCTCCGGTTTTATACTGTCAGGTTTATACTGTTTCTGAGGCATTGGCTCACTAACCAATCATTTTGTTCCCAGAAAGACAGCCTATTCTACTAATATACTTTGTAGATTTTGTAGGAAAATTCAAACCCCAGTCAACAAATTAAGGACTTGACCATCACTTTTGCACTAACTTGTAACACAGACAGGCGTTGTGACACATAAGAAATGCATAAGAAAAAAGCCTCATATAGTAAATACAATTTGAAGAATTCTAACAAAGAAATCCTAGTTCGTGCCTAACATTTCAGTCCCACACTGAGAGCGATTATAGTTAACAGCTTCATTTTTCATAAAAGGGAGGTAATTTCCTCCTTACTTTACAATGTACAAAAGAAAAGCATAATCTTCAGTCTCTATTTTATTTTCAGGTGATATCCAAGACAACACTTGAGCATGAAAATGTAACTGAAGCAGAAATTAGATGTTCAAATTTTTTGGCAAATTAAAAAAAAAAAATAAGAAATTGATATAAACGCTAAATAAAACAAGCCCTGTGTCTCCTATATTCAGCTTCTAAATTTTATAGAAAATATTTGGGTAGAACTCTGATGTTGTGCTAATAGACCACTTCTGTCTACAACCAAAGAGAACAGAGTCTTCTGTCAGGAGACTTCACCACACCCCGTGTCACCCTCCCTGGCCTGCATACCTACCTACCGACAGCCTGTTTGCTGGGTGTAAAATTCTCTTTTTTTGATCATAAAGGGTACTTAAGACTTTCACTGCTGCCTCCACTGAAGAGTGGAGGCAGCCTGGGGCAACTAAGTCAAATCATAGTGAACACTGTCTCCTGAAAGGAAGGGAATGGTTTTGATAGATATTTTATATATGAAATGCACAAAAGATAAGATTCTGGGGATTTTGCTGGAACAAGCTTTTAACAATTAAGTAAAATGTCTGAATAACTAAATAATAATATTCTATTTTTCTAGAAAATTAAAAGTCATTTATGATCAGTTTTAGCAAACCTCCTTTATCTGTGTTTGTCTTGTGAAGGATTTATGCCTATCATCTTTATTACTGGAGAGGGAACCATGTTTCAAAGGAGTGAAAAACCATAAGCCTTCATGCAAAAAATATTAATCTTTACTTTGTCTTAGTGATGAGAGATGGTTTTGTCTCATTTTTTCCCACCTTTCAATATCTGTGCAAGCCTACTCTTGCTTGTAGCTCTGAATCATTATTTTCTACTTCCTCTTGCTCCTATACTCACTTCCCAAGCCTCCTTCTAAATGTCACCTTTGAACTACCCTTTCCAGTTGTTTGGGGATTTAATTCTTACCACCTCTCTTAACAGTGAAATTCTGGATTCCCAGAAGATATCAACGAATTTCACATCAGCTTCAGCAGGGATTTCACCCTGGCTACTTCCATTTTCTCATCTGCTGACTAGTGTTCTGGGTTTTTTTTTCTTTTTTAATTTTTTTTTAAGATATATTTTTAACTCTTTTTAAGACCACGGTTCTCAGACTTGAGTCTTTTACAATATAAAAATAAAATTATTTTTTTTAAAAACCAACAACAATCCAAACCAACCCAAGAAACAAACAAAAAAAATATTATGTAAGCAATGCAGATAACAAAGGAATCAAACCCTAATACTGATGACTTTCTTTGTTACCGGCTCCAAGAAATCATTCCATTCTTTGGTTCCTCAGTTTCCTCCTTTGCAATCTGATAACTATTGTTATCAGTAAAAAGCTGGACAGTGGATCCAGTAAAGAAAAACACTGTATCACTACTATGGTTGTAATGGGCCACTAGAAATTTCACTATTCCATGTTAAGAATGGCCCTAGATTACATCAGGACTGAGACAAACCAGGACTTAGTCTGAAACATTATGATTTTTTTGCATGGTTGAGCCCAAATCTATTCCTATTTTTGCTTTCACAAGTATGCAATCTTTAAGAAAACATATATATTTATATTCTTATTAAAGACAATGAAAATGTTAACTCAAATGACATAAAAATAATAGAAGTAAATAACATCATTAAAAATATGTATAAGAAATATCAATTAAATCCTGTAAAATTAATTTCAAAAAATACAATTTTTCTATCTTTTTAGGTATTGTGGTAAAAATTATGATAATGGATCTCCAGAATAAAAATTAAAATGTATGTCTACAGCCCTAACGCGTTCTGACCTGCAGTACCATTCTGGGGAACTTGGTTATTTGTTATAAGCAGTTTTGCTTCTCCTTCAAAGCAAAGCTACCAAAACACAGAGGGTTCAAAAGTTGTCAGGTCCTGACTATTGGTCTTGGTCCCCTAGATTGGTCATTAATATACATACGTTTTGGCAAAAGAAATTTGATGAGGAATTAAATAAATTATTATCCTCTCATAATATATAAATCAATTCCATTCTTTATTAGAAATCTTTTACAAAGAGTATTAGATAATTAAGCTGTTATATAGTAACTCATGCATATCAAATATCTCAGCCAAGAAGGTTAATTGAAGCTCCCTCTTCATCACTGTAAATGTCTTCAAACTGCTTTGACTGGGTCAAGTTGAAACAAAATAGGTAGGCTCTAATAAGTGCTCTGAACAAATTAGTGATAGGGAAAAAAACCTAAAGGGAATGAAATATTTCTTTGCATATTCTGAGTTTTGAAAGAATATAATGCAATTAAAACTTTTCTTCCCTTCAGTTTGACTTTTAGTATCAAATAGTACATCTTTATAAAAATGTAGACAAAAAAATCAGTCTGTCTCAATAGGTAGTATAATGAGTAAAGACGTCCCATTAGGCACTGAACACTGAACTTTGCACATATATTTTTTTCTTTGTCAATTATTAAGATATGTACAGTTTCATCAGTATTTATTATTTGTTTGAGTTTGTCTCACCTTATCAGTGCAATATATTGACTAAATACATGCATAAATTGAGCATAATGTAAAAAATTAGCTCAGTCAATACAGAGCTTGGTCTTTTTAGATGTTACAATCTCAGGTTTTCCTTCAAGTTACAAGCTTCAAGTAACTTAAAAAAACTGTGTGGTAACAGAAATTGAAGGCAAGACAAGTAACATTAGTGTTACTCCACAGTAGTAGTTCATAAGCATTGGCTTTTGAAACATTCGCTGGATATACACCATCCAATTTACTTGTGTTTCCTTTTGGCTGGTATTGTGGTGGGTAGACAGCAAGGGAAGATTTTACAGTTTTGCCTTGGAGGAGGTGTGGTTGTGGTGTTGCTTTTTCAGTTTTAATTAAATTTGGATTATTCTTTCAGAACACACTAATTTAAAATACACATGTCCTACAGAACACACTCCCATTAACTTCAGGTCTCCTCTAATTGAGCTGCTTTATTTCACAGTCTCCCAGCCTTCTTCCTAGAAAAACTACTCTTTATTCGTTTTTGCATAATGGTGCAAAAGAATCCCTAACTAGTGAACCATGATACAGTCTTTCACTATGTGCAGTTTGTGAGGGAGAAAGCTCTAAATAATTATCAAAGTATAATGAACATTGCTACTAAATGCTAAGTAAATGCCTCATTGGAAAATTTGAAAGGCATTAATTCAGACAACAGTTTCTCTTTATCTCCTATATTTCCTGGTTCTAATTCCTCCTTTTTTATTTATTAGTAAAGCAATTTGCATGAAAGTAGCATCTTTGTTTCTTCGATATTCATTTCCTTTTTCTCATTGAGGGTATCATTCTGCTTCATTGAAAACAATGGCAATTTTACTGGTTGTCTTCAGGGAAAGTGGTTCTGATAGTCAGACACTCTGGCTGTCTCCGTATCCCGTTGAAGTCAGCCACCAGGTAACAGCTTCTGGAATCCTTTCAGATAAGAATCCCTGAAGTGCCACTTCCTTTGTGCAACTTTAATGATATGCTGTTGCAGAAATGCTGATTACTTCATCAGGGATTATGACTTTATGCAAAGAGTAAACAACAAGAGTAGTTGGATTTCTAAGTCCACCCCTTCCGCCACCCTCTCTTTTCATGTAAATAGCTGTAATTATGCCAAAAGAAGGCAGAAAATGTATGTCACAGAAAAGCAGGGTACGGAACCAAAAAGTAGTTTCCATACACCACCAGTAGTTCAAAATTTGAACCAAGCAAAAAATGTCTATCCATCTCTAACTGCTACAGAATAGCCAGGAAAACACAAAAATGCATCTTCATGGTACCAAAATACCTTTTATATTAAAATATTGGGGCTGGGGGGAAGAGGGAGGAATGTAATAACTGTCAATGAGAGCATTCTGACACCACAATACAAAGTGTTTTGTGTAAACGCATTTCCATCATCTCCTACACTGGTTACATTAACAAAACAGACATTCCCAAGAGATTTTTTTTATCCAGGTTTGTTTAGGAGGATGTGATTTGTTCATCAATAGGACTTCAAACTTTGTGCATTTGTGTTCCTGTAAATTAATCCACCGGGGCCAGAAAATGGAATTTTGATTGGAAGGTCCTGTCAAAGTCTGTCTGAGTGATGGCTGTGTTTTTCATCAGTGTAATCTGTAATCCCCATTTCCAGCAGTTAGATATAATTCATTGTCACACACACAGCATCATCTCTTTCCTGGGCACATCCAGCAGAGAAAGATTCTTCACAAGCCATTAAATTCTGCTACACTTGATATATAGGCTGATGCTCACAAATTATCCAGTCAGAATCTTCCTTAAAAACACCTGTATTTTGTAGTATAGCTCAGAATTTATTGCTTGTCTAGGGGGTATATGACCTACTGTACTGTGTCAATCATGACCCAAAACCTTTTACTTAAAGCCTCCAAGCTGTTTTTTCACACTGTTAGAGGAAGTCTGACATCTCATAAAACTTTGAAATGAATTTTCACTTCGGGAGACGTAGAGAAGAAACTAAAAATGCCACTAATTAAGCAAAAGATAATATACCATGTGTCAGGTCCAGGCACGAATTACGGTATTTACAGAATGTTTTAGTGAAAGCAATGTGCTAGCAACATATAAGAGTTGTTTGTTCTTTAGTGTTTCTAATGCAAATATCCACTCTGCTTTACCCTAATTTAAAAATTCAGATCTTATATCTGTAATATGTATGTTATTAGATATATTACCTTTAAAAACAAAACTTTTTTTTCTAATTTACACTGAAAAACTACTAAAAACAACTGAAAGAGCCTGAAATAAATGTTCCTAGACTGCACATGGGTGCTCCCTCTATATGAAAATGATGGGTAACTAATTAAATTGTATCCAAATTGTTTAAATCCAAGATATCGAGCAGCCACAAAACTGTTGGGGCAAATTTTATTTTGTTATGGCCTTAAAGCAAATTTCTATGTTACCTTTTAAAATGAGCAGCAACTTGCTGACCCTCAATAACGTTATTTTTTTAAAAAGGAAGAAAAAAGAGAAAGAATCAAGATGACTCTGTCTGAGGAAGTTTTGCAATGTTTGAACATTACAGTTTCATCCCTCATCATGTTGTCTCCATTCCACACTTCCTGAAAAAATGTGCTGGACTCCACTGCCTGAAGCAGGGTGGAATATTCAATGAAGCAATGACCACAACTCCCTGTCTGCCAGAAAGATCCCACCAGAGTTTGAGGGATCCTAAAATTATGAAACAGTGATCAAAGCAACTATAAATAATGCACAGATGTTTATGTTGATTATTTTAAGTTTAAGCAATGTGATCTCTAAGGGAGAAGAATACAGAACAAGTAAATCTGTCTTGATGTCGTTATTGCTCCTTCTCCTCCATGTGGTATTTTTTAATTGCAGTACATATACTGCATTGTTGTGTTTTCATGTTTTGGCATGTACACCCTCCAGGTGAACACTGACCATGTGACAGAGGAGTTTTTCTCGCTTAACAAGATGTATTTATACAATTCAGTCCTCCACTCACCACGGATTTCACAATTAAAAATAAAAATACAGTGCTGACATTATTATGACCCATTAATTCAGTCAGGTCATTTGTCACTGTTACATGGACAAATGCAGAAGAAAATAAAGCAACTTCCAGTCTGTCATAAATTTCAATATAAGTTCTTCTGGGGTTTGTTTTAAAATATTAACATATATTTATAACTTGAATTCACCCAATGACATGACCATCATACCGTGTACATATTCAGTAACAAAATAAAAATGAAAATAATACAAATAACAGGTGGAATTTTTTAACTATTTTTATAAAAGCTACATAAATTTATTTATAACAACCATAAGCAAAAGAAAAAAAAAAAAAAAAACCCAGACAATAAATTTTAAATAATGTCTAAAATTCACAACTTTCCTAAGTCTACTCTAGTTTGTCACAATAGACTTGAACTTTTTGTTTCTCTGTTTTACTTCTTTTCAGAAATTATGTCAACTTTTGTGCTAGAAAAAGGACAAATGTACAAGGAAATTAACACAAAAGAACTTCAAATCATGCCGCCCAATCACCCCACACTTTGATGTCGAATGTTTTAGTAAATTTTCATGCATTGGAAAATTAATTAATTAATCTATTGGAGAAAATAATACTTATAGTCATTACAAGTTGGCACAGAGAAAATTGCTGAAAAAACATTGATATATATTTAATACTTTTAGATTACAAGATTTTGTTTCTTGTGTGTCATCTCCAGCTGGTTTTATTACAGAGAAAAAGAATCCAGGGCAATGAAATAGATGTCATGGATGAACAGAACATTTCTTTGAAAATTCATCAAATTCAGACATGCCATTTAGAGACACATTGAAGTTCAGGAAGGAAAAATTAAAGATGATCTTCTCACCAGCCTCTATATTCAAGATCCACTGAAAGCTTTTCTGTAGCTTTATGATCACTATTATCTGCATATTTCAGAACTAATGCAATCTTGTCCTCTGTAACTTATTTGACTTTTCTTCAGATATGGTAATTTCATCACTCCTCTTTTTAATTTCCAACTATGTAAGAATGGGGAAAGGCAACATTTAAGAAACAGATGATCAAAGGATGAATTTCTTACTTCACTTCTGTGGTAATAGGGAAAAGCAAGTCTCCTCTGGTAATAGGGAAGAGGTAGAAAGTTAAGAGGGGTACCATCAGATTTTACTTCAGAGAAAAGATACCTGACTTCTTGATAAATCTCAGTTTATCAGTTGTGCCAGGTCAGCGATGAGGTTCTCAAATATTCACAACAATCCACTTTTGCAAAAGTCCGTACTTGGAAGTGTAACTCATACAGAAAGCGCAAATTAATGGGTGGTACTGGTGGGAGCTTTTGAAAGAGCCTTTGGAAGCTAAACCATCAGATGCCAATTATTTATTTCATTCTCAGTGCAGCTCTAAATACTTTGTCACTCTTTGGCATGATCAGATCTGTACCAATAGAAAACACATTTTTATCCCAAAATGTATGCCTTCTTAGTTCAGGCACTTTCAGCCAAAGCAGGGTAATAAATTTAATTTTTAAATTTCAGTTGTAATTCTTTGGTCTTCTTTTACATATGACTGCAAGATTTCTCTGGCTCAAAATTTAGTCTGTTGAATCAAAGCTGTTTTCTTTTTATACAGCATTTAGGCTTAATAACCATAAAATGAACAACTTCTAAGTGAATAATCTAAATTTCACATCTGTCTGATTGTGACATCAGAAATATTTAATGCAGAAAATGGGGAAAGAGGACATATTTGTTCTCAAAACACAGATCTCACTCAATAAACTTCTATAATTCTCTGTTGTGAGAGTCAGAACTTGCCATTTTTTAGTAAAAGAAGTTCAAATGTTATAACAAGAAATCAAATGACCCAAAAATGCTAATCTACTTTTCCTTGATCTTATAGACATAATGCTATGCTCCTCGAGCTACAGATTTTGAAGAACTATTTTTTTTCTCCAGTCTTCCCAGTTGTTATACCCAAGAAAATACATATACCATAGGATAGATATTTAATCTGCAATAGGTTTCCACTCTATCTTAGCTCCTTGTAATTTGGATGTCTTCCATGCATTTATTTATTTTTTTCTCCTTCACGTCACTTGTTTCCTTAATTATTGAAAATCAAGTTTTCATAGTATAAAAATAAAAGTTTTCAATCCATCTTATGTATATAGAATTAATGGTATTTCTACAAGCTCTGAAAAAGCTGTTGGTGACAACTGTGTTTTCCTTTCCACCTGCCTGTCATTTGCTTATGAGGAAACAAATATTTTTTTATTATTATTATTCCAGAGATTACAACCCCTGTTTATTAAACAAATTAAACAAAACCAGAATAACTAAAAACACATGTACTTCTCATATTTACAGGGTTTATTACGAGTAAGAATTGAATATCATGAGCAGATAACCACACAAATGCAGCACCATGTAAGAAAGGGGGAAAAAACGTTTTGAAGTCACTTATCAAAATTGTGTTTTCAGTGCTGTACTAACTTACAGAAATATTAGTTTTTCTTTGGTTTATAAGCTGCAGTGTTCTTTTATTTGCCAAAGTCATTCTTTTGGATACCTGACAAACAGCATTTTATGATGCCAAGTGTATTAAGACTTGGATATTGGCTTTAAGAATTATATACACATTTTTAGACCCACAGGAGCAAATCATATCAAATTTTCATCATTTATATAGTTGCACAAACCTATTGTGCAAAAACTTATTCCAAACCTGAGGGGAGCAAAGCATAAATATTTTATAACACATAAGTTATATATTTTATTATACATACATAGATCAAATCATATATTAACTGCATGGGACCAGAAAGAGAGGGGAAAAACTTGTTATCATTACCAGAAAATTCTCTGAATTTCTACTCAAAGACTGTTTCACTTTATGAAAGTAAAAAGCATTTTTTTAATGCTGACTTTAAGATCCTCAGTGCTTTGGAACCCCCTCACCCCTCCACCCCCCAAGGTCATGAAAAGAGATGGGCATCACTAGGGAGGGCTTCAGGACATGACCCCAAGTGAGGAGGCCACCATTACCCTGGAGAACTCACTCTCCATGGAAGGAGCCCGAGAAGACTGGCCTCATAAGTGTAAAGCAAAGGCTTAGCAGCACTCTGTCAGTATGTCATTCTGCCATAATAAAACATATCTACTCCAAGTAAAGCTCCCAAGCACTGAATTCAAATAACTCTAACATTTTAGAATGGCAATATTTTGGTAGTCACTTTTGAAAAGGGCACTTTTTCACTCAAGAAAGACTAGGCTTCAATTTCAATAATTTCTCCCGTTGTGAAAGTGTAAAATATGATACCCAAACTTATTACCATAACCAAAGTGTACTGCAGCAAAGATTTCAGGCAAGAATTATGGCCTGGTTCAAGTTAAATGTGTGGTTGAAAGACTACGGAAACTTCTTCAAGAGGCCTAACATATCTTTGATTGCTGTCTTAAATATTCCTTTCCTGAACGCATTGATTGTTTAAAAACTCAAGCAAGCAACATTGTTTTAGTTGCACATGAAAATGCATAGAAAATAAAAGAAATATCTTCTTTACAAGTAATGTAATTACGAGGAATACAAGTTCCCTCTCTAGGAGATGACTCATTTGTGTTCTAGAGAATTTTGTTAAGCTACTATCTTTTCTAAAAAGAAGGTGTCATTTGACATTACTCTATTCATTGCTCTTTGTGGTAAGATTCATGATCTAGGAGATGAAGTGAAAATGATGAAGCTTGTCTTTGTGTCATTTGTAAGTACTCAAATTACTGAAAACTACAGCGACACTAAGTAGAGACCAGTCACAGATCACAGAATATTCTGAGATGGAAGGGACCCACAAGGATCTTCAAGTCCAACTCTTAAGTGAAAGTCCCACATGGGGATTGAACAAGCTACCCAGGTGTCCCTAGCATCATGCCCTAACCAAACGAGGCAATCTCACAGTCAGTGTCTAGCCTTACAGAGCACTACAGAAACACAAACTACAATTTCTTCTGAGAGGAACTTGTAACTTAAAAGTATTCGTCCAAAGGGTCCACTTGGTTTCATTTTTATCGTACACAAAATATCAATAGATGACACAGTCCAGGTTTCTTTGGATTGGTGCTATAATACAACAGGAAATATCTTCCAAGTCTGGCTTCTTCTTCAAGCCCTTTATTATTTTGCCTGCAGAGGAGTGATTGCAAATTCAGATATGTTTGCAGCAGCAGAAAGAGCAAGCCTTGCTCATATTTCTCCGGAAACATTCCGCTTCACAATCACTAAAGAGTACTACTCTGTTAGATATTGCTGTGGTAGGTATGACATATTACTACCAGAGATTAATTAACCTGCACTGATGTCTTCTTTAGTGATGCAGATCTCATGTAAGGTTGGTTTGGAGAAGCAATATATTATTTAGGAACCTAGATATTTCTTTTGGCTAATAGCAGAAATCAATATTGATCTGAGAGTACATTTTGCTGGACCATCAGTTTATGTCCACTCTCCTTGGTCTAGATTTTTCTCTTCCCTAAATACACCTCAAAAGAGAGATCTATTTGAGATTTCTAAAGCATTGTGAGATGTAGAAAGAATAGTGTATTAGGTGCTGCTGGCAAGGTTTGCAGGGGGGGCTGCAGGGGTGACTTCTGTGGGATGACACTGACCCCTGTGTTGGATAAAATCTGTTCCAGCTGCCTCTAAGACATACTGACTACTGGCCAAAGCTCAGTCCATCAGTCTCAGCCTGGGATAACAGCCTTAAAAAGGTTAAAAAACTCTGCACTCTACTAGCTTAGGCATCATACTGTGGAGATGCTGCTTGCTGCTTCACTTTAAAACTTCAATTATCCACTCAATATACATTAAAAAATAAAAGTAGTGTTTCCTTTACCTGAATATTTCAGGAATCACTACTCAGTTACCTCCCTAAAAATTCCTTTCTTAATCAGATATTATTTTTCAATCGAGATTCTACAAATGTTCTGCTCTCCATACTCTGTGACTTCAATAGTTTCTTTAGTATGTCTCATCCCTTGCAATATTTCTAGTAATAGTCTTCCATATTTCATGGAAGACCAAACAGATTTACTGTTATAAAAGATTGACATGTATATAATCTATCTCAGCTGTCCTCTTACACAAAAATATCTGGAGCATGCATTTACAATACAGCTTCTCCTCCTGATTAGTATTCAAGCTGAAAATCATACATATGTGCCTAAAAAACAAATAAATCTCTACAACCTTACTCTGTTATTTATCTGACAATTCCAGTAATTGGGTTCTGTTCACTTACACTGAATTTCCATTAAAAAGACATGAAATCTTTCATTTCAGCAGACTAAAACTACAGCTTCTTTCTTTATTTGAGCATATTGACAAACAATTTTAGTGATAGCTCATTATGTAGAAGAATTCCCTTGCTTTTTTTTTCTTTTTGAAAAAAAAATTCTCTAAGAACTGTGTCAGGCCTCCTATTACATGAATCTGTAGACAATTTTTAAATTCGCTTCCCACCTATTTCAGAAATGATGCCTTTAGTTCCTTATGTTCTTTATTGATATTCTGAGGTGTATCTATTAGATACTTCTGTATCAGAGCACTCTCAAATTGCTAGCAGCCAAACTGGGCACGTCATCCTCCGTAGTTCACTGTTCCAAAGAAAGTTCACTGCTCCTAAGAAAACTTTACTTGTGACTCTTGTATTTGAGAACAAGCATGTTTGACACCTCCCTCATATAGTAACCTGCCTATAGTTTTTGCTGTGCTAAGTTTGCCAGATATATTTTTCTATTAAATAGATTTTTAAATTGTTATTTCTATAGCCTTAGCTTATGCTCTGAATATTTCTTAGGTTCTTTCTTGTTACACTTTGAACTGTTTTCCCATGGTGTAAAGCACTATCAGAAATAATAGCTGTTGTGACATCAAACTTTCTTACAACACATTTTAGTGACGCACCCCAGGAACAAAGCATAAACAAATAGTCTGGAAAGTAGCATCTCTTTAAGCAAGGTTTGAACAGGAAAAGATGCAAACTTAGTTTTTCTGATGATACATGCCAAAACTCTCTGAGCAAGCAAGCTCAGAGAAAGGTTAAATTAAATACCTGTTCCAACCATTTTTCCAATTAAAATAATAGAAAATTTTCCCTTTCAATACAGTTATTTAGTTCTGTGGGGACCCTCTGTATGCAAAGAGACTAGCAAGCATGCATACTTGCTCTTAACCTTCATTGAACCTTGCAATGACTCTCCTTAACCTCTGTCTTCAGGTGAATGGGGTGCTTTATTGGTATGACTCATGGACAATGGGGCTTTTTTTAGCTCTGTTCTGTAGTTTATTGAGAACATCCCTGTCCTTAGTAAATAACTTTAGTTCTTCTTCATGTCTTCTATTGAAAATTTGGCACCTTTTTTTAAGTTATCATACATAGCTTCTGAACCAACATGCTAATTTTTAATCATACTGTTTCAAAGAGTTTATTTGCCAGACAGCTATTTGCTCATAGAGTTAATCCACACACCAAGTCCATTTAGCTCACGATAAAATCTTGGGGTTTACCAAGTATTTTCTTCTGTCTTACAGTTAAAGATTTCAGGCTTAAAAATGTGGGGGGGAGGGGGGAGGGGGCGGTTATTACTTGAATTTTGTTTGAAACACATATACTTTTTCTGGGGAACGGGAAGCCAGCTTTGTGTCTGAGATGACCTGAGGGCTCCTGAGCCACAAGTGCATCAATGTGTGAACTTTTTCTGCTGCACCTATAGTTTGTACGTAGAAAATTATTGACTTTCACCCTCTATAGTTGTGCTCCAGAGATTCTAAGAGATTTTAGCTTCTTAGATTATGCATGCATTTCACTTTATTCCAAATCATTTGTACTCTTAAAGAATTGGTCTATTTCTCTATTTCCCAGGTTGACCAATTTGCACTACACAGTGGCAGCCTCAGTACATTATCAAATTCCATGGGCTCATCACATATCCCGATGCTCCTACTCTCGTTTATTACAAACTAGTCCAAGGAATATATAAGTCTTGTACTGTTTCTTAAAGACTTAACTGTGCTGATAAATCAAACATAAAATTGGTAAATCTTTTTTTTTTGTTCACAGTGCTGGTTTTAGAAACTGAGGAATTTTTTCAGCTGATCTCATAAATGATTGACACAATCAAGCTTGATTTGTCTGCTGTCACTTTGAAAATTGTTCACTTATTGATATAAAGTATTCCTCTGATAATCTAACAAAAATACACTGCTTATCAGTTCTTGTGATACATAATAAAATTCATAAAATTTTCATTTCAAAATTTTTAAATTAACACATCACAGTTTCTTATTGTGCATGGCAAATCCACAACTCAATGCAGTACTTAGGGTAACTCTTTTTGCATCCCATATATAAAACAACCTCAATATTTCACCCCTATTGTCTTAATTTTCTATTTAAATTCTGAATTTAAGTTATCCATACTGAGGCCAGACATTTTTTTCTTGAATTGTTTTAATTCTGTATTACCTAAACACAGCATTAAGGTAAGAATAATTTTACAAATATCAGAATCAAAGGATGCTGTTGGATGATGATGCTGGATGATGCTGGAAGGGAACTCTCAAGGTCATCAAGTCCAACGCCCCTGCTCAAGCAAGGTACCCTAGAACAGTTTTCCCAGGGCTGTGACCACATAGGTTTCCAGTATCTCCAAGAATGAAAACTCTGCAATATCTCTGAGAAAGCTTTTTGCCATGTTCAGCCAACCTCATAGTAAGAGAATTCTTGCTTTATGGTCCAGACTATTTTTGTGTGTTTCAATGTTGTGCCTATTGCCTCCTGTACTTGGGCCCACTAGGAAGAGTCTCTGTCTTCTTCACCCTCTCCATCAGGTATTTACATACATTGATGATATTCCTCCAAGCCTTCTCCTCTCCAGGCTGAACACTCCCAGCCTTCCTTCATAGAAGAGATCACAAGATCACAGCATCATAGAATGCCAATGGAGTTGGAAGAATTCCAATTATTCTGGAAATTATCTAGTCCAACTCTAGGACTAAAGCAGCTTTACCTAGAGCAGGTTGCACAAAATCACGTTTAAGTGGGTTTTCAATATCAGCAGAGTAGAAGACTTCACAGGCTCCCCGTGCAGTCTGTTCCAGTGCTCTGTCACCCTGACAGTATGTTTTTCATAGTTCAGTGTTGCAGTTTGTGCCCATTACCTCTTGTGCTGTCACTAGGCATCACTGGAAATCACCCCCTCCTCTTGACACCCTCCCTTCAGATACTGACATATATTGATGAGGCTCTCTCAGTTTTCTCTTCTCGAGGCTAAACAGGCCCAGGTCCCTCGCCCATTCCTCATAACAGAGATGCTCCTCTCTCCTGATCATCTTCATAGCCCTTCGCTGGGCCCTCTCTGGCAGTTCCTCATCTCTTGTACTGGGAAGTCCAGAACTGGACACAGCATTCCAGTTGAGGCCTCACCACTGCTGAGTAGAGGGGAAGGATCATCTCCTTCGACCTGCTGCCACTGCACTAGCTAATGCAGGTCAGAACACAGTTGGCTGAAGGGCATGTTCCTGGCTCATGCTCAATCTGTTGTTCACCAAAACCCCCAGGGTCTTCTCTGCAGGGCTTCCCAGAGTGTTGCTTCCAGGTCAACACTGGTACATGGGGTTGGTAATGCCTTCCCAGAGGAACAATTCTTCATTTTCTACAGTTGGACTCCATGAGGTTCTTTTGATCCAATTGTCCAGTCTGTACAGGTCCTTCTGACAGGCCTAATGTATCTGATCTATCACTCACCTCTCCCAGTTTTGTACCAACTGCAAGCACAAGCACAGAATTAACCTAGCTAAGATAGATCAAAGAGGACCAACAGGAATTTGAGAAAATAAATACAAAGAACTTCAGCAACAAGGCAAGGGAGACCCTCCCTTGAATAATCCTAGCTTTCTGCCACAGAATGGAGTTATGTGTTGTACCTCTTACAGCCTTTTAGCTTGTCCAGGGCAAATGAAAAGGTTGCTCTGGGACACAACAGCCCTCTTCATAAGGCCTCATTATCCTAGAATTCTCAGCCCAGCCTCCCCACATTCTTACTTCATTTTGAAACATAAGGATGTCATTGTTCTCTCACAAATGTACTCAAGGTTCTCTATGAGTCTATTTCTTTCTATGACACTTTACTCAGCTGCTTTCATTAAAGATCCCTTTAATGATCCTTAAAAAAAAAAATCAGAGTTCTATGTCATGCTCAGTTGATTTTCTTCCTTTTGAGCATGCTGTCTTCCTTGAAATCTTTGTCAAAAAATAAAATTCAAACATCTTCCTGCCAGGTGGAACAGTATGTGTGCATCATAATAGATTAATGATTTCTTTGTAGCTAGATGAGCAACAGGTCAATTGTTCAGATTCTGTTTTTCTCATAGAGAGAGCATAATTTGACACATAGATAGAGATGAGAATAGGATGTATAAGTTAGTGCTTTGTTTCCCAGTTCATCTGATTCTAAAATGTCTGCGATAATGCTGTCAATATTCAGAGCTTTTCTGTGTCCTCCTTTGGTTTTTTTCCACAGGATATTTTGCCTTAAGGATAACTACACAGTAAATGTACCCAAAGCCTTAGGACCAGCAACACAGATGCTCAGCATCTTCTTATAATTTTCAAGGGCAGCAAAGTGAATACCCAATAAAAGCTGAAAGGAGCCACAGGAACACGTGGGATTCGACATTTCTGTGAAAGACAATTTTTTAGTAAACAATATTAGCTGACAAAGTTCTTTGGCATGTGTGCTGCCAGGCAGCAGAAACATAATGAATGCTGAGGGTCTGGCTGACTTTGTAGCCCATGCAGAGAACAACTTCACTTCAATTTTTTCATAGCATCTGTCATACAGTGAAACAAACTCTCTACTAATGAAACATAGCAATATTCTACTGATAGCACTGAACAATTTCCTTAAAGAAGGAATTTGACCTATTGTGTTTTCTAACATTGCTGTTAGCCTGACATTTTCAGTCCCTGTTACAGGATTTGAATGCTAGGTCTCCTTGCATCACCAAAGTCCATGGAACAGCCTTAAAAAATCTCACTTTAAACATCAAAAGAGTTAAATTTCCCTGTATTTTAGAATGTGATTTCCCATAGGAATCTGTTGCAATTTTATATAGTTTTTAAAAGCAAAATTATTGAAGAATAATAATCACAAGTGGGATCCAAAAATAATATACCATGTAATATTTGTATTTTATAGTTGTAATTTTATAATCCTATCACTATTAAATCTTTCCTTATCGATTTAGGATATCAATAATTTATAAGTTTGGGTATATTAACTATCACATTCTTTACTCACCTTAATTGAAAGTGAGAAGAAGTAATTTACATTATTGACAGAATCTCCAAAACCCCTTTTTCCTTTTATAGGAAGTACATTTCCTTCAGCAAATATGCTGAAGTCAGTGAGATCTGATTGTTTAGGACTTGAGGGAGGGACAAGTATCAAACTTATTCTTTTATTGCTTTGTTCCTCTTTCAGAAGGACAATCTCAGTCTCTTCCATTGTCCAATACCAAGAAGAGCCTTCACAGTAATACTACCCTTTCCTGTGCTGACAAAAATGCCTCACCAAGTATTACACTATTTTAATCACATAACCTTTACCACATTTCTTAACACCACATGTTAAAATCTGCCAGAAGCACAGGCAGTAGATGAAAATCAAGCCTATGGAAAGAGGTAAATTGAAGCTTTCACAATATGCAAATTCCATCTAAACTGCAGCACAGCACAAAAAAAAAATATGTATGGGTGGATGGGATTACTCTATTCAACTCAGTTTATCTTTCTTCTGTTATTTGTAGAAAACATTGCACCACAACTTTTCTTACCACATTTATTAGGAGGTAAAAAATCTCTTGAGTCTTTTAATCACAAATAGATTCACCAAGTTACTGATAATTTCTTCTAGCAACACTGGCCTCCTTCCACCAGCACTTTGTACTAAATTTTACCTAAGATACTTCCTTAAACCCAGTCACTCATCTTCCTCCCACAAGAACAGCAAGGCCTGCTTCTTATTTTGTGTCTTTTCCTCATAAGTCATGAGAACTCTCAACATTCCCTGTAAGCAGATGTGATACTTTCTGGCCACAAGTTAGCATTTTAGTAACAGTGCAGAAATGATGTCTTAGCAAGTTGTCACACCATCTTTATTGCCTTCATCTGCTAAAAGTAAAGTAAGAGGTTTTGAAACCTGTCCCTTGGAAATGAACATATAGATTCATTCCTGCTTCATCTCACTGGCTGTTAAAGGCTGTCAGCAATTTACAGTGATTAATTGGGAAATGATTGTAGACTCAGAACACTGAGGTTAAAGAATTTGAAGATGACATATGAAAGTGCAGCTAAGTAATTATGCCACAAATTTGGTGTTTAATATGAAAGGCACACATGAGAGCTTCTAATGCATGCAGTTATGAGATTAAGAAAGGACCACTTGCTCTTACCTGCCCCTTTTCAGTGTCTTTTAGTCCCAGACTTTCTGCTGTTGGATTACAAGTCTCTGTTTGTTCCTTCCGTGAAACAAACTTGACCCGTATGTATCCTTTATTTCAGATTGCTTTTCCCTGGTAATTTATTCCATATGTTTATTGCTAAGTACACACAAAAGTCCGTATTGTGATCCCCTCTATTGAGCATGTAACTCCAGTAAGTATTGAAAATAGTGAATTACATAACTGAATTCCCCTGTGAAAAATTAGCATGCCAAGATGATGCATGTTAGACAATGCAGTTAACCCTCCCAAAGTGGTACAGTAAGTAATGGTTTCAAATAAAGAGTGTCATTTTCTTTTCCCTCTAGGATAAGGCTATTTTTCAGATCTCACAGACTCTTCTTAATAACTGTAATAAAAAGCATCTAATATGCTAGGGTTCAAATGTATTACATATAGATGTTTTTATAGCTGGATTTGATTGCCTGTTTATGCTTCTCTGCAGTCTGCATTCAAAGTTCAGATACCCTGTTTCACTTTGAATGCTTCCTATGGGGAAGGACATTGCAAACAGGGGTAGCTGTAATCTTCACAGACAGTGCTAATGCCTGCTTTAGGGAAGAGAAGAGTTCCTCAGACATCCTGTCAGCACAACTGGTTTTACCCCTCCCAACTTCCTTTCTTTCCATTATGTGTTACTGGATGTATTTAATCCCTTTTTTCCCCTAAGAATGTACTTCAACCTATAACTAATCCTAAGGGCTTTTCCAAATACTATTTATTTATGCCAAACATAAGGGAAATAGAACCAAAACCAGTTAAAATATATATATATATATATATACTAGAAATAGATGTTAAATTCTAAATTATATTTTAACTGTAAAACATTTCTATGGTTTAAGATAAAGCATTTAAAGCAAATTACAAAGAAAGAGAAAAGAGAGAATAAGGTCTGGAAAATGACGTTTTGAAAGCCAGAAGAGAAAGATGAAGAAGTGAGAAAATTAATTGGCAATAAGGAAAAGGAAAGAGGAAGACAGTGTGCACAAAAAGGAAGGTGAACAAAGGAAAGAGCAAAGGAAAAAAAACTAATATCAGTTTAGAAAAGAAAAAGAAAAGGTGCAAAAGTATGGCAAGAAAAGGGTAAGTTAGATTGCCATCCTAATGGCAATTCATTTCATATCCATAGGTCCTGTGAGAGGGCTTTAGGAGCAATGACTTGGTGACTTTCTGCTCTTTCCCCAGCCACAAGGGGAGGGGGCCCAGGCTTGGTGTTACACAACAGCAACAGACTGGGTGGCTGAGGAGCCACCACTCTGCCCCATCCCTCTGTATGCTGCCCATCACAACAAACTGATGGATATGGATATTCACTGCTGATGTGAGGGTTGCTGAAGAGAGCCCTTGTCATGGCTTTTGTATAGAAATCACCACCCAGCATGGAGAGAAGGTTTCAGTGTATTTTTCCCCTGCTCTGGCCTGTCTATCCACTGTAAAGCAAGGAGAGCAATGTGACCCCTGGGGCAATTTATCTCTGAGGAAAGGCCACAGCCATGTAGCACTTATGTATTAATTTAAGATATACAGGGTCTCTAGGTCTACTGCTGACCCCCATATGTTTAGATTAATTTAATTCATACCAAATATATAAGCATAGCTTTAATCTCACTTAATTCTGCAGTGAGGAGACTGAATTCAAGTTCAGACCCTGTGGATCAGTGAGCAGATGGACTTACTTATTTTACTATAGCAGTCATTCTAAATATCCATATTTTCTGAGGTCTCTCATTTCACTGAAATATTCAGATTTTATTTGGAAGCAATTGGATGAGTCCTTCCTTATTAGAAAATCTCATTTTCTTCCCCCTAGATGGAAGCAGTTGTTTCCTTACTAAGACAATAAAAACTCAATTTTTGCTTTAACAGCATAAGCACTCTATATAAAGTTCGGCTTTTTCACCACTCTATTAGTGAAACTAAAACATCTTGCAGAAGGAAAAGGAAAACTTACTAGGCATTCATTTTCCCTCCAGAGAAATAGGTGCTTCATTCTATGGGATTTTCATCTTTCCGAATGTTAAACATTTTAACAATGCAAACAACACCATCACCATTTTCACTAAATAGATGCTGGAGTTTTATCAATAACACACCAGGGAAATCACCTCTCCTTTTGTGTCAACATTAACAGAAGTTTAAAAAAAACCAAAACCAAACCCATTTTCTTTACGCTTTTTAATAAGAAAGTGTTCCAAAAGATAAGTTCACACCAAAGTCACTATTAGTGCACTTTTTGGTAATTTAGAAAGCCATAAAAAGATTGGGCTTCCTTAGACAGTGATTTTGACATTATGCAAGGAAAGATTATTCTCATGCTAATTTACAAACTTAAGCTACTCACAAAAGAAAGCTCCCTGAATAGTGCAAAAGTTGAGTTGCTAGTGGATTGAAGCAGAGGAGGGACAAAAGCTGGTTTAAAACTAGATTTGCTATTCCAAGGTTTTATGAGTCTTTGTCTTGATTTTTACCTTCTGTATAACTAAAAATATTTATTTGAGACTAAAACATGGTAAATGTCAGATTATGCAAGAAGGCATCTTGTGGTGAGCATAACAATCAAGTATAAATATTTGGAGAAATAATAATTACTTGAGTCATGGGACAGCTTGAAACCAACTTTCATTGTGTAAGGTCTCATTTAATACGATAGCTGTTTTTTAAGTGCATTTGTGAGTCACGTTTTGTCTTAATGGAAAAGAAGTCTTTATTGAGGGGACTAGAAATAGTCGTAATGTCTTATAACAGTAAATCGGAAAACTAAAAAAATGTTTTTAAGGTACAAATTGGTTTTAATATAAGAATCCACTCCCACATGCTGTTCATTATCATAAGATTTTTTGTTATTTGGATTACAGTACAGAAGTTTCATCAGATGAAAGATAAAATGCATTTATCTTGATATGGTGGAGGAAAAGTATTCTATTTTTTAATTAATAAAATGATAATACTATCAAGCTGTAGAAAAACTATTTGGAGATAAGGCAAATTGGATAAAGGTTCATCCTCACAATAATTCACTCTACGTACTAGAGCAACAAAAGGCCTCTGCATCATTTTCTTCCCACTTAAGGTCTAATCTTATGGCTTTAATGATTATTTGTCTTTTACAGACTCTGTTGCCCCTCTGTACATGGTGAATTTCAAACCTTGGTAATAATTGGGGAAATAAAGGATTCCTAATGCAGGGCCAGATCAACTTTATATTCATGACGCATGAAAAAATTCCAACAGACTTGAATAAGCTCTGGATCAGGTCTATATTAAGGAACTCAGTATGATCAAGCCCCAGTCTTACTCACTGACTTCTCCATAGTCACTCATGATTCACAGAGTAATTTCAAAGTGCAAACAGCTGCACTTAAAAATAAGATAAAATATTACATTTTATTGTAGTACTTTCTCCTTACCTTCTCTCACATAGAGCCATTGAATCATTAAGGTTGGAGAAGACCTCCAAGATCATCAAATTCAACACCACCATGTCAACTAAACCATGGCACTAAGTGCCACATCCTGTTGCTTCTTGAGCAGCTCCAAGGATGGTGACTCCACCACTTCTCTGGGAAGCTCACTCCAATGCTTACCATGCTTCCAGTGAAGAAATCCTTCCTGATGTCCAACTGTAACCTCCCCTGGAGCAGTTTGAGGCCATTTCCTCTTGTCCTGTTGCTGGTTGCTTGGGGGGAAAGGCCAACACCCATCTGCCCACAACCTCCATTCTGGTGTTTGCAGAAAGTGATGAGGTCTCTGAGCCTCCTTTTCTCCAGGCTAAACAGACCCATTTCCTTCAGCCACTCTGCAATATTTTTTATCTGTAATAAATGTGATTCTGCCTGATATACATTCAATGGCTACTAGGTCCAGCAAGAGTGACTTCATGATCATGTCATCAAATTATAATATGGACCCAACACTTCTCCCACTGAAATAAGAGACAAGACTATCTTACCTAAATGACAGCAGGTTCTCAACCTGTATCTGTCATCAAGGAAATGTCTTTAAAAATAACAGAGACAAATGTACCTCAGCTTTTAAAGCACAGTTTATGGTTACTTTACATTATGTGCAATTTTTGAAATTAGAAAGCTGACAATAGCAACTCTTATACAGATGGCACTGTATAACAGCTATAACTGATTTTCAGACAATAAAGAGATGCTTTTCAACAAAGAATACAGAGGACAAGAGATGGCACCTATAAATTGTATACAACACACAGTGCATACATTCACAGTCAAATCCAGCTCACCCACTATTTCAGTAGTGACACTGAAGTTCATAGCATTAATCATGTAAAGAAGAGAACAGTTTCATGCTATACATAAACAGGCATAAAATCTTATAACTGATTTGACATTTATCCTTGGCAGGGAGGATGAGGGAAGGAATGATATCTCTTATCAGAACAGGGTAAGCTTTAATACCCGAAGAGAAACACTATGGAATCCACCAAAAACTTAATTTTTCTGGGCCTAATTATCACTGGAGTTGCTGTAAGTCATAATCAGTAACATTGGAAAACCCTGAATTCAATAAACTCCCCATTTCTCTGCAGTACTCTTCATTCAATTTATGGCCAAAGCCAAAAAGATCCAAGATCACAAGAGGTGCCATGAATGCTAAGAGAACTCTACCTGATCCCACTCCAAAACCTTTGGATCCAATACACTGTAAAGTAATATCCATGTAATTTACTTTACAGTGTATTGTAAAGTAAATATCTATCCAAGTTATTAAAAGTAACATTAAAAAGCCCTCAAACACTTAAAAACATAACTACGGGACACATTTTCTCCTTGCCCTGAGAAGAAAGTTACTTGGTTTCTACAGTGCAAGTTTAGTATATATCTTGGAATATTTTATGTGTGAAAACGTTGAGCATGTTGGCTTTGTGCAAAGAAGATCTAAGCTTATGTAGACTCCAACTGTAATTTATTTTCTGCATCAACATGCAGGAATTCCGTGTTACTATTTTATGGGGAAATTACTAAAACATGAAAGTATTTTTTAACATAGGATTTAGAATCTGTTTGAATAGTTAGTGGGTAACTCAGAGAATATTGTTTATATATATATATATATACAAATATATATAAGTACTCACACATACTAAGGCTTTAGATTAGGTTGAAAAAATGCAAAAATGAGAAACCTCTAGGAGAAACATCTAGTTCATGGTTTCTCAGACTGCAGTATTCATGAACTTTGGGTGAACAGTTATTTGCCCTCTCCTGCTCCTGTGTATGAGGGACTGCTGCGGCTGTTGCCACTTCTATACCATGAAGTCTGCAGAGTCCTGACCCAAATTATGCACCATATTTGATTCATTCCAACCCAAACATTTCCCTTAACCTGTTCAGTGTTTGTGGCATCCCCATGTTTTATGTAAACATCTTCAGTTGACTTTTAAAAAGCAAATAAAAAAATAAAAACCTGAAGCAAGTTTGCATAGTTTTTTCTGGAGTTTTTTGGAAGGCAAAATCTTGGCTGTATTCTGTCAACAACAAAACTCATAGAGGTTGTTAATGATGCCAGAATACAACCATATAAGGAGTATTCCTATTTGTATAGAGAGGGATTGTGTTCAAAGGAAAGCCTGAGTAGCTGAGTGCCAAAATAAGACTTAGAAGATACTTGAAAGATATTTTTGCTCACAGGCTCAAAAACCCAGTACAGTCAACTAAAGGAAAGAACAAATAGGCTATCCATGGGCAAAATTAACTGAGACCTATGACATTTTAATCTAGATGAAAGCTAAAACTTACTCTGCTCTTTCCGTTAATAACCTCTGCCTCTTTGAGCTTACAGAAAAAGAAAACAAGACAGCATACACTGGTAAGACAAAAAATTATTTGCTGGTATAAACAAACCTTACTGTCAGTATAATTTTTCCCATTGAAGTAAAGATTTTGTTTTGATTCTGTTTTTAATTTTGGCAATACTAGACGAATATGTAACATCAATACCTAGGTAGGCATCCACTGTTTCTTTTCTAAGAGCCATGGAAGAAGAGAATATCAAAATTTAAGCATCCAAACCCAGAGCTCCATCACTGGGGAAGAGGCCGGAATGTTGATAGAAAGCTGGCACCAGCACACTAAGCCAGTCATGGAAATCTCTGAGTAGTCACTTGCACACTCTTTCTGCCCATGGGTCCAAACACAGCAGAAAGAGTGCCAGCTCCAGTCTCAGATACCTTTGGGCAACTGGATCCATGATTTTAATGCAAGTCCTGATGTATTACCTGAATTCTACGTGAGTTTCTTACATAACTACATGGCTTTGGAATGCGAACTGGCTCATCCCTTTCTGGTTTACAAAAAACAACAGATGAAAGTGGAGCATAGCTGAATACCTAAATATGCCCAGAGTACATTTTCAGGATCCTTTCTATGGCATTTTTTTTCCTGGAAAATGAGCATTCTTTTGAAGAAGTGCTGAACTAGCAAAAAAATAATAGCTGCAGGCTGGCAAGCTACAAGACCAACAGCAGCACAACCACCCAACCAGTTAAACTGTCTTCCTACAAGAGTACAACATAGATTTGGTGGGATGGGGTAAATGCATCACTAGGAATAAGTTTCTTGGCTATTATGGATTTCTTCGGTTAGGAAAGCATGTATTGACTGTCTGACAGGGAAGCTTCATGAGACACTTTTTTCTCAAAGACACCAATTGCCATTTTTCTGTTGTAATTATTATGATTTAGTAGAAACTGTCAAACTGCTCAGCAAGACACAAAACCCAGATGGAATATACACTTTGCCCTAAACCTTGAAATCTAAATGAGACAAGCAATGCTGTCCAGACCCATAATGTACTAGAACCCCCACCAAAAGACATTAAGGTCGAACATTACAGTGCCTTTTGTTTGTTTGTATTTAAAACAGCATTTTGGTGGTTGAATAGCACTGTTGAGCAGTTACTCTATCACTTATATGATTTGTATACTCAGTATACAATGAAGGTTTAAACTGCTTCTGGAAGAAAAGTATATGTAGTAAGCAACAAAATACCTCATTCATTTTAATTGTATGACCACAGCAAGATTTTATTTCCTAACTTTCAGCCTTCACATCTATACTGGTTTTAAGTTATGTTTTACAAATACAGAAAGCACAAACACTAATAGGGAAAATAAAATCTGAACAGAAGTACAGAAAAATAATAATTTTCCAGTTATTGGCATATTCTTTTCTCTTTTTTTTTAATCTTTCCCCACACACACTATATTTGAAATAATTTGGTTTGGGGTTTTTTTAGATAATTATAGACCACAATAAATATCTATACATTTTTTAATAATGTCTGCATAATCTTCACAGTAAATCCAGAAAACATGTCATTTTAATAGACGCACTGGACAGCTAACTACCAGGAGAAATCAATCTTTATACATGCAATTTCAGTTAATGCAAACATAGCAAGAGCTATGGGCTAAGCATGTGTAACAGTAACAGCAAAGCTCAAGGACACTAAACTCGCTTACATGATAAGGCAAGCTTGAGGTTTGCTTTGATCCATAAGAGATAAGTTGTAAAAAGCACTTCTGTTCACTTCTGCTCCCCTGCTCAGGAAAGAATTCCTTTTGCTGCATTATGCATAACATCATTACAGACAAGGTACAAGTCAAGAGCAAGTGGTTCAGATATCCTACCAGCATACTAAAATAGCAGTGGGACTATAAAATTATTTAGGTACTATATTACACAGCTCTTCTTTAAATACCACTTACACTGCCACATTTGCCAGGGATCTTTCTTTTTAAGTGTTCTAAATGTAAAGTTTCTGGTATCTGTTCCCTGGGGGCAACTTCAACTAGAATAGGCAGGTTGGTACAGCAGATGATTATCTGCTCCTTACAAACTACGTCTGATGTACTCTGTAATGATAAAAAGCTCCTTATCAGTTTGGATTCCAACCTAAAGGCAACTGCCAGCCAGATCTTACAGTGAAAGATAATGTGGTGTAATTAAAGCTCAAGGCCTACAGATGCAGTGTGCCAAACATCACTTGCTTTAGTCAGGGCTGGAAATTTTGGTTGTAAATTTACTGTGAAGATTTTTGTAATCTAAGAAGAAATCCTGTTTAGGCCTTTCTCTTTCCTTTTAACATTCACATCCTCTCTCTCTCTCTCTCTCTTCCCCCCCCACCCTTTTCTCTTCTGAGATACAGTAGCGAGACATGTTTAAAACAATTCATGAACATAGTCTATATATAACAGCCCTGGTTTTTGCACCCACTTGCAAGCTTTCCCAAATTTATTCTAGGCACTTGAAGAATGACAGTTCAAACATTCAGTAGAGATTTACTCAATTTTAGCAATAAAATTTAAAATCCAATTTCCACTTAGCATGCCAAAGCCTCACACAATTTTTATGTGCAATTGAACTGGGTGAACTGGTAAATTAAACTGTGATTGGGAATGTTCTCAAACAGTGGGACGCAGTTGCCTCTGGGTGTATGTGTGGTAGCATTTTAGTTCAGATCAGGATGCACTACAAAAGCAAATCTCGCAGTACTTCCCACTTCCTGCACTTTGGTTCACATCATGTTTGGAATGCGCAAAATGAATTCCTTTCAGATAAAAATAAACCTGGAGGAGCAGTCTCAGTCTCAGAGGGTATCTAATGCACTTTGACTGCTAATGGGCCTTCTGTCTGCAGAAGTAAGCTAGAGCTAGGCAACAGTAAAACTCTGAAATCCAAAGACTTTGAATGCCAGTGTGGATGTGATCCTCAGCACCAGATGTTTTCTGCCATTTTTTCCTAATATAGGCATTTCCTAAATTGTCAAGCTATTTCCTGGCACACTTTTGGCACACATGCCATCCAGCACACGTATAAAAATTTCCCAAATCAGCTTGAGAGTATAAATATTCCCAGGACCATTTTCAACAGGCACTTTTTCATGCAGTCATCTAATTTCAGAGAATGATGGAATTTATTAGAAGGAACATGGTTTGTTTTCTAGTCCAGCAGCAGAGCCTGGGAACATTTTCAGGCACCTCTAATTCATTGGTACAGTGGTCGCCCACTACAGTGCAGTTTATAGTTTCTCATGCAGAGACCAAAGAGTGGACACTTTCCTCTCCACCTCCTATCTCAGGTCTTTCAGGCAAGGGTAAGGATGACTGCTGCAAGAAGGAACAAAGGAGCCATGTCTAGAGCACCTCACGTCATATTCAGCTATTTTTTCAGTGTTTCTATTATTCTATCTCAAATATCCACACTCTCTGACAACCTTATAGCTGTTAAGTCACTCTGTTAGTTGCTGTGACAGAGGTCAGTTCACTCCATTCAAATATTTTGACTTCACTACACAGAATTATAGAATAAAAACCATTCAAGAATTTTCAAATAAGACTTGGAGTTACCTGTGTCCTCTGAGTCCTGTATGGACTCACCATTCTGCCCACATGTCAGAAACAATACCGAGTCTTCAGTACACAGGCTTGCAAGACTAGTAAACTTCTACAAATTCTCAATGGTCCTTCATGGTAATCAGAAGCTTCCCACTGGCATAAGACTTCTTTGAAAAGTCTGAGCTACATGGGTGTTAACATCCAGGGAAAACCTCCAAAGCTGGTAAAATTCCTCTATATCCACATTTTAAATTGTCTCCACACTGCCAGGGTTTGGTCTCACTGTGACTCTCCTGGTGTTATCATGTACCACATTCACCCCACAGTCCACAGTGCCCTATTTAGCACTTCCTCAGCCTTTCACCCAAAAATACAATGCCTGCCCCATCTCACCGTTGCCACAGAGCCCTGCATCTACTACAACAGCCTGCTGCCACCCACCCTGCTGTCTCTGCAGTAGCATGCTCTCCAGGCCTTGGGATGAGTACCTCAGATGTGAGGATTTTGAGGTGGCACTGCAGACCCCCTTGTTCTGACAGACATTTGAGATGGACAGAGAGAAGAATGGTCTAGAGAGCTGAAATATATACTACATATCATGAGTCCTCAAGATCATTATTTAGTTTTGTACCTTTATGTAACTAGCAGAGTTCTTGGAAACATGTGATGGGATTTTTGAATCACATAAATAAAGTTTGCCAGCTTGACATTGGGCAACACTTTCAGCAATGCCTGAGGTACGTGGGAGCACACGTCCCACTGACTTAATTAACAAAGCACATTAAGAAAATAATGAAGGTGTTTATTTCCAAATATTTAAACCCAGGTTGAAACATAGCTGGTTTTCTTTTCATTATATAGCTGACATTTGCTCATCCTGTGAAAGACAATGTCAGCATTTAACTATCTCTTAGCTGTTTTTATAACTCTCTTAATAAATTATCTAGTTCCAATTTTTCCTTTATCTGTACTACCACAGTTATCGAGAATAGATTGTCATAAAGTCAGCTTACTTTTTTGTATAAAGAACTTGATTTAGTAGCAGAAGTTATTTAATAATTAGTAATTATTTTTGCTATGTCCTGGCTGCTTCTTATCTTTATATTTTGATGCTGCTGCAGGAAACCCTTCTGTATTTAGAATGAGGGAACCTATATATTTATACAGCCAGAAGATTCTGACCCATATGCAGGCCTTTTTTTGTTCAGCTCCTAACCATTCATGAAGGAATTTATTAAATTTCAAAAGAGAATAGGAAAACAAACTGGCTTCTCCAGAGTAGCAAACAGTACAATTACAAAAACTCTATTTCAAGACAGACATAAAAAGCAATCACAAAGAATAGTAAAACCCATACTGCAGATGATGGGAAACAATAGACTCCATATTGTGTATATAATCACTTCTGCATTTTATAGACTGATGACAGTACAGGACATGAGGCTGGAATTTAATCCAGAAATTGTCATACATGACTTCAAGGTCATTATTATCTGTTTAATCTACTTGAGTAGTGAAACACCATTATGCAAAGCTATGTAACTGGTTAAGCAATCGAGGATAGTGAGACCACCTCTCAAGTTACTTACATACTTAGGTAGAAACACAGGTCTCCCTGGGATCATCATATCATTATGGGACATTGCCAGATTCCTCCAGAGGACAATTCAGAGAGGAAGACAAAAAAACCCTATATCAAGCTGCAAAACCTGGGACCATTTTTCAGGAGGCCCAGATACATTCCTCATGTGGAGGGGAGCAGGTAGGGAAAAAAAAAAAGAGTAAAGAGGGATGCTGTTCTCCCTCCCCTTCCTGTGAAGCACAGCCCAAGCTGCTTTGTACTGCCCCTTGATGAATGCTCAGCCTTTCTTCTGCCTCTGCATGGCAGATACTTCACAGCAGCCCTGGTTCAACTCTCACAGGAGAAACAGGGGTTTATATGAGCGATGCAAGGCTAGCAAAATGTGGCTTGTCTCACTGCATCTGTGTGGCCACATAGACCCTCTGCCTGCCTCCATGTGCCTTGGCCAAGCCCAAAGCAAGCACAGAACTGCATCAAAACCAGGAGAAGACCTAAACTGTCAACTGCTGCCAGTGGGCCTGGGCATGCTGCACATTACAGTTGTAGACCTGTGTTTTGTTTGCTGTTGTAGTCAAGTTTAGGCAGGACATAAGCATGTCATAGAAACATTTCCTAAAGAGAAATGTTTCCATTTCCTGGCTCTAAGGATGTACAGTGTCCTGAGTTGTCCTACGGAACAGTGCCACGGGAAATTAGGAAGAAACTTTAGCTCACTACATGTTGTTGAGAATATACAACTATCTTGCATCTCCTCTTGAAAAACTGGATTTGTTTGCTTGTTCTGCCTTTTTCTTCTCAAAGTTCAATAACCCTCCTCAGTCAAAACTCGCTTAAATACACCTCAGTTTTATTCTCAATGTGGAATGCAGGATTGCAAAAGGGATGAAAAGAAGCCTTTGCTGCAACCAAACATATCTGAAACTTGGCAGTTTCCATCCCCAGATTTTTATCAGTGTCCTTGGGTTTATTTTCTAGGGGATTGTCTCTCATGAAACTCAGTTTGAACTCCAGGCTTCAGTAAACCAAAATAGCTCCAAGTGTAGCACAGTAAGAAAAACCCTGAACCTTGGCTTGTTATATATGTGACCATAAATCAGTCAATATTCACTCAAAATTAGTCATAAGTTTATTTGAAAAGTTCACAACTTTAGCTAACCTTTATGACAAACCTGGCAGAGTTTTCAGAATGTGTAGGTGCAGGTTTTATAATACAAGCTTTCACACCTCAAGTCATCACCTGCACTCTGCACTCTGTACATGCATTACAAAGCAAGACCTGGTTCTGGGCTTTTTACTATAAGTCAGATAGTCCAGCCCCTTGGATTTGAGTTACATCTCTGAAAAAATATCCTGTTTAGAGAATTTATATGCTCTTCTTAAAAGAATGACTTGAATGTACAGAGAAATTCAAGCTTATTTGGGAGACCATAATTCTCAGGAGCAGAGTGCATATTTGGACTGGTTTTTGTGTTTTTTTTAATATAAATATGCCTACTCCAGGAAAAGGAAATAGAAAGCTTTAAAACTATAACCCGCATCACAGATTTAATTTGACTGCAAATAATGTTAGATATAAAGCACACTTTCTAAAAGCACGATGATTTCATTTAAGTCCTTACTTTAACTTTCATGTTCATTTTTCTAGAGAAAATTGTTTCATTTTCAGAGTGAACTTGCTTTTGCAGCTGCTTTTATGCCTGCAGCTTTCTGTAATCTGGAGTTCCACTTATTGAAGGCGGATGTTCTCTTGAGATTGG
Organism: Trochalopteron elliotii; assembly: GCA_024734555.1. Taxonomy (NCBI): domain Eukaryota; kingdom Metazoa; phylum Chordata; class Aves; order Passeriformes; family Leiothrichidae; genus Trochalopteron; species Trochalopteron elliotii. The sequence continues at coordinate 936,597 of JANPWX010000108.1, read as the reverse complement.
TCTCTCTCAGTTCCATACAACACCCACTTGACATTTGCTGAGGACAAGAAATAAGGCAAAGGATATAATATGGTTAAAAGTCAAAAGCTATAAATACTATCAGTCTGTGAAATATTCAGCATCTTAATATGGTTACATACAAAGTTCAAGTAAAAAGCACTCAAGGTTCATTTCTCATGTTGTGCTTAGTTTGTGCTCTGAACTAAAATAACATTCAGAGTTTGATTTGCTGATCATTTAATATATTTTTGAATAGATATCAACACTGAAAAGTGAAATCAGATTAATGCCTGTACATTAATGTTAGGATTTTCACAGCACTTGTAGCAGTTTCTTGCATTGGCCAAAAAACTGCTCTCATAAATCTTTTATTTTTCCTCACAAACTGAGATGGCTGTTAAACATTCACCAACACTCAGATCTACAGATATGGCCAAACATCCATCTCTTAATTCCTGTTAGAAATCAAAATAATTTAGACAACTTTAAATTTTAGGTGCTTTAATATCTTTCTGGATGCAAACTCTCAGTTACTGAATAAAGATAAGGAGAAAAGTAATGAGGTTGCTAGAGTCAAGCAGAGAGTGAACCAAGGCTAAGTGCAAGAAAGTCATGGAGCACTGACGCAGGGATTATATTATCACTGTTTGCATAACATTCCCCTTGCACACATGTATATTTTCTATGCACAATATACAAAAAACCATGTGAAATGTGGTCAGCAGTGTCTATTTAACCCTGGTCCCAATTTGATACCAATTTACCCTGCACCCAGAGTGAAAGTGGGTAGACCACAGATGTTTAATGGCAGAGCTACACAAGGCAAATAGCCAGGGAAATTCTCCAGGGCCCTAAGGGGAAAAAAGATAAGCATTCACCTAAATTAGGTGGAGATCTAAGTCATCCAGCAGGTGGGCGTGAGGAAGGAGTGGCTCATGACTAAATCTCTTCCTAAGAACCCAAATGTCTACTGCCAGCACACTGCAAAGGTATTTAGGTGCCTACCACTCCTTCCAAGAAAGTCAGTTTAGGGTCTATAATATATCTAAGGTACCTACCTGAACTTTCGGTGTCATGGGTGGCTTTCAAATATGGTAGGAAAAAGAAATATCTTTTGTCCCTATATATTGTCAGAATCAATTAATGAATTCTGGTACAATGTGGAAAATGGTGGGCATTATTTGAAAGGAAAATAAAAGCATTATATTCCTTGTGGTGTTAAGTAAGTTGTGCAACTTCGCTGGACTTGTGCCAGAGCTGAGCTCCAGTAGTTTATGAAGGAGCTCTGTTAGTTCTTGTAATGATAAATCAGGCTTAATGAAGGAAGCATTCTTGTTTCTGGCGGGTACATTCCAAAACTGGCTGCTATGAAGTGAAATGTACCTCTGTGCAGATTCACCCTTGACAGTATCTGGAAAAATACTTTTTTGTCAGCTACTGTACATGTCTTTTCACTGGGTGAGGGTCTCTCAAAGATTCCTGAAATATCTGGTCATGAAGTGAGAGACCAAAGCTATTTGATCCCTCCATTTTCCTATTTAAGACAGTACATGCCATTTTTAATACCAGTGATAAGATCGTACTTTCAGTTAAGCCGTGGCCATTGTACTCGAGAGTTAAGCATTTAACCACATATTTGTCTGGAGTGTTTGACAGCCACATTGCTCTTGGAAAGAGATTTCTGTCAGAGATATTTTAGCCATAATTTTTTTTATTATGAAACCAGGCAAGTGTCTCTCACTGGAAGCTGTGCTAGGGGAAGGGGAAGGGGAAGGGGAAGGGGAAGGGG
>JANPWX010000108.1:802565-934408 GCA_024734555.1 Trochalopteron elliotii | reverse complement strand
AAAGGGAAGGGAAGGGAAGGGAAGGGAAGGGAAGGGAAGGGAAGGGAAGGGAAGGGAAGGGAAGGGAAGGGAAGGGAAGGGAAGGGAAGGGAAGGGAAGGGAAGGGAAGGGAAGAAGAGCAAATTAGGATGGAGATGGTGAAAGGAAGTACTCATCCAGTGCATGGTGGAGCAGCATAGATCCACAACACTGAATATCTGAACATCTGTTTTAGGAAGAATATTCCTGAGTTGACTAATAGTGACTCAGCTCCTGTTCCTGTAAATGTGGAGAGCCCTACTTCAATTAGTCTGTCAGTGTTGTAAATTCAATAGCATGCTCACAGCAGGTCAAATTGACATAATGTTAAAACACGGGTCACTCTACTATGCTAAGACTCCCAGTGCTACTGACACTTGATGAGATGACCTGGTGCTTGCATACCAGCAAGTGACACATTTTTAGAATAAGTCTCCAATATAAAGGGCTTTTGTAAGGGGAAAAAAAAGCTAATTAGTTACCTCAGCAGAGCAGTAGGAGGAATAGAATTCATTGTTTCTGTGAGACCACAAAAGTGCCTGTAAGGCTTTTTTTTGTTTGTTTTTAATATATCTATATTGAAGCAATTTTTTCCTCAGTCTGGGTATGTGCAGTCTAAACCATTTTCTCCATATAGAAATTTTGCTTTGCTGAGAGGCAGCATCACCTAGGGAGGGCTAAAGAACTGTAGAAAAGCTAAGTAATTTTCTATGTCCGATTTTTCCACTTAAATGCTTGACAGTGCCCCTTTTTATCAGACTTTGTTTATTTGTTTGCTTTTGATTTCAAAGAGTTTTTAACAGATTTGGACAGAAAAGTGAAAACAGCAAGGGACTGATAATTGCAATCTTTTGCAATCAAATTTATGACATTTATAAATATAGATGCATGGATTAAAATTCCTAGACAATGGAATATTGTTATTGGCCAGCATCCTAGGCTGCATACCTGGTATGCTGAGGTATAATCAAGCATTGGGTAGGGTTTTATGTGTGAAAGCAATGCTTGACTGGATTTAAATGGTTTTGATTGGAGCCGATATGATGCATAGTTGGACATAATGTTCATAATTGCCTATTTTTCTTGGCAAACAACAAGGTGCTTGATGACTGTTTTCTGAAATGTTCACATCTATTTCTTTGTGAAGTGTACCACAATTTAACGGTAATTCTAAACAAATTTGTGTTGTAGTCCTCTGACTTCGAGGACTTTCATTACAGCAGAATTGCATGTCTCCTATGTCAAAGTTGAATGTTGGTCTGGTTTGAATGGCAATTTCCACAAACACCTTTGCTCTTTCTATTGTACTCATCTATTTTCTACACACATCCTAATAACCATCACCAAAATTCAGTGAAAACTGCAAGCAGTCTCACATGTGTTTCTCAGCCAGACTATTTTATCTTTTTTCATTAGTATTTGACACAATCCAGAGGAGGTGTTTAGAGATAGGCATCACAGACCCATAATGACTCTAGCCAGCTTGACACAAACTTGCACACACAAACACATTTTTGCTCCCCAAGGCACAGGTCTGCCTCAGAAAGGCAAATGTACACTACCTTACTTGCAAAATGTCTTTCCAAGTTTAATGCATGAACATTTTCCAGACAGGAATTAGGAGAAGGACAGCCCTAGTCGTCTTCAAGCAAGATCTCTATCTTTGCCATGACCCTGCAGAAGTACTTATAAGCCCTTTACAAATGTTGAGATTTCAGAAAGTTTTGTTTGTTCTGTTTTATTTTAGGTTTCTTTCAGAGTGATCTGAGATCTCTATTGTGTTTATTCACATTTATCTCCTGGGATGTACCTCATGATGGTCTGAGAACATGATTCCTCAGTCACATAAATCTGACACCTGTAATACAGTGAAATGACTGCAGTCAGGATAGGTGCTCATTTTTTCCCCCCAGTCCTCTCAGATAGCAGCTCTCAGAGCTATTTGTTTCATCTCTCTTTTACGTGCCCTTTATTTCACTTACTTTGATGTCCTTAGTCCATGCCAGCCTGCTTTCTTGATCCCCTGCTTCAGCTTCTTCTCCCACAACTGAAAAAACAACTTAGAAATTGTCCCAACCAATTTGGTACAATTCATTCCTTTTTCCCTGAGTTTGGTAAAATCAAAGATGTTTCCAGAGAGAGTGGTTCATAGACCTTTGAGTTGGCTTGTGCACATAGTCATCTTAATCAATCTTTGGTCTAAATACAAGAGCCCCATTAGACACAGATGTCAGAAAGGCTTCAACGCTGTAAGACACTGCTTGTGTGCAAAGTCCCTTGAGGAGAAAAGTTCTGTTCCAGATTTAGTGGGATATTGGCACTGAATAATCAGACGTTACACATCTATTATGCCTCTCATAATAAGCAGGCAGAAACTCAGCATCTCTCCCTGTCTTCCTAACTTAGAAGTTGCCACTACCAAGGCAGTGTGTCACAGGGATTTGATAATTTTCTCATGTTTCATAAAAGAGAGGCTATGTGGAGAGCTGACATGTAAGACTGCCCCTTGAGCAGAAGTAAAAGACATGCCCAGCTGGAAAACCAAATCTCCTGTTTTTATGAGAGAGAATAAGGAAATCACCCAGTCCATTGTCTTCTTAATGAGACAATCAGTCTGAGCATCAGAGAAAGCAAAACAATCCTCAAAAAAAGGTCATTAAAGTCTTAGTGCTCTAATGTGAAGTCTTCCTGAAAACTCTGCCCTAATGTAGAGGAAGAAAGCAGGCTGTGAACTCACAGCATAAAAAGCCTCAGTCTAAAATGATTGAGGAGACACCATTAGGCTCCTGAAAAGATGGCATTTGAATCAGTATTTCCTGGACTATTGCCTGCTCATGCAGAACTGGGTGTCTTGGCTGGCTGGCGTGTGTGAGCCGTAGACTGAATATCCCTGTATTTCCTAACAAACAAACTTGCTTCCACACAGCCCAAACTGAGAAACTGAGAGAAGGAAATGTCTTTTTCATCTTCTTAATATTCCTCTCTTTAGGCCAACTGTAGGGAAAGAGGAAAGCCCCTGTTGTGTTGGGAGAAATTGTTTCATCAGCTAACAGTGTGCTGGTGCCCCAGACACCATCCATAACATTTAGATAGAGTTGTTGCATTTGTGATACCTTCTCCAGTAGGGCTGGGGAGAAGGAAAGAGCTCCTAAAACCATCTAGAAATATAATTTTTAATCCTAGAGCTAGAGAAACTTCATTAAATTTACTTAAGGTAAAGCTGAAACTCAAGGTATAATATAATATTCAGCAAATTTACTGTTTAAAAGACATGGACTTCACAGTATTTCCATATTTGGATTTGGGTGATGTGAGATAGTTCTGCTCCAGAAGACCCTAAAAGTAATAATAGACATTCCCCCACACATTTGGCAGATTTTTAGTGTGTGAAAAATTAACACACTGAGAAAATGGAGTGTGCTGGTTCTTTTTGAGTGTTAAAGTGCTCAAGATTTGCTAATGGTTTTAGTTAAGAAGAGTAAGAAGCTGTGCAGATACAGTTGTTTCAGTTTGGTAAAGACAGTTGCAAATCAGATGGTTCAAAGCTAAGACTCTAGCTAAGAGTGTCTGCAGGAGTTTACCACTGACTTAAGTTAATTAGTTTAATGAAAAGGTACAGATTTGCATAAAGATGAGCTGTCACCTTTCCTGCTCCCAAACAGCTGTGCTTAGTTTTGTTTTACGGGTAAAGGGCAAAGGAGGAGAAGGGGAGTAGTGTCTTTGTGATAATCTTATTGGAAAGAAAGAAAACAAATGTGTGCTCTGCCTACTCCAGCTGCTCTCCACCCCAGGAGTAATAGTTTGAAGTGAGCTTTTATATAAACAATAAACAAGTTATTCCTGGAGCATTTGCTTTGAGCTAAAACTGTGTGTAAGGGATTTGCTTTGAAATTGCTGTCAAAGTATCTACCTTTCAAAATTAGACTCTGCATCTCAGGTTCATTAAGATAGCCTTGAGCAAGAGTCTTTTATTCAACCTTTCTTTAAAGGTATGAAGTGTGATAAGTAAAAAATAACTTGAGTGAAGAATGTCTAAAAATGGAGAAATTAACCACAGTGATGTTTATGCAGCCTGGAAATGGATCTCAATATATCTCTTTAACACCCAGCTTCTTGTGGTAATCTCTCCTTCCTGTTTGTATACTCTGTTCCAAAGATTAAAATTAAGTCTCCAAAATGGGAAAAAGATAAAATGGGATCCCTAGTCCTGGTAGATGTCTCTTGTGGATCATTTGCCAATTTTTCTCCCCAAAGAAGACAAACCTACAATCTTGTCCGAAGTTTGAAATACGTGTTTGATAGGATTTTATTTTCTCCTCCATTTTTCAAATCATCTTGAAATCAGTCACTTGGACAAGATGCAAATTAATAATCTTGGGTAAGGCCTGTCACAAATATTAACACTGGAGAATGTATGTGTGTTGTAATAGCAAATCACACTGTCCTGAGAGAAATTGATAATATTATAAGCCAAGGCTTTCCATGGATAGTTATGAAAAAGTACTGTCTATATACAATTTGACAGAAACCCCAGAGGAAAAAATGTGAAGAACATAAGTCTTAAAACAACAGAAGCAGAATAAGTAACTCAGTGAAATTCTTGAAACATTAGTAACTTGACAGCATCTACTTATTCACAAAGCCAGGACATGTTCAATGCTTTCTGCTGCTGCACTAAATAAAAAGTTGATGCTAAGTCTCAATACTTAAGAACAAATGACAATCCTTTAGAAAGTGCTGTAGTTCTAAAATGTCAAAAAAAAAGAGTGATTTTCAAATCACATCGTGTAGTGTTTTCTTTTAAAGGGAACATGATCTCTGGTACCTTTAATAAGAAGCTGTGCAACAATTCATCTTTAATTCTCTGTGATTTCACCTTAGAAATGACTGCTCCACTTCATTCATCTGCCATTACTTCTAACTACGAACATATTAAGTTATAAAAAGGGGACAAATCAAGTTGACAAATCATTTTTAAACATTTCTGGAAGGTGAGAAAAAATAAGTGAAGAGATAAATGTTCAGCTTTGAAGTATCTATCTCATCTTTTTTATATTTTAATTTAAAAAGCTATGCAACAACACTACTTTTCACAAAATGGCACTCACTTTGTGAATGACCTTAAGGTAAACAACCAAACTATTAGTATAAGAACAATTGTTCAAAATGACAGAATCAGGCTCCAGCATTTCTCCAGCTGCCTTTAGTTTCTCTTTCAGACAATCAAGTATTTCTGATAACTAGCATTTTGATATTTGTCTTTTGTGTTGTTTACCTTCTTAATTAAAGACCAAAATATATTGGTGTTCTAGAGTCAAAGAAACACTTCTTAAATGAATCACCCCATTTAATAAAATGTCCCCTTGCAAATACTGTTTTTCTTGATAAGTACATGCACAAATAAAAGGATGGAAAAGGGTAATTGTTTCTTTGAGATGTAAGGGCACACAAAGTGGTTAGCTCTAAATAACCTGGTCATCAGCCCAACTAATCTGCTGCGGTTTGTTTTCACAGCTTTGCTCTGAACATCAGTGCTGATGGTCTGACACTCCCTGCAGAGCCTGAGAGCGAATGGTAAGCCAAGATACCAGCTGCACAATGCCTTACCTGCGATGCCAGAGATTCGGAGGAGGGAGAATAACCATTTGTTAAAACACTCATAAACTTCACTGCATTTTTCTTTCTTTCTTCCTTCTTTTTTTTTCTTCATCCAGCAAACTTCCTGTCAAAGTTGCCAGATAAATCACAAAGTCATTTAATGAAGTGGGACATTTTTCTTTCTTTCTTTCTTTCTAATTTTAAGTCAAGCCTGATTTATTTTTTTTATTTATTATTATTTTAATTTCAAATTTGCAATGTTAATGTGACAGATGAAGAGAATCCAATTGCTCTCAAGGGGGCTACAAACTGCACAAGATCCCTAAAGGGTCTGTATTACCTATTCCAAAACCTGCTCATGCAACACTTCCAGTCCAGGACAATCAGCGTGATCACAAATCAGCCTTGACTCCAGCGAGACCAAGCTCATTTTCTGAGCCACACGAATCAAGAATGAACCCCACAGAACTCTACTGCAGAGCTGATCCTGCCTTTGTCCTTGCTTTGCTGCTTGGTGAGATAAAAGCAGCCAAATTGCCTGAGTGAGATTTTGCAATCTATTCAAAGCAAAAGATTATCTGATAAGAGCTTCCTCCCTAATTATGCTTTGAGGCCTGACCCTTTTTGGTGCTGAGGGTTTCCTGCTTAAGATCTATCATCATCCAGTGAAAGCACCACTGCATACTCAAACACTGTGCTACTGCTGAGGTCAAATGGGACTTTTACTGCTATGACAGACCTGTTCTCAGGGTGTACATGGCTGGTTTAGATGTCTTCTTACTCAGCATTGTTACCTGTTATCAGTTATACTGACAGACCTAATTCTGCCCATTCGTTGCCTATAATAGCCTAAAAAAAAGCTGTAAAGGGGCAGGCAAAAAAAACCCCCACCTATTGCAGAATCATATTCGACTGTGGCAAACAGCAGGTACCTAGAGAACAGGACTAGAATACAGCTATAGTATGATTTGACTTTCTCCTTCTCCATAAACTTGCAAATGACAGTCTTCCTGAGCCAGTCCATAATTCCACATTGAATATTATGGGTATTTTTTTCCACGTCTAATCACTTTTCTGAACCAGGTAATCTTTCAACCCACAATAATTTAAGGTCTGGAGTTGCACAGCATGCCTGCCATGGAGACAGTCTCTCTTTTGTTCATTTTCAACTTAACACCTGCCAGTTTTATTTGTTTTCCCCTAGTTCTTGCATTAGGAGAAACAAGAAGTCATTTCTAGCACAAGTTTCCTGGGCCATCCATTTTTTTCCAGAACCATTCACACCCCACTTAAATGATTTCTTTCTCATACTGAAGAATCCTAGTCTATTATTCTATTTAGTTATTGAAGTTATTCCATGCCTTTAATCATTGCTGTCATGCTTCCCTATATCATTTTCAACTTTACTGTATTGTTTATGACTTGGCAGTCAATTGCCCATTCACTGTATTCAGTGAGATACTTCTACGCAGGGAGAAAATTTCTTTTTTCTGTTGCATTTAATAATTTAGGATGCTTAGCCAGCTCCATTTTTCTGTTAGTTGTTCTCTGTCCACATAATTATGGCTATGTTGAAAGATACACGATCTAGGAGAGACCCCTAAGGGTTTTCATTTGATACATCCTCCTGAGGAGAAACAGACATTAATTCCCTACTCTTTGCTTCTCACTTTTTAAAGCAGAACTTAGATATTCACCGCATGCTTCCAAGTGGCACCTGATGTCCATTTAGATGCCAGTAAGGTGGCCACTGCAATGCTCATCTGTGCAGTATCTAATCCAAATTGCAACTGGAAATTCTAAGAGACATATGACCATCCAAGTAACAGGCGTTGCAATGGGCTTTGCTACCATAGCTTTAAAACTTGAACACAAACAGAAAAATACTCATTTTATGATTAAACACAGGTCAACACTCTGGCAGAGTCATGAGCAGCCCACTGTTACACAGATCTGTGATGTGCAGCAAGTATTTTTGATAACTTTCTTGGCTTCACATCCCAATCATCTCCTCAGTATTCATCATGTCTTTTAAATTTAAGGTCTTCAGGGTATAAGATTGTGGGGGTTTTGTTATGGCTGTTTATGACAACCCATACAGTGATTCTTGAGCTGTTGGCAACTCTTGGATGGAGCTTCAAGGTACTATTGCAATAACAAACGTAAATGATAATGTGTATGAAAAGTGTAGGACTGTGAAGGACTTAGCATTGTTCACTGCTCTCTTTCATGGTGCTTTCTATCAGCTGGAAGGAGCTTGATTTCTCTTACATATATAGACCCAGACTGAGGCTAGACTAGGCTTTTCTGCTAGTTCAGTTAGAAAGGAGTCCTATTGTGGCGGTCAGACAAGCCTATCAATCTAAGCATAGACTGAGCATTCACCAGGAAATACATAAGGATGGGACATTTACGTTCCCATTTTTTTTTCCCTTGAGGCGTTATTTAACACAAAAGGCAAGCCAGAATGATTAGTCAGGAGAATACAGACACTGTTGAGTCAACTGCTTGCACACACAAAGAAGGTGTACCTCCTTCTATAGCCATCGCCTTGTGCCAGCCTCATCCCACCAGGAGCCTTAGTTCAAGGATCTATATATAAAATGAAAATCCAGAAAAAATAAAAAGAAGACTTGACTTCATGTCATTGAGAACGTTGATGTATTCATTTATTTATTTATGGCAGTAGTACGAGATCTGAATCAAAGTAAGCATCTAACTACTTGAGACCCAAACCAATCTCGTCAACTAGACTTTCCAGAAGACTCATCCACTGTGCCTGGTGTCACCTGACTCCTGGAATGAGGTGTCTGATTATTTCACAGGAATGAGATTCTGCTTCCCTCTCTGGGACTCAGTGGTTGCGTTTTGCAAAACTATGAAAGAAAAAGGAAAGTAAAAGCAAACCAGAGATATTCGAAGGAACATTTTCAAAGATAGGATTTTCATGTCAAAAGTAGGAGGCTTTTTGACAATATGATCGTATCTCATTCTATCAGATATAGAATCAGATTTTAAATATATTAAATGTATAGTACATTATATTTTTAACATTCATGGGTTTGATTAATGAAAAAGTTTTAACACTACAAAGCTGAAAAAAAAATGTTTACAAGAAATTGTAATTTGTAGGTCAGTAGAAGATGGAAATTTTCATTTTTTTATTGAGAGAATTTCTCTATGGTCTCCTAGTACACTGCAATGGAATATCTGGTTCTCATATATGTTTTGTGACAGTTTAATAAGAGAGTGGAAGAAGTCATTCTGTGCTACAGTATTTCAGGAATAAGTTCACTCATGCACTGCCTAGAGCAGGGGCAAAAAAAAGGATAATCTGTGTAAAAGAAGATCAGACACCCAGTGCTCATCCTGAAACTATTCCCTTTTTGTTGAAGGCATGTAAGTGCTGCTTTAATGAGCTCTGGGTAGAGGCGTTACTTGGAACAAAGTGTTACCGAACAGAGGCTGCAAATAATGTGCCATTAGCTGCACTTCCATGAGAGGAGATGTTTGAAAAGTAAATAAAAAAAATTATTCTAATGTGAGAGATTCAGCATGTGTGATCAAAAGATGCAAGTTTGACACTACATAGTGAAAGGGAGACTCTGGCAGTAAGAATATTCAATAAGTCGGGAATTCTAGTGGGTTCTGTCTCCATATTGTATGGAAACAATTATGAAATTCAAATATTTGTAAATGACACCAAACTGTAGTCTTCAGTGTAATTTTTAGAGAAAATGAAATATCTTAATACTAAAAGTGCTCCTACCCTGCTGTTCAGAGAAAATGGGATAAGAAGTTCCTACAGTGTCAGCTGATTCCTGCTTTGTTGAACAATATTGAAATCAGCTTGATTTTCCATTGATGTTTTGTTTTTCTAATTCCACTTAAAAGAGTAAGTGCTGACAATGCAAATGCCAAGCTTATGGATAGAAGGGTTGAATTTACTGAATTGCAAAAACCCCTGGCTTCATACAGAGAACAGTTTGTTTGGGTTTCCTCTATTTTTGGGGTGGGTTTTTTCTGAATTTTGACTGGAAAATAAGATTATGGATTGGAGATATTGGGGTCCCATGAGTGCAATTCTGGCAGCCAGTAACTGAACTTACATAAACAGGCATACAGCCTATAAAGCTCAGCCATGATATGTGTCACTATTCAAACAATTTAGATGCTGTTTGGATCTACTTTGCTGTTTTTATCAGGTTTTATGGAAGAAATTAGGGTACACAGAGCTTCTCCATGTCAAAATCTTCTGATTTAATGCAGCTTTTCAGAAAACAAGCTTCTCTTTTCAAACAAGTTGTGGCGAGCAAGGAGGGAGACAGATAGAATTGGATCTTAATTGGGTTTTGTTTCACTGAGAAAGAAAGGGTGGCAGAGACAAAAGACTTAGAGCTGATCTAGGATTTCTGATCAGAATATTTATTTAGCATTAATCTGCCATCATTTTTGAAAGCAAAATAAAATTCTCACCACATAAGCAAAACAAAAATTCTCAGCACATAAGCAAAACATTTCAATATTAAGGTAATTTAAAATCTCACTCCACCTAAGGAAATATACACACACGCAGACCATTTTTGAGATTCAGGCCATCTCAAGCATAAGTGAGAAATATTATTAGCTATCTGAATCTTTAAGAGGGATAGGTTAAGGGAGAAGTTCCCTTTCCAACCCTATAAGTTAATGTGGTATAAGAACAATTTCCCTCTGCCAAAGGAAAAATCATTGGTTTAATACATGAAAGTTACAACATTAAATTACACTCACTGAGTGCAGTAGCCTAAGATCAGTCCCTAAGTGTCAACCATTGTGTAGTCTGTCGCTGTAAAGTAATTTTTCAATCTTTCAATTAAGTGCACTGTATAATTTTATGGCTTCAGTCTGAGCACACGGTTCATGCACAACTGTGTTAAACAATGACAGGAGCAGCCTGGAATGAGGAAGAGACTACAGGGAGGATCCAGTCTGACAATGAAGCTGACATAGCAAAGGTAAAAGAGGCTTAACGTCTGACAGACACCCATGATTTTTAATTATCCTTTCCCACTGCTGATTGCTGCAATCCATCTCGCCCCCACACCTCTCCCTATCTCTACCCTCCTCTTTGTCGCATGCCTGCTCCCTCCTCTCCTCTCCACATCCTGAAATGCCCTTGCCTCTCTTTCCCTGCCTTCTCTTTGTCCTGTTTAACTGATCTCCACCTACCCAAACCCCAATCAAACAAAATAAAAATGCTTGGAACTCACAGGGTGTTTCCTGACAGGCTGTTGTTCATTCCTTCCCTGTGACTCAACCCTTCCCATCCCCACTCTCCTCCTGTGTGGTGAGCCCTTCATTTCTGTGTATACACCCTCTCCCTACACAGCTTTTGTATTTTCAGGTGGTAAACTCCTCAAGGCAAAGACCATCTGTTCCTTCACTGTGCAATCAGACTTTTCCATGCATTAGTGTGTATTCAATACCAATTTAAACTGCATGCGCTTTCAAAATTAATGAGAATAGTTAGCCATTCTAGTACATAATGAACTTTATGGTATTTTTAGCAAACCTTCTTAAATGCAGGTACATAGCCATAATGAACAGCAGAGGATCACATTGTTCTCACATCACTCATGTACAGTAATAACTCTGGAAAATGAACATATCAAAGCCTTAGCTGATATTTCCTAACGTTACTCACTTACAGGAATTCTGGTATTCCAAACAGTCATAAAATTGGAAATATGTCACAAGACATAAGAATAAATAGAAGAAAAAAATTAAAAATAATTTAAAAATAAGAAAAAAAAAAAAAAGCCAACCTGTTCTATGGGTGGCCATGGGTAAAATTTACAAAAGTAATAGACAGGCTCTTACATGTCTATCCCACTTTTTTTTTTTCATCAGTTCAGGCTGTTTCTGATGTATTCAGCATGATGAGAAATGAGAAAGAAAAACAATGAAGCAGAGTGAGAGCATAAACTTTATAAAATATTTTGGGGACAACCACAGTTATGGAGTGGGTGTATGGGCAGGGTGAAAAATACTATGGAAGTGTTGTTGTACACAGTCTGCTACAGCTAACTGAGTATTAGGCACAATGAATACACCATCAAGCATAATGACATCTTCCTCCTAACTGACACAGAAATGCAGACTCTTTTAGAACGCATTATTACACTCTAATTCAGTCTCCTTTATGATAGTCATTACCTAAATATTTCACACAAGAGATTTATTCTATTAAGAAACACCAAAACCTATATAAAATTAATTATATTTCACTTAAGTTTTTTCATTAATTCTGATTAATGAAAATATGCTCGGATTGCAATAATTTTGTGCTGTTTAATTATTCAAACACAGGCTTTTGATTATTCCATTTCTTTGTCTATTCCATATATGTGTCTTCCCCTTTAATATGCGTGCAGATTGTACACATGGGAATAAGGAATAAAGTGCCTATCTAACTAATAGTGGCACCATATAAAGTAAACTGATACGGAAATACTTCAGATGCTGCATATAACATTTTAAAATCCTCCTAGGTTATAGTCACTACCCAACATAATGTTCTCATCCTACCAGTGCTTCTCTCTTTCCTTCTTTTAGGCTCTGCAAACTTTCTCACATGGTGAAAACTAAGTTCACACATAGAGACAGGCTTTCAGCATCCAGTACTAAGATTTAATTGCTCAAAGAAATGCATATGAGTTGGGTATCTTTGGTCTATTCAAGGCACCTAACTTCACAGGCATGTACAGTGTGACATTTTAATTTATGTGCATGATCAGGGGGATTCAGCCCCCCTGCCCTCTCATTGTTCAGATTGCTGAGAACCTGCCTCCCTAAGATATCAATTGGAAAAAGGTAGTCACGGGATTTAGTCTAAATATTATGTATATGGGAACCATATCCAAAGGGGAATATAACAAATTAACTTGATCCTCCTTTGACATGTTTATTAGAAGAAGCAGTATGTTCAGTAATTAACAACAAACAGCGGTTATTAGAATCCACATGTTGAGGGGGAAAAGAATCCCAAACATCTTTCATTGTTTTAGCCAAAACATTTTCACCTTAATTTTTTTATATCCACCTCTTCTGCATCTATGAAATTTTTTGAATGTTCCATTCTTGAAATATCTACCTAGAAATAAGTGTTTCCTGGCAATATTGAACAAAGCCCTGACATAATTTCAAAGAAAAATAATCTGGTCTTGTATGCTGCACTGCACAGAAGTATTGTAAACTATAACATGATCCAACCCAAGGTTTTCTGCCTTGCTTTAGAGGAAACAGCTGATAAAAGTCTTGAACTTTACCATGTCAGAGAGACCAGATTCCTTAATGTTGTGCAGAGTGGCTGTTCTAAGGAAGCTGAACGAATTGATGATTTCTATGAAAATAATTTCTAGTGAAGAGATTTCCTCACTTGGATTTTCTCACCAGAGGAGAGAAATGTAAATTTAAAAGCAAAGATGAAAACCTCTAAGGAAAAGAAGCAGAAGCATCAGTGAAGAGAAAAAAAAAAAAGCCTCAGAAACACAACACAGAAGCAAATACAGATCACTTGAGGGATATGCAGTTAGCAATAAAAAGCACTGAAATTTTTTTACACTTATTTGTTTAGGGAAATAGCTGTAAGCCACTGTGTTTTCAGGGAAGAACAAGCAGCTGCAACTAATGGTTCCCTTAGAAGACTTCTGTAGATTGTAAAAGTCTGTGCATAGCTGTGTTCTTGACCATATGTGCAACTTTGTTGAATTAAACTTCATAACTGTGAGAAGAAATGATCCCGTAGGAATTACCTATGTATAATGTGAATAAAGACTAAAAGGCCACTTTTACAAGACAGTCATTTGCATGCAGTTCAGAATGGCTTTTTATAAGAATCTCACAAGAAAAACCCACAGTAGAACTCATGTTCCGGACACTGGTGAACTGAGATACTGGGACTTAGCAATAAAATACTTGTCATTTAGCAGTGACTAGACAAGCTGAATGTTTCTTTTAAATTAGGTATAGATCTTATCAGTCATCTGTGTTGCCACTGCTGATGAATTTGGGAAAATTATTTGGAATGAATTAAAAAAAACTATGTTTCAAATAACTGTGACAAAGAAATCAAATAAACTTTGCACAGCTTTTATTATAATTTATGCAGAACTAAATAAAAAATGTGCCCTGTGACACAGAATGTCCTTAGCCACACAGCACTGGAAACCTAGGAGATACATAAAGCATCACTCTATGAACAGTAGGTAAAGATAAGTCTCTGGCTTAAACTAGCACAGTTTTTCCTATAGAGCACATCTTTTAACAATGATAAGAGGGAAATAACACTAGTCAGTGAAGCCTTGTATCCAGTAAAACTGATTTTTTACTTACTGCATCCAACTGTGCATGCCAGACTCTAAATGTATTTCATTTGGCAAAGCACTGAAGCTGTTGTACTCTCTCTGAGCCAAATTCTGCCCTTGGCTTCAGGCACACAACTCCCATTGACTCCACTGGAAGTTGTACAGAAGGAGATAGATTGTGTAAATTAGGCATGCTCTTGAGATGGTGGAGGGAGATTCACAGCTGAATCCCAGAGTAGGAGTTCACCAAGGGGCAGCAAAGTCAATCTCACCAGTCAGTCCTTCCCAACTCATCAGAGCAATGGCTTGAAAGATCTATAAAATAAATAGCTCATACACACTGCTTGAAAAATAAAAGGACTTTCTCAGCCTTTGAAGTAGGCCTTCCCTTCACTCATTACCTCAGAAGCAGTCCATCCTTGAAGAACTTTGTTTCTGTACTGTAATTGGTGAGAGGTACCACCATTTCCTCAAAATTATTCCACCCAGATCTGTCCAAGGTCTCTCTTACTTATACTGCAATAGCTCACATCATCCTGCCACCAGCTACATCCCTGCTTTGTTCCCTGTCCTAGTGCTGGTTACTCCCATTGACTTTGCTTGTTTGATAACTCTTGATTACTTTCTCTTCCAGAATAAGTGGATTTATTTTTTTATTTTCTCACAAGTTTAGAGTAACACATTCTGTGTCATGCAAAGTTTAACAGATGGGTGCTTTAACTTGGACCTCTCAGTTTAACCTCAGTGACAGAGAAAAGGCCTCTAAGCATAATGGAAAAAAGCCCAGCTCACTGCAGTCCTCCCACACTCATTTCTTTAAGCAAAAAATATGCATCTGTTCTGAAAGTCCCCAAAAGTCATGGAGAGTGTAGTAGGCTTGTAAAGAAACAACTATCAGAACCAAATCAGTAGCACCAATTCCAGTTTACATTTTTATGTGCTTTCAGTGCAGAGATAAAAAATTCTCCTTTAGGTCATACTCACAAACCCAATGAAGGTCAGATTCTGCTTTGATATTCACATCCCAGGTTCTGCTAGTCTTGTAGAAGAAATTCATTTGTTTAACAAGCAGATGAGAAGGCTACAGCCTAAAATTTATGGATCTATTTAGCATGCTGTCTTAAGGAAAAATATTTTTCTTTATTATTTTTTATTTATAAATATTGTCATACCAGAAGGACAAGATGTACTGCGCAGGTATTTGCAGAAAAAGAATTACTGTGTTAAACTAGCCCAATGTAAATATGTTATAGACTTAGACCCAGAATGGCTTGTGAAAAAGATAAAGCATAATAAAACAGAGATAAGAGTGTGATGGAAGAAGTGAGTGACTAAATGACTGAAGTATGTTGGGTTTCTAAGATAACAGATAAAACTGTATTTTTCCAGTTGTTTCTACCAGTTAGCAGCAGTTTCTCTGAGCATTCCTGCCTCCAACTATCACACCCTATTCCATTTTCTAGCAGGCAAAGGTAGTGAGAGAAGGGAAGATCAATTTTCAGTTCTCTCACAATGACTGTTTTGGTCTCCAGAAAAACTCCAGTCCACCTCTTGCTGCTGACTGGAAGCACTGTACATGTACACTTGGTGACTTCATGACATTAGTGCCTGGTCTGTTATATAAAGTGTTTTAAATATAAAATCCTAGAAAATATAAAACTTTGTGTAAGCAAAGAGAGAGGTCAGCCTTCTCCTGTTTCTTTGTTTGACAAAAGCACCCTTCAGTGAAATATCCCAGGATATAGTTGTTTTCTTCCTCCAAGAAAAGTCTAAGAAAAACTCAAAGCATATGAATGTTCTGTAAAGTCACAATCTGTCTTGCTGGTGAACCATGGACAAACCATCCCTTTCTCCATTCTGCTTGGGTTGCTACTAACAAGATCTTTCAAAATATTCAATCACTAATTACAGCGTTCCTATGACTAGACTGCTCGTTTCATACATACACATGAAATCTACTACCGGCAGAATTTTCTAAGAGATTCCAGAGACATTTTTTTCCCAATGGATTTGTTAAAAAAAATGCTGAAAGGCCAATCTTTTTGACACTGATGTTGTTCAAATGAAGACACAGTCACTGTTATGTTTCCTGTACTGAAAATCCCCCTACCTACAAATCAGATATGTGAAAAACAGACTTTCTTACAAATATCTGTTTTAAAACATCCTTATCAAATCTGAAGGTTCAAAGGAATGAAGAGATGCCTGCCAGCCCTGTTTGATGAAGCATTTTCTTGAACTATCAGCTATCAAGGATCACCTCAGTACTCCAAACTCTGTGACTGGCTTGTCACCTTTCAAAATCTTTCAATCCATCTCTCAAAAAAACAAACAAGCCAAATCCTTCCTTGATCCTTGCAAATAACCAAGGTAGTTTGGTGGAAGGTTTTTACAGTTTTTAACTCATTTAGCAACTCCTAGACACCATAAGAAGCCGGTAAGACATTTAAACACATAAGACTCAGCAGAAAGAGGGAGGGACTCCTTTAATTCAAGTTATTATAAACCCCTGCATTTCTTAATTTACATTTATGGAGAACAAAAATCTGACCTGAGAAATCACTTTCCCTTCTAATTCTCTTTCCCCTTTCTACTTCTCTTCGAGTATAAGTCATTTTTAAGTTAGGCAAAAAAACCTAAAAATATGTTCAAAAATAAATATTTTTATTTCACTTTTTTGATCAATTTTTACATAATTTAGAGACAATAATTTAGAGATAATAAATGATTGAATAACAAGTTCCTTACTAGTTTTACTTATTTCTACTTATTATTATGAAGTATACAAACTATATACTAAGTAAATGTAATGAAATTTTGTATGAAATAAGAGGGCAGAATTGATATTTTATAAATGTCATGGGTAAGGAACTACCCTTCTTTATCAGGAGTATGTTAAGAAAAGTGCAAGAGGTATTTTATGTCAGGAAACTTCCCACATAAAACAGTGCCTGCAAATTAGTTATATCAAACCTTAAATATAAGACTAGCTAAATGCAACAATTAATCCCAGCAGCTGTTTTTCCCAAATAAATCTTCTTTTATCAATTTTACAAGCAAGGGAAAACCCAGTCCTGGTGCGACTAATTCAAAACAATAAAATGCAAACTGCATCTAGTAAAAAAAGATATTTTCTATTAAAGATTTTCAGCCATGGTATTAAATAATGAGTTAACGATATTTTCCCTTTATAAATATTACTTTTCTTGTAAGGGTGGTTTTGGGTACTTTAGTGCTTTGCATCAAAATGCTCTCCTTTCCTTGGTAATGTGGTCGGATTAAGTATTAGCAATTTTAGTGACCTTTTATGTTCATAAGTGCTAGAACCCTGTTGAAGTTCACTTGACTCGTTGTGGCTTAATTCCTCACTGGTAATGACTGCTGTAGGAGCCATGCTCTGCTGGGTTAGAGCCAAAAAGATCCAGGGAGAAAATGTGAGTGGCACCCAGGTTAAGAAGGGGAGTTTATACTGAAGTTTCTGAGGGAATGTTGGTTGTTTGGTGTTTCTTTTCTTTTTTTTTGTTTCATAGCAGTAAAAGGCAGCACTTAGAAGGCTAATTTGGATAGTGCTGTGAACCAACTGTTCGCAGAAATTTACTTCTCTAAGATCTTTTCCCTCTCACTGTTACTGAGGTTTTTCTGCTTCCATTGTGCATACCATATGATTTGTAACATGCAGTCACAGTCAAAGCCAGACCCTGAGAGCTGCAACTGAGTTGAAATAACTGGATTTTGTAGTCACTTAGTAATAATTTTGGACCCTTCTGTGGCTTAGAGAACTTAGTTTCTCTAAAAGAAAGAGACTTCTTAGAGCCTCTCTTACAGAAGAAGCATTTAACATTTATTGCAGATCTTAACAGAAACTCTATAAGGTTTTTTCCCTCAAATATGAAAGAAACATAAAGGGTAAGTTTGATTTTTCTTTACCAATTTATGCAATTTTCAGAAAAGATAGACTTGTGATTAATTTTGCAGTAAAGTAAGAATAACATTGTGATGGAAATGCATTGATCTATTTAATGAAGGACTGTAAAGTCAGCATCATTGGAGAAACAAGAATTATTGATTCTTTTAAGTAACATTTGAAGGACTGTATTTTTTGCCTTAGAATTAAAGAATGTCCTGTACAAAAAAAGGAACCTAGCAAAATAGCCTGTAAAAATATTTGAATACTTAGACACAGCCACCTGCACATAGAGAAATGACTGTGTATTACAGTCTAATATAAGATATATCTCACCCTAATAAAGAAAACAAAACACTTACATAAAAATTAACAATTTTTACATTCAGTGTACACGTGTTCTTCTGTGACTCGTAAGGGAAATAGACACATATGCCTACCATATTTACAGCATATACTGGAAATCAGACAAAAGCATGATAAGGATGGAAACAACCTTGCAACAAGCCATCTTGCTCCTTCTAGTAATAGGCAGTCTAGGGCTTGCAAGGCCTGAACAATTAATAGGTCCTGTTCGTTTTTGACCACTTAAAAATTAATAGACACCATCCGGCTTCTGCTATAAAAGGCAAGGTAAGACCAAAGAAAGTGCTCTTGAAAAGCTGTGGAAAATAGAAAACAATTAAAAACAAACTAACTAACAAAAAAAACCCACACAAAAATCCAACCACCTATAAAAATTATTAAAGTGTTAAGGAATTAAACCTAGAGGACAGTGTTCCTGTGAAAGAAATGCAGTAGTAGAAAAGACTGCTTGTAATCAGGAGGTGTGTATTTTAGGACATATATTTTGAATACTCCCCCAGAGAATTATATTAGCTGTAGTAGCCTCCTCAGGAGTCTCATTCCCTAAACATAGCATCCTTTAAGTTGTACCGAGGTTGCAATGTGTTAGAAATACTTTCATAAAGCAGAAACTTTTTATCCACTTTTAGCGCAAGTGCTGCTATTTGCAGAAAAAAAAAAAAAAGGCAGATCCAAGCAGTTTTGGAGATACAGCACAGTTTAAGTATTACAGCACCTCCATCAAATTCTAAAAGGCCAAGTATCTGCACCAGCTGGGGTGCAATGCCAACAAATTCCTTCACCAGCTGACATGCCCGACATGCTGTCTGAGCATTGGCACCTTCCTCTCTTATGAGTCAGTATGCCAAGTCACAACCAGCTCAGTGCTTTCTAGGATCTTGGAGTTGCTATTACTTTTTTGGCTAGAGCAACAGGACCTGGATTTGCTCCATGAAGTGCCCTAGAAGGAAAAACGCAGACACGAGTATCAGCTGTTCACCACAGTTATGTCCAAGTAACCCAGACTGTTTGAGGGAACACTATCCTGTCATCAGTCTCATTTTCCATTTTATGTGAGGATCTCTTCCTTCCCCTGAGAGATTTTCACTACTTCTAGCAACCTCCTCTTCATTCTGAATTCGTTGTTCCTGCAGAAGGCAAGTACTTTACAGTACTTGCAAGTGCAGGGTACAGGTTCACTGGGGATGTTATTCTTGGAACATCATTGGCCTGGGGCCACCTGGCCCTCAACAACAATCTGCCCCTCTATGATCTGTCTTCCCTAGATGACTCATATCATTATTACCAAGGGGTTTCTGGTTAGCTTGTATCAACGTGTCCACTACTCTCAGCAAATATCACATTAACTTTTCTTTCTGTTCCAGGAAAAATTAGGCCCCTATGGCCTTTAGGCTCTGTGTAGCTGAAATTTTGGTGACATTGTCCAGATAGGCCCTTCTATCTCCTGTCCTTATTAACAGTATTTTAAATTCTTATCTGATCATGTTTCATCATAATAATTATGATTATTAATTTCTGTAATATTTAAGATAAAGGAAGAATCTAAACAGAGAGTGTGTGATACAATTTATGGTATGGATCTGTACTCATCTTACTTTGCTATCTAAGTTCTTTACCACTTTCCTCATCTAAATAATACAATTGTGTGGCAGCAGATAAGACATTTCTACCACCTACATTTTGTGACGAATTTTAAGTTCAGATGTATTCTCAGAGAAGACAGGTGGAAAAGGAAGGTGAGAAAACATTTTTTAAAATATTTGCTGGGGGAACAATTAATCATCTTTTACAGGTGCTCAAAGAAGAGAAGCAGTCTTAGAGATCATCATTCTTTATTAAATCTCTGCAGTGAGCTCAGCTGTGATCTGTAGAAGGAAAACTAACATTGCTTTTACCTACAGGCAAAGGCACTGTGAGCCTTCACTCAGGAACCTGAGTGGTATACAGAAACCAATAGAGTGTGAAGTAAACTCTCATGGCAAAGGGGGTTAGCCTTTCACTGTGCACTTCCAGAAGCTCTGGGTAAGACCACAGATTGAATTCTTCCTTAGATTCTTTCAGCAGTTCAGCTTCTACTTAAATCTCCCCTCAAGCTGACCAGTCACAGCAAGATCAGAAAACCAGACCTAATATGACATAAGCCACACCAGTCCAGTGATTCCAATACAGTAAAGGAAAGAGGCCGCATGGGCGTAAGAAAACTGTTTACCAGAATTACTTGCTATGACTGGATCCTGGAAAAATTACTTTAGTAGGACATGACAACACTGACCCAAATGATTAAGCCATTTCATATGCTGTAGTCCAGGCCACTCTTTACTTTGTTGTTTGGGTTTTTTTTATGAAAACCAGCCTTTTCAACTGCGCTTTGTGAGAGTCCATTTATATTGTAAATGTTTGGTCCCCAACACAGTCAAGTACTGGAAGAAAAAATCCAAACACTTTTGAATGAATGCATAGAAAGGTGAACCCTCCATTTCAACACCATCCTGCCAACAAATATGGAGTATCATATTTTGTTACATTAATCCCAGACCCACAAAAACAACACCTAAATGTTTCCATATGGTTTCCAAATAAATCTCCCATACCCCATATTCTGTAAATTGTTCCCTCAAGAGGTATAAGCTATGGAAGGTCAGTCATCTATTCCAGCTCTCATGGCAGCACCAGACCTGATTTTCCACAAGCATTGTGCTCAGGCAACTCCACTGAAGTTAGCATATCCCAGAATATAACAGTCATGGAGCTGGAGTGAGCACAAAGAACCAGAGCTACCATCTTTCACGCTCAGACTGAAGTTGTATCCAGGTTTTTCTCCCCCTGACATGTTAAAATTACAGGCATCAGATGAGCATGCTCTGGCAATAGCCAGCCAGTTTACAGATGTTCACTCATGCACCCCAATGTGGGCTCCCAGGGCTGCAGCTCTAACAAGATCCCTCATAACCCCTATCTGCACTGGACTAATGGCAAACCCCTGCTCTGGCTGCAATTTCAGTCTTGCCTTATATATTCAATGGGACCATTTGTAATGTTTATTTATAACTGATGAATATTTTACCACAGTTTGTTAATGCATTAGCACGGAAGTAATGTGTGTGAAAAAGAAATTTTTAACAAGCCTTTGGTTTGTGCAGCATAAAACATTGTCTCATACCCAGTCCCCCCACAGACATCAGTTTCTGTTTTAAATAGTCTAACTACAACTCCCTGTGTATAATATAAAAGGCACAGCCCTTACAAATGCAGTGAGTACTCAGCCCACAGGATGGCTGGAGGAGCTGAGTAAAGCAGCAGTTCTTTACAGCCACACTCTCTGTTATAACTCATTATAGTAATGAGTCACTTTAAACATATATTCCTATAATTCAGGGAAAAGTTTTCCAGAAGAACTAAAATTTGCTTTGTGAATCTAATGTATATGAGATAAGGTTCAGAAACTTTTTTTGCAATCTCATTTTTCTCGAAAAAACATGAGCACCTGTATATATAGGTCTGCACATAGATTAGTGTTTTCCTGACTTTCAGCATTTTTTTTAATTATGGAAACACAAGAAATACTTCAGGAAGGGGAAACTAATTTGGCTTGATTTCAAACTGGAAGGGTTTTTTCCTCCCAGAAGAACAAATTTTAAAATAAGTGCTGGGGAAATGGTTCTTTGCAAACCTGAGCATGAATACGAACTGTGGCTTTGTATTTCCTGAACAGGATGGAAACAGAAACATGGAAGGTTCAGATCTAAACCCTAAAATTAACTTAGAGAGCACCATTCAAAAACACTTCCTTGAATCAGCGGGGGGGAGAGCAGTGAAAGGCTTGATGAGAGTTAGGTGAATAAAAAGGAAATAAGGGAGGAATGAGGGAAATGACAAAGGGCCCTACACCTCATACAAACTCTTTTAATTCTCCATCATATGCATGCATCATAGTTACTAGCACAACCAATTTGCAAGGAAGGATTTAGTTACCCCAAACATGGACATGCCTTATGCACAACGCTTTAGCCTCCTAGGCTCTTGCACTGGAGTGAGCACCATAACCATGCTCAGGCTTTAAAGTGGATTGTATTTGGAAAGGCAACAGTGATAACAACATTACCTTAGTCAACTCTATGAAAGACACCTATCTCCACAGGACACTATTTGTGATATTGTTACACTTAACACAGGAGTGTGTCTATAATTGCAAATTATTTATCAATATTTTTGTTACTTAAGATGTCTTGGATTAGGCCTGCTATGAATAAATTATAAGGTCAAAGGACAAGTTGTTTATATCAGTGACTAGACCAGACTATTACACTGAGAAATGGTAGGCACATCCTGTTATTGCTACTACCAGAAAAAACATTGCACAAAAAGAACTAGACAGACCAGTTGTTTGAGTTCTCAAAAGGTTTTATTTTTAGCCTAATGACAAAAATGTCTGTGTTTGCACAGGAAACAAGAATGATTGATACAAGGGAGTGGAAATAAAATTCTTCATCTAATTTTCAGTGCTACATTAAAGACTAGACTCCTGTTGTGTCAGAGAAGCACTCAGTGACCCTTAGAATGATGATTTTTCCACCAGTCCCCCTGAATCCCCCATTTTTCTGCTCTTGAAAGCTCCTACATGCACATCAATTCCTTGTGCAAGGTAGAGCATTTTCAGAACTACTCTTAGTGGCACCAGTGAAAAATTATGCTACAGAGAACAGCTGGCATAGCCAGAATAGCTTGTCCTTCCCCCAGGGCATTTCAAGTTGGCCCTGTGGGAATGGAGGCAGAAAGCAGTTAGATGTCATGGTGTTCCCCAGTGGAGTCTTTTGCTGTTGCTGTAAATTGCTTTAAGCTCTTGTTGTTACAGTTGTGCAAAAGGTACTTATTTGGGGTTAAGGACATGGATCAAAATGTAATCAACCTGGACCAAGTCATCAATACCAACTTTCCAAGGACCTCAGTAAGGCTTTCACACATATTAAGGTCACCTTCCAGCTACTAATGACAGCTTTAACTTCTAGATTAATTTTGCCCAAGTTAAACTAACATTTGAAAACATGCTGTATTGGAAATTTGGGTAAAGTCCTGCCTACACTTACATCAACAGTAGTTTTGCTATCAATACAGTACCAGCAAACCTAGTGTTTCATTGAGTGCAATAGGAATAAATGATCTCATTTCTTTTATTGAAATTAACCTTATGCTTCTGTTCTGAATTTTCAGAGAAGGATTGTTGGTAATTAAGTTACTTATCAGTGTTTTGGAAATACCCTAAGGTTTCAGTCAGGAACAGTGGCCAGTTTTGCTGTAAGTGAACTGAAATGAAGTGAAAAGGGCTATTTCAAAAGAAATACTAGGATTTGCTTTTATATACATGTTGTGGTTCAACCCAGGAGGCAGGTAAACACATACAGAGCTGTTCACTCTCTAACCCCAGTGGGATGGGGAAGAGAATCAGAAAAAAAGTAAAACTCATGGGTTGACATAAAGACAGCTTAATGGGACAGAAGAGGAAGGCAAATAATAATAATGATTAAAGAAGTAAAACAAGTGATGCACAGTCCAATTGTTCACCATGCCATGAACAATGCTCAGCCAGTACCCAAGCACTGGGCCACCATCTCTGAGCCAGTCCCACCTAGTTTTGTTGTTCATCATGATGCCATTAGATATGGGATATCCCTGTGAGCTGTTGGGGTCAGCTGTCCCTGTTGCGTCCCTTTCCAGCTCCTTGTGCACCTCCAACATATTTACTGGTGATGGAGTGAGAAGCAGAAAAGGCCTTGACTCTATGCAAGCACTGCTCAGCAGCAGCTAAAGCATCCTGGTGTTATCAACATTATACTCCTCCTAAATCAAAAACACAGGGCTGTACCAGCTATTTAAGAGGAAAATCATCTCTCTCCCATCCAAAACCAGGACAATTCTCAATCTCCATAAGATTATAAAACAGAGAGCTGGGAGCTAATAATCTTCGGTGCATTTCCAGTGAAGGAACTGGAACATCAAGGTTTGTATAAACAGAACTAGTGGTTGGGGATTTCTGAACTCCTTAAGCTGATGGTTGCTTGATTTAAAGCTGACCTGGAGATTTCAATTAAGCTAGTATTTGGGGAATTGTTGTTGTTATCTTGACCATTTTTTTAAAAAAGCAAAATAGTACAAGTTCATTACAGCTATGATTCTGTTTCTTGTGTATCTTCGTTACTTTTAGAAGTGGAATGCAATTCGCCCTCATCCAAAACCCTCCATTTGCTTTACAAACACCACTTTATTAGGGTAGTGCTGATGCTGAGGGAAGAAATATTTCTCTCAACCTGAAAAATTGGAACTTTGGGTGTACAAAAGAGACAGACACAGCTCTGTGCTGTAGCTGGCAGAAGCACAGACAAGATACGAAAAAGCTGGAAGCTGGGGAAAGACATCTCAGAATCCTTCTCCTTAGCTGGTAAAGGAGTTCTACAGTGACAACACACAACAATCTTCATTCAGTAAATGAAATAGCTTACACAGAAACAACCCCATTCTGCTTTTTCACTCTGCAGTTCTGGGGCTTTACAGAAGGCAGGTATAAATGACATGTACAGATGTCTTCCAATATGCTGGGACAGACTTCCATAAGAAGATATGTTAACTTTTCCAAAACTTCCAGGAGACCTTGGAGAGGAAGGAAACTGAAGTATAAACAATTTGTTCTTAAATACAATGTTTCGGCTGGCTAAAGTCCTCAAGCAACCTCATCTAACCAATGGTGAGAAGGAGACATTTTTAGCCTTTCTTCAAAGTTCAGAAAGTGATGGAGAACAAGCTTTTTCTTTTTGTGTGGTGACTTTAAAGGGCTGGAGAAAAATTCGCCAACACTTCCATCTTGATCCCACTTCAGCTCAGAGGGATGGGATCATCCAACAAGAAGAATCTTTTGTGTGCTTTTGAGAAAGCAAATTGAACGAATGGAGCTGGAAGAGCACAGGAACTCTGCGCACTATTTTCTTTAACAATTGAATGACTCTTTGTGGTTTGCTTACAAATCTGAAACCCACACTTCTTTTAAAAAGATTGAAAAATACGGAGACTAGCTATGAAAAGCTAGATAACTAAGTACTTCATACCCTACATTATTTATCATTAAATTTTATGATCTAAAGCCATTTGAAAAGCATTTTGTGGAGCTAAAGACAAGACTGACCTGAAATTATGCAGGTATGTTGTGTCAGCAGAGAACCTGAAACTAGGTAAACAAAGAAGGAATTCTGGAATACATGCAAACAGTGTAAGTAATTTAAAACCAATATATTGTGCTTATAAGCTCTGTCTAGTTTTAAAAAAGAAAAAAGGAGAAGATAAGAGAACACAAGGAAGAGGAAATAAGATCAGATTTTTTGCTTCCTAACAGCAGTACTTCTCCATTTGTCCTAAGAAGGGTCTTCAAGCTTAACTTCTAAGTTATGTCATGTGACTGCAAGCAATCAAGGATGCTTCAGGATAACGGAGTCATCATTTCATGGGCAGGGGAAAAAAGCAAGTCTGAATGGTCTTCTGGGGACAATTTCACAGGTCCCAGCAACACAACACACTGAAAAGGGTATATAGAATCTCCTGGGTTTTTTCTCCTCAGTTAAACAACTTCAGGGATACATTTTCTCTTTCTCTGAGCTATGTGGTGTGTGCCTTACAGTTAGTCCTTGGTCATCTGAAGATTTTGGTAAGTAGCTTCTAGCACAGTCATTGAAATTTTCACTGTGTTAAGATAGTACATTTTGTCATTAAAGTAGGATATACATCAAGTTTCTCTGATTTAAACCCGGAACAAATGTGAGTCAAAGATAGAAGTCAATGTAAAAGAATCAAAAGTTCAAATTTCAGAGACAGAGTATAATCCTATCTTAAATGAGACCTGTGTGTTTGTCCTAGGGTGACTATGATACTTGTATCCCCAAATTGTCTGTTCTGTGTTCTGTACCTTTAAAACTGGTTCTGAGAGTGAGCAGGGAAAGAAGAAGCGCGCAGTTTGTTTTGAAGAACAGTGTTCACTCCTCAGGATCTTCTCTCTCATCCTTGGGACTGTGTGGTTTGTTTCGTCGGATGCAGCAGCCAGAGAGTTTTTTTCCTCTTTTTGTTAGTCTAGCTAGCTGAGGCAAAGAAGCTTTCCTGGACTGTTTTTCCTTTTTTTTTTCTTGGGACTGTTTAAATCTGCTCTGGTCTGAAAAAAAACCCAGAGGAGCACCGGGATCTCGCACCCGTGGTCCACTGGGCCTGGACTCGGCATTTTCCAGCACCGAAGGGACTGATAAACAGACTGAGGGAGCTGAGTTAACTCCTGTCACAGACTCAATTTTGCCACCTCTCTTCAGAGTGGTGAGAGGTTTTATTGTTTATTATTATTATTATTATTATTATTAATAATAATAATAATAATAGTAATAATTCTTTATACTTGTGAGCATTTTGTTTGTTAAATAAATAGTTTTTTCCACTTTTCTCTGAGGGAGTTCTTTTCCCTGACCGGCTGTGGGGAGGGGCTGTTTGGATTTGCTTTCCAGAGGAACACCATTCAGAGGGTTCCTCCCAAATCTGCCCTAAACCAGGACAGTGTTGTATTTCTATAGCTAACGTGGAGGTCTTGTTTTACCAGTGCTTTAATACAGTGCTTATATGCATTCTCATGCCAACATCCTCTCCTGGAATGCAACTGGTTTATATTTGCTTTTCTCCTAGGCCCAGGGAACAGTGTGGAAATGTCAGTTTCAGCTGCAGCAACAATGTATGAAGAGGAAACACTATAAAGAGGAACAAAGAGGTGGGTGATGAAAGATGAGGTGGTCGGGCAGAGCTGCAAAGAGCCCTGAAAATGCATCTGCAGAGTAGATGTAAGAAGCCACATGATAAGACAAAGCAAACAGTGTGGGGTAAAGAAGTAACAGTTATTAAAGAAACAGAGATAAAAAGAGGATAATTTAGACAATTAATTAAATATCCTAGGGGTTAGACTGGAGGAGGGGGGGAAAAAAGAAACCCCTAGAGTAAAAATTAAAAAAAAAAAAGGAAAAAAGAAAAGGAAAATAAGAGGGGGTGGAGGTAAATAGCAGCTGTGGAAAGGGTTGGGAGTACTGATGATTATTAGGTAGGTTTTTTTAATTTTGTGCCAGGCTCTGTAGATCTTCCCTTTTACCCTGAACCCAGAGGTGTGGAAACTTGAGTATAAATTCAGAAGTTTGGATTCTTTTCCAGATCTTACCTAAATCATATAAGCCTCCTTGTATGTAGTATAACTTAGCCAGAAATAACTTAAGAACTCTTTTTTTCTTTTTTTTTTTTTTCTGATGCTACTTAGCACAGCTGGATGGATTATTCATCCTCAGTAATACTGATGGCAAATACAACCTTTTTCTGTGTGAGAATCATTTGTGAATGGGCTTTAAGTCTGATCTCCAAAATGTGAAACGCCTCTTGATCCCGTTGATTCCTCTGAGCCTTTTTTTTTTTAAATGTACCTCCTGTCTGAAATCAGCATTTGCACAAGTTAGGTGACTAGACTCTAAACTTTGTAGGCATCATTAAAGGTGGTCTCCATTTGACTACAATCATAACATGAGGAAGTATGTAGGTGAACAGTCTCAGTCCTTTAGATTTTCTTTCATAGGCTGTACTGTAAATGTCACTTGGGAGTAACTGATACCTGCCTGAGTCTGCAGAAAGCCTGAGGCTGTAGAGGTGTGATGGCACACTGCTTCAAGAGGAGTTAACTTATTTGGTTTTAAGCATCAACATTAAGTTTCTTTCTACACTGTTCAAAGCATGTTTTGGAAGTAGGGGAAGCATCTGAACACACAGATCCATACAGATTTCTCTGAGCCTCTGTTCTTTTCGGTGTGCTTTTAATAACACCATGGGAGGGGTGAAGAGTGCAATTGTTCCTATTTTCATAAAGAGAGGGTTCAACTTTCAAAGGTTTGGGAAATGCCAAATGGGGGTTCAGATACTGCACGGTTTGAGTATTCACTGCCTCCTAGTTGGAGCATGTTATTGGTTAGCTAAGTCACGGGATATTCTCCCAGCTCACTAATTGGGTTAGTGTATCCTTTTAAACAGAGAAATAATGAACGCTCTTGTTTGTAAAGGAGTAGCCTCGTTCGCATGCAAATACGGGTATTCACACAAATCAGCCATTCCTCAAACCTCCTCAGGAACAAAAAACTTTCTGTCTGAAACCGCAGGAGCAGCAGATAACAAGGGGCCTTGATATGGAGAGATCAAACAGCCATTTCAAATTCCTGTGAATGTTCATGAATACTGTTGTTCAATATTCATCCAGTTCTGTCTTTTTCTGCATTATGGAAAAGAAAACAAAAAGCTAAAATAGGATGTAAAGAAATGAAGAATATTAAATTGTAGTGCTTTCAGAATCAATTCACGTATTTTGATGTAGCTGCATTCAGGCCTTATTTTTGAAAGACAAATTATTATTTAAAAAATAACATAAAAACAGTTTTTGGGATTCATTGTTTGTTCAAAATGGACATAGCTCAAGCCCAAAGAACAGATCCAATAAACATGAGGTAATCCATAATTTCAGATGCCTGAAATATCAAGATATACAGGATTTAAGCAGATCAGAAATAAAACTTGCCATCAGAAGTTTTACCAGAAATTCTTCGCCAGTTCTCCAAGACTCCTCAAAGGATGAGTTATGTCCTCATCTGGCTATAAAAATAGCTGTTTAGCCATAAAGTATTATACAAAAGTAAGTGAAAAGAAAAGAGCCTTGCAAAGAGCGACAGCTCCAAGGGTAACTTGGCACCCTTTCCTCACTCTGTTTTTATAGCTGTAGGAATTCCTTATTACTTTTTCTCAAGCTGTCATCAGAGCAACAGAACCCGCTGTTATTTGGGTTTCTCTTCTCTTCAGATGGAAAGAAAGGGATGTAATAAAGGCAGGTCATGAGCAATAGGTTGTAATCTATCCACAAAATGGCCCCACCTTGCTATTTGTTCCCTAGTATTGTGTTCGAACAGACTCCCAGTAAATATGTCTGCTTCACATTGATCATCACTGATAGTAGCATCCCTAATAGTGGCTCCATCTTGACAGAAAAATGGTAAGTGCCATTGTGCTCCAATGTTTTTGTCTTTTTCTACAGCCACTGCAAAACAAAGCTGTTAATTTATCTGATGAAAGACATGATGGTGAATGTTATGTAAAACCCAGATGTTTCCCCACTGATTTCTTAAATAGGAGCACATAATTGTGATGATTGGAAGGCCATTAATCCAAACTACTTGGAAGCAAAAGAGAAAGAAAACCTCAGCTTACACTTTCACTGTGACAAGCTTCTATGCCGAAGATGTCTGTCCTTCTGCTCACTGTTTTACAAACCTAACCAGTCAAATAATTCCCCCAGTTCTTCTCCGTCTGTTTTCTCACAACAGTGTTAACGTTCACTTAAATAAGCATAGCAGCATTAACCTTTTGAACTCTTTGTCTCTCAACTCTGCTCAGATCAGATTTGTGGTCTAGAAAGTTGACTCTTCCCTCAAGTTTGACAGATTTTCTTATTATCCCCTGCTGACCTGTAGAGAATTGCACTGGCTCAATTCCTGAGGCACATACAAGTTTCAGATGGACTCAGCCTCTCTGTCTGATTGCCTGTCACAAGAAGAGTCAGTGGTATGCTTCTTATTTCAGTTTATTCCTTTCCTTTCAACAAATATAATGAATTCTTTTGCACCCTTGTACTCGTCTTTTTAGCAGGCCTTGAGCATCACATTTTCATCCTCAATGCAAAGACTACTTCAGAAAATCTGTCTTCAAGAAAAATTTTTGACAATACACATAACAGCAAGTGCATTAATATGTGCTTTATACAGATCTGATTTTACTGACTGACTACAGTAAATTGTATATAAATCACATAAGCCATTACCTCTTTGATTCAATCTTCCTATTTGCATAAGTACTACTAGTACTGATAACTAAGGCTGATAGGTTAGGCTTAGATAGAGCAAAATGTTGATGAAGATGACTGCTCTTCATGCATGAAAACTGTGGAAGGAATTATGACCCTCATCTAGAGTATAGCTGAAGGTTTGGGTAGTGCCATTCAACACAGAGGCTGATAAGCAGCTAAAAGCATAAGCACATTATAAAACTAGTTTGGATTTAAAAAATTACATGCACTGGTGAATCTCCAGCAACAGTCCAGGTATGTATTTTTAACCCCTAATGCAAATATGAATTAGGTCAGCCACTTTTCACTGCCATAGGTTGATTTCTCCTCTTTCACTGTCAGCTGTGCTAATGTGAATTACATCACACTAGCCATGTGAATAACCACAAATCAGCTGGCCTCTAGTAAATTGGGGTGAACTTTAGACCAAGAAAGGATTTTTTAGATAGGATTGGTGGTGCTGTTTGAATTATGCCCAGACAGAGCCAGAAGTATAAGCACTCAGACAGCTATAGGCAAGCAGTGTAGGTATGACCTTGGGAGAAGGTTTGAGGGAGGAAACAAAGACTGGAAGATTGGAAAAGAATGCATAGAATATGGAGCAAGGAAGCTGCTGTCTGCTTATTTCAACCCTGTTTGGAAAACACACCTTTGGTATGCTTTTATAAATTAACAGAAACAAGATTTTGTCTTTGTCATCTGAGGACAACTGTCAAAATATGGCCTAACACTAAAAAGATATTTATTCTACACTATTTATGCATTGTACCCAATAATGCAGTGCAATGCATAAATACTGTGGAGTAAGGAAAAAACATATTCAGTCTGTAATTTTTTTTAATGCAGTTATTTAATTGTAAGAATCCCTATTTTCTCTGCTCTAGGGTTTATGCTCTAGTTTCTCTGTAGCTCCCACAGCAAGCTTCCCCCTGCTCCCTGGTTTGTTCTGCTGAGAAAAAAAAGCTGTAAGAATGACTGTACAGAGATAAGAAAGGCCAAAATTACAGACAAGGCTGAGCTTGCTTAGGTGGTATAATCTCAAAGTCAAGGATTTAGGAGGGAAAACACAAATATAGACAGGAATAGGATTAGTGTGGTGTAGTACCAGACAGGAGTCCCAGGCTGAGCATATCATGTGTGTTATCGCTGGAGACAGTGACACCTCTCTGGTGCTTTGGGGAATGGCAAACACTGGTCCAGACAGTAGCAACTCTTTGGTTGACACATTCATCAGGATGATGAGCATGTAAGTGCTTAGCCTAACACTTAGTGATTCCCAGCTATCTTTTTTGTGTGTTTTCCTGTGAGCAACTGCTTTAACTGCAATGAACTGCTTTGTTCATAAGTTATCCTTGTAGAAAACCTTTGCATTTCTCTATCATACCTGAACAAGCCAACAAGAGATGTTGCAGTGCATGGATGAGGTTTTTGAATTTGTATTTGTATTTTGTTATTTGTCTGTACTTGGTTTGTTCCATTCCAAAATACCCTACCCCCCTACCCTTGATAACCCCTGTAGTATCACCCTGATGTAACCACACCCCTTCCCTTTCCCCCATTGGCCCGAAGTTTCTTCCCTGCCCAGGCTGATCCCTGGGTACTTAAGGGAGAAACGGAGGCCGAGAATTTGTTCTGGCTTGCTGTTCTCACACATGGCTCAGCCGCAAGAGTAAACACATTCCCAAACCCAAGCCAGAGCCCACTCTGTTCTTCCAAGCCTTATCCACACTTCAACGAGCAGATTTGGAGGACCCACAACTGTTTTAGATTGGTCTGGGGAACTGCTTGCCAGTAAGCACCCCACAGAGACACCAATTTATAAAGAGAGGAACTATAAGAATGACAAAGAATGGAGAAAGACCGGTGTAATGACTTCACTGTTACCCCAGTGGCTGCAGCGTTTCATGAAGTAGGGCTGGAGCACTACAGGAGCACCTGCTCCAACTTTTGTATTTCCCAACACTGGTATCTCACGTGGCCCAAGAGGACCTGTTGTAGACCACACTGATTCAATACCACTTGTGCAGACTAGCAGCAAAAATGCCACAGTTTAGCCCCTCAAATGCAGACTACAATCCTCCCCTATTATGCAGAGCTGCTATGATTTGAGTCAGAAAGTGATTCCTCAGGAAACAGCAAGACAGCTTGCAGGCTGCCATACGACTCTCTGTTGGAGCAACTGACAGGGAAAATCAGACTCCAGTTAACTGAGGCACTGATCCAAAGCCCCTTTAAACACCTCAGTGACTCTCCTGGAAATAAGATGTAGAAGCTTTTCAAAAGATTACCCTTAGTCTGTCACAGCATGCAAAACAACTTAATACATTTATCTTTTTTTTTCAGCTAGTGAATTCAAATTCCTCTGCAACCATTTTACTAGCAAGTCAAACTTCTCCTACACAGCAAATGTCTGTCCTAATTGTGCAAAAGGTGGGGTGGTTTTGTTACTGACTTGTCCTGCAAATGCCAATCCTTCCATCAGTGGGAGTTTTGCCACTGAATCCAACAGCAGTAGCTCTGAGAGACCATTGGTCTTTGTGTCTCTTTGAAATCTTGGTTTATACTACCGTGTTTGATCTAGTCACCTCTCAAGCACCAGCTGAGTCACCCTCAAGCACCAGTTCAGGTCAACAGACACACGCTTGCTTCTTAACCTGGACCCAATGCACCATGGATTTCTTTTAACTATTTAACATCTTTTCTTCTCATGTTATGTTGAATGCTGGTCTTCTCAGCAAAGTAAATGAACTGTCTTTTGGGCTTTTTGTGATGATTTTCCATTTGTGCTTTTAACAGCAAATCAGCCCTGTCAGGCTTGTAAAAATACTTGAGACACGGTGCAATGGAAATCTATTTTGTCTTTCATTTTGTATCCTGTTTCCCAGAAAGTATCAATATTTGCTTTTCAGCCATACTCTTTGGGTATTAAGGTATTTCCTTCACCATCCTCAAAAGCTGATTATTCTAATACAGCTCAGGAAAAGTCTAGTATTTGACTTCTTTCAAGTCAGAAATACACAGTTTTGTTTTAAAAAATTCTGTTAGATCATTTGGCATTAGATATATTCAAACCAAAGCTACCTTAATACTAAAAATCAAATTGTCAGATATTAAGTGCTCTGGCTAGTAACTATTAAAGAGCAGTAATTTCTCTGGAGTAAGTGTGCATTTCTCAGTGGGCAGATGTAATTTTGAACTGCTTATTATCCATCTAAGCATGGAATTTTTAAATACTATGTTCTATTATGTCCATTCTATTACATCCATTCTTTCAGCAATTTCCTTTTAAAATTAGATTTGTGCTAGGTTTCTCTCCCTTAAAGCAGTGAACCAGAGAACTGCAGTAACCTCTATTGCCTCTCACACCATATTTAATATTATACACGTATTAGGCATAGATTAACAACTTGGTGTGGAGAAGCTTATGTTTTGTAGAATTTTGCAGTTTCATTTTAGAAAAACTAAATCAATATACCCTTCATTCTTTGGGAAAATGAGAAGGGTGCTTTCAGTCTTTGCCCCTTTGCATTCTTCTAAGCTTTCCAGTGTGACTGGGCTAATGGCACCATTGTGATCAGTGTTTTCACAGCATAATGAAACCTCAGTGAATAAAATGGCTTTTTTTCAGTTGCATAAATCATTATTTGAAACATGCTAAAATGTGACAGTATGAAACCTTTTCTGGTCTGACAGACTTCTGCGGATTTAAAAATTTAATTTTGAGTTCAAGAACACAATCTCCAGGAGAGAGGGTGTTCTATTCTGGAAAATTTATATAAGCCAGGAGGCACACCACTTAGTCCCCTACCAAAAAGATGAAGTGGGGAGGACACACAAAGACGATGTGATTTCTCCAGGCACTTCCCTGGGCTGCCTGGTGGCCCCCACACACAGTGGTGCTGGCTAAACTGAGCAGATGTGCTGTGCCCCAGCACAGGAGGACACAGCATCCTGCCAATTAAACCAAGCCCTCATTCTCAGGCCCACTGTAAGCACAGTGAGAATGTACAGTGGGCTCGGGAAATGCCATGAGGATATGCTGACACCAGTTAGAGAAGGAATTGCTTGGTGGGCCAGCGGAGACCAGGCAAAGTGGGGGCTGAGTGGAACTGGAGGAGGGGGGCCAGGAGGACACCTCTGCTCCTGAGGCTGCAGCCCTCTCCTCTGCTTGGCTCATCTTCTCATTCCTTGGCAGTGACTGCTGCCCCACATGTAAGTTTTCTGTGGTACAGTGCAAGCAGGAAGGGAGGAGGGCACTGGGGAGAGAGAATTGTCATGGCAGGACCACCCAGGTACTTTTCCAGGTGAGGAATGAGGGGGAGAAGAATCTATTTGCCCCGGGACCCAAAACAGCTCTTGGTGTGGGTTCTAATAACACTGCTGGAACAACTAAACTTGCAAAGCATTCGTAAACACAAGGGTTTATTATAATTTTTATTCTTTTTCTTTTTTGCTTACATTCTCTTTCTTTCCTTCATTTTTTCCTTCTTCCTTTCTTTCCTTCCTTTTTCTCTTTCTTCCTCTTCACCACTTTTTTTTTCTTCTTTCTCTTTTTTCTTTTGTTTCCATTTTCTTATCTTCTCCCTGTCTTTCTCTTTCTTGCTATTTCTGTTTTTCTGTGTTTCTCTCTCTCTTACACACACACAAAGATGCACACAAACACTGGCCACTTCTCCAGAAAACACTATTTTATACTTTGATGGCAAAA
The DNA here is from genome assembly GCA_024734555.1 of Trochalopteron elliotii. NCBI lineage: Eukaryota > Metazoa > Chordata > Aves > Passeriformes > Leiothrichidae > Trochalopteron > Trochalopteron elliotii. The sequence goes on along the minus strand of JANPWX010000108.1, from coordinate 899,537 downwards.
ACCACCAAGGACGCTCAATAGCATCAAAACCAGTGCTATCACTCCATCAGTTTATTTCAGAGATGCTCTCTATAGATAAACCACTATTTTTAAAGTGTGGTCACATAAAGAGTTTATTGCCAAACAATCCAGAGTGTGCATTTATAGTATCAGTTTTCAGGCAAGAATATCCTTAAAACAGTCGCTCTAAACATTCATAGGCCATGATAAATAAAAGTTGCTGATGATGATTGCAGTAAAACAACTTTCCTTTTGCTTAGGGGAAGCAAGCATGAAAAGACAGTTTCTTTAGAGTAACTTGATGTAAATTTAAATCCTTTATTATCTCACAGAAAGCCTCATAAAGTAAAATACATTGTACTCAACTACTAGCAGATTCTGTAGGCAACATTACCCCTCTTTTCTGATAAGTTTAAAAGATGTTATTTTCATGATTATAAGTCATTGGGGTGGTACAGTCTAGTCAATAACTTTGGACATCATTGCAAAATTATTTACAACAGCATAAATTATTGCAGAAACAGATAAAAAAGGAGATGTAGAAAAAAATCTATAATTTTAATTTTAAAAACCTAAGATTTTACTGTCTATATAGTAGAAATTCCTTATTTTTTTTTTTTTCTACTAGCAGAATATTTGGCAAAAATATTTTTATAAATTAAAAAAATAGGTCTTTTGTTGGGGGGAGTTATTATAAAAAACACACTAAAATTGCATACTTTGATATATTTTTAATGAAGTTATGAAAAAATCAGAAGTGTAGGCCCAAGGCTAATTTTTACTATAGTAATGTAGCTTCCCCAGAGGTGTAACTTGGTCTTAAAGTTAAATAAAGGTTTTTTTGACTGAAGAACCAAACACCAGAAAAAGGACTTTACAATAATGTTCAAATTCAACATGAACAATGAATCAGTCTAGAATTGAAAATAAGACACTACTCTGCATCATTTCTGAAGCAGTAGAGATATTCACATCTTCTCCAGTTTAAAGGGCTGGAGCAAATGCTACTTTGAGGTCCTTTCCATCACTGCTTTTCCATAATGCTCTGATAAGAAACATCCATAAAACCACTGCTCCGTGTGACAGTGTATTGTCTTCTTTCTTGGAAGACAAATAATCCTAATGCCAAGTAATACAATATCTTGGTATCGTCTCATGCTGTGTCTTTTTTCATTTATTGAGCTGGAAGAGACTTTGTTAGTACATCCTACAGTAGCAGGGCAAGACCTAGACAATCTGTGTATGTTATCCTAAACCCTATATACTACAGTCCACAGTCTCTCTAGGAAGCCTGTTCCAGCCTCTTTTGGCTCTTATAGCCATTCTATTTCCTCAGAAATTGTGAAGGAATATGTTTCACATCTTTCCATCAGTGGGTGATTTTAAACAATTAATCACCACCATTTTGTAGCACCTTTTACACATTAGAAGACAATGTAATCATATCCCTCTTTACTCTTTCCTATTTAAGGCTAAGCAAACTCCACTCCCATCATCACAGGACAGCTATCGTGCCTCATTTTCTTCTTGATACCGTTTTATGGATTCTTGACAGTTTTTTCTTGAAGTGTGACAGCTGCATAGGAAGATAAAACTTGGGCTGATGAAACTTAAATACTAATGGGAAGTAAATAATTACCTGCCCTTTCATGGGCACAATACTCCAATCAGTATATTCCTGAACAGGATTCCTTTTTTCTTTTGCTGTAGTTGCACAATGGATGCTGGAAGATTTTGTATTTGATGAGTGCTGCTGTAGGATATTGCAGCGTCCCACGATCGCCACTCTTCAGAGAGCAACGTGGCACAGGCACAGTGTCTATTTATGGAGCCAGGAAGTAGAAGCTGCTAAGTAGATGCTTGTGTGCATGTGGGTGCCACCCTAATGTGGATTTGCCAGTGTCAGGCATGTATACCAGAATCCATGGAATTTCTCCTGACTGCATAATATTGACATAAATGTTATTAAGTCTTATTAAGGTACAATATATATGATCCAAGGTGGCCTTCTGCCTTCTTTTTCGTATATTAATCACCAGCTATTTAATCCTTTTTTCAAATTTTTATTTCATTTTTTTCCTCTTCCTAGGGATAATAATTTGTTTATTTATATTGGCTTTAGTTTGCAAATTGCTTTTCACAGTTTATCATGACCATCTTGAACGCTACTACTGTCCTCCAAAGAGTTTTCACATTTTGCAGTTTATGACACTACTAAATTTCCTCTTAAATCCAAGTTCTTAATTAACCATGAAGCTGAGCCAAGTCCAGGATAGACAAGTCACTATTGTTTACTTGGATAACAAGTATTATTTGCAGATAACAAAGCAGACAAAAGTGTTTAGTATGACAGTTTGGGGCACCAAAGAAAATGTAATATTCGCTGACCATAGATGTTTGGAAGAACTGTGTTTATGCCAATTAAAGAGTCAACAGCCACCAAGCAAGGAAAAGCATGAAGAAAGATGAAAAAGTACTTCAAACCTTGGTAAGAAACTAGAAGACCTGAACAGGAGGAAAATCTAGTGAAATAAAATAATAGCAAGAAATAATAGCAAGAAAGCAGCAAAGGGAATCAGAGAAAGACATCCTTAACTGCTGTGCCTCACATGTTTCTAGTTGTTTCTATGGTCACAGAATAGGAAGGTCAAATCAGATCAAATAAAGCAGGGCAGAACTGAACAGCACAATTAGGCCATAGTCAAAAAGTAATTATTTTTCTGTCCAGTAGAGATTGCATGTTATTTCTTGGAACTTTATATTATTATCTAAATAATAGACACTAACTGGAGAAGCAACTCAGAATGAATTGGGGAAAAGCAGCTAAAAAGCCACTTGGCTAAATAGTATAACATTAGAATTTATATTAAAGTTTAGATGAACTTGAAAGTCAGACATTGGTGAGTCTTACCATGTTTATGTTAACTGACCAAGAAACTAAAAATTAAGAATGCAACACAGCACTAAAACAGAGTAATACTTGAAAAAAAAAAATTTAACAAGACTGGTAAAGTAGTGTTCCATTCGCTTTATCCTCTTAGCATTCTACTCTTTTGACATAATGACTATAATTATGGTGTATATCCTATACTATTGATGGTGCTTGTACATTGGATAACACTAACTCTTTATGGAGTCTAATTTTTACTTCACCTCCCTTCTTCCCTGTCATACATTTTATTCCAGTTTCTTCATGGGACGTGGTATGTAATTCACAGTGATGCAAAGCACAGTGATCTTCACATAGATTTGTCAGCCATATATCTCTCTAGAGTGGTTCTCAAAATAAGCCGACTCTTTTGCAGTGCTGAAACAAATGCTTGGTAAACTAAATGACACAGCACTCTGGAATTTTATGGACCTTCTTAAGCTATCCTGCATGAAGATATAACTCAGTGTTTGAAAAGGTGTGCTGGTTTGGGCTGAAGTAGAATTAATTTTCTTTGGAGTAACTGGTATGGGGCTGTGTTTTAGAGTTGTACTGAAACCAGTGTTGATTATACGTAGGTGCCTTTTGCTATTGCTGAGCAGCACTTGCACAGTGTCAAGGCCTTTCCTGCCTTTCACCCTCCTCACCTGTGAGCAGGCTGAAAATGCACCAGGAACTGAGAGGGGACAGAGCAGGGACAGGTGACCCCAAGTGAGCAGAGGGATATTTCACACCCTGTCAGGTTCACCAGGCAAAGCTGGGGGAAGCAGGAAGAAGGGGGAGACACTACAGTGTTTGTCAAGTCACTGCTACATGTGCAGAGCCCAACTTTCCTGGAGATGGCTGAAGACCTGCTTGCTCATGGGAAGCAGTGAATTAATTCCTTGTTTTGCTTTGTGTGCATGCACGACTTTCCCTATTAAACTGCCTTTCTCTCAATCCATGAGTCTTCTCCCTTTTGCTCTCTCAATTCTCTCCCCTATCCCACCAGGGGCAGTGAGTGAGCAGCTGAGTGGGGCTGAGCTGCCAGCTGAGGTTATACCATGACAAAAGGTACATCTGTCATTATGGATTCTTTTGGATATGTTATCCTTAGTGTCATATCTTCATTCTTCACGGCAAGAATCAGTATACAGCACCTGAAATCAGCAGCACCACTCCACTACTGATGGAAAAAAAGCCCAAAGTGTGTGAGTCAGCCTCCCCAATGAACAATTGTCTTTCTTCAGAAGCCCTAATTACTTTGTGTTATTTGCAGCACAATAATTCAAAGAAAGCTAGCAAATTCAAAGAAAGTTTAGCAAATCATTCCCGCATCAGAGAGAAACCATGCTGTGGTTATACTGCATGAGTTACTGTCACCCCAAACTAGCCTTGTATCTGCAATGCACTATCACTCAAAAAAATCACTTCTAAAATGAAAGCAATTCCTTCAGCTCCATCTGCTAGCCGTGGAATCAAGAGGGTTAAAGAAGCTATAATCTATTTCTACCAAGTGAATAGAAAATTACGATCTTTCACTTTCTTTCTCCCTCATGCATCCCTGAGAAAAAAATTATTTCACTGGAAATTACGATTTCATCAGCACAACTGAAAATCAAGGAATAGACCACTTTAAATATTCACACCACCTTGATTAAAGCAGGTCTCGCCAAGCCTTATTATTGCAAAGTGATTGTCAGAATTTCCATTGTAAATCTCTTCCCTCCTTTTCACTGGTTTTATACTTATGCCTTGGCTACAAGAGCACATTCCAAGCTGGAATTTAGGCTGGCTGATTATTAAAAAGAAGAGAATTTTCCTTTACAATTTATATTAAAAGAATTATACTATTAATAAAATGTTGACTTTTCAGTATGGAGAAAGGCGGGGTTTGGTTTTTTGTATTATGTGTATTGGTCCAAAACAGTAACCACAATCTGGTAGAGAAACCAGAGCTGAAAAATTGACACATTTTCCCAGATGGCAAAGGAACTCTCTGAGCTGGCAACTTGTTATCCTACTTTAATCTGCTTCATTCCTTTCAGCTTCTGGAATGGAACAAACAGCATGGGACAGGAAGGGATGTAGTTATTCTGATTACAGAAATCAGAGGCCTCATTATCATATAATTCCTAGTCTTTTACTATGTTTATCCTCCTGGTAGCCTGTGAAGTACAGAAATGCTTTTGTTCATTTCATAGATAAGAAACAAACATAAGAGATTTTCACCTAATAAACTCAAGGTTAAACATCAAGACAGCACCCAGTTCTTGTGTTCAGTGTGTAGGTTATGTTCCACTTAATAAAATCAATTGTCCCAAGAGACATGCCCAGAGACATATCTAGGCACGGAAAATGAACTATAAATGCTGTTAAGTGAGTACCAGCATCACAGCACCCAGTGACACGTTTTTGGCCTGTGCCTGGGCATGGTTCAGGAATTAGCATTGGCCAGAGACAGTTCCTAGTGGGAGAGAAAGAAGAGTTTAATAGCACTGGCATTAGCTGTTCCCTGTCAGCTGGCCAGGGAACAGTCCTAGACATGTTTAATTTACCACTGCAGAAGAAGCCAAAATGGTCAGCACCAGCTAGTGCAGGGCATGGGAGCCAGAGCTTTGTGCTGAATTACATCTGTGCTAGCAGTGGCCTTTCCCAGATTTCCCAGATTTACATTCTCAACCCTTCATATTCCTCAGCATTCCTCTGTGGCTGAGAGTGTGGTCTTTACTCCTCTTTCCATCTATGTTAAGGCTCTATTGATTCTACTGATTACCAGTGTAGCAGCAATTTTTAGAGCAGCTATGATAAGTGAAAATTCATGTGTATTGATACATGGGAGGAGGAATGTAACTGCTCAAAGGAATTGGCAAATAAGACCCAGACTGCTTTTTCTGTGCACTCTCTGTAACAACCTTTCATAAGTATTTTATTCTCTCTTAGTAAAGATTCAGTGTTACAGGTCCATAAAATGAAAACATGTGCTCTCTTTAATATGCATTCAGAGTGAAAATCGCTTCACTCACATAAAATCTGATAATTGGACGTTATATAGGGAAAGTCTGAAAAAAGAAATGAAGTATCCTGTGAAGTGGCACTAAAGATGTTTCGCAATCCTGACACCAGCCACAAAAATGTCTAAGCCATCATCCCCCACTGGCTTGAGTAAGCACTATGTTTTCCTTACATCTGCATGCAAAAACTTTTAGGACACAAACCTACATCTGACTGAATGAAGAAAGAAAAAAAAGTAGTGTAAGAGCCTATTATTAATAAAATCCACTATTCATTTTTTAGTTTAGAAATTATTTTCAAATACTGCTTTTAATTATTAAGCCTGCATGTGATTAAATGGCAGTAGTGACTTTGATTTAAATATAGTTTGCTGTTCAACCCTTTTTAAAGATCTGATTTCACAACGGAGAGAGGAGATGAACTTCTGCTTCCTAAAATACTAGATGCACAGAGAATACTCCCCTTCCTCCCACAAATCTCCACAAGAGCTGGATTATTTAAAAATGGCCACAACTACATGCGTCAAAAAGGGATTTTTTTGTTTTATTCTGAATTCTGTGTACACTTAGTTATATACATTTCATTTAAGCTTTAGCATCCCAACCTACAGGCCAGTCAATACTGATAGGAGGCTTTTATCATTCTAAAGAGGTTGAGCCTAACAGGGGCTCAAAGACAGCTTTCAAAAGGAGCAGAATGAAAGTGATGTCAAATTCAAGCCCACAATTGGCTCCAGAAGACTGCTGGGGTTTTTTTTCTTCTGTCCTTTAAGGTATATAACAAGTAGTATTAAAGTGCCTTAATGTTTAAAACACGAATTTGTTTCAAATGACAGCTTTGAAAGTAGGGGGTTGCAGTTTCTATAATGTCATTGAGTTCTTTTTATGATACCACTGTGGAAATATTGATGCAGCAATAACTCTCAGTAGGATTACATTCTGGCGAGAAGCAAAGCAAAATGCCTGAAGTGATCCCACTGTGTGTTAATCACATGGTTAATTTGTTAAATTTGCATTTCATTTGTTTCTGTAGCTTGGCAGAAATTTTATTGATAAGGAATTTTCTTATTTTTTGGGTTTATGTGTTGGGTTTTTTTCTTCTTTATCTTCCAAGAGATTCTGCAATGATCAATCTATTTTCTGTTCATGACTGTCATAATTACTGGCTGAGAATGTAGTTGAGTAAGAAGAGTTAATGATAGGGCATAGTCTTTTGTGTAGTCTCTTGTGTAATTGTTGCTTTTCTGAGTTCGTAGGTTGCATGCAATTTGATTTGGTTTTGATCTTATTTTCTTCTGAAATTGCTTTAAGAGAAGCCTTTCTGTGTTTTTGGGGGGGTTAAGTCTTTCTTCTTTGTTTGATTAATTTTCATCCTCTTGACTTCCTTATTTTCCTTTATAGCAAGTGGTTGGGGTGAGAATTCTAGTATGGGGCCAGGTAGAGAATCCGGCTCTCCTACTCCCCCTAGCTGCTGCAGAAAAATGGCAGTAGTTATTCAACGGCATCAACTCTGAAATGTGCATGGCACTTCTCTGGCCAGACACCTCACTGAATTGAAACCCATCTCTTTTGAAAGAGAAAAATATTTGCATCAGGATTTAGACACGCAGAAATTACAAAAAAATCCTGGGTAGCAACTTGTTCAACCCCATGGCTAACCTGGAATAATATGTCACTCCATGGGAGAATCTAAAGCTAAACTAAACATTTTTTACACAGTTTGCAACTCACTGGAGCCGCACATGAACATATCCTTGGCTAGCTCACAGTCCATCTAAAATGCAGGGTGTTGCAAATCCCTTAGAGTAACAGAAGAGAACTGATGCATGAAATAACATTGACACTAACTGATTAGATTTCATAGAAAGTATCATTAAATGTCCTACAAAACAGAAAGTCCTTGCTTATGCATATGGAATTCCTGTGGAAGTACGTATTGCTTATTACCCTTCACCTGACCCAAAGGATCCATACTGCATTTTGCTTTCTTTCAAAACTGCAACTGGTTTCAGAGACAACTCTAGAAGATGGCACTATATAATCTATTTTCCCCAGGTATGGAGTTTTGATTGGAGTTAGGTCTTGGAAGGAAGCATTTATCAGAGCAGGGAAGGAAAATAAGTTGCAACAACAGACTCAGTGTCTCCGGATCTCATAGAAACTTCTGATTTCTCTTTTTCTTTTTTTTTTCTCTGCAGGAGCAGTCACATACCCATGAACATTTTTCCAGACAAACTGAGAGATGACAATTACCTCCAGTTTCATGTTGACTAGAGGAATCTTCTTTGGATAAATACAGGGTTTCATCTTTCATTTCTTCCAGACTTCTCTTGCAATTACTTTAACTACATCAGTCACTGATATTCCTTCTGACACTGACTAATGGATCAGCAAGTTCAGTTTCTACAAGCACAACTGTATTCCCAAACAAAAATCTTTTGCACTAAGGAAACCTGAAGATAATCTCACCACTTCACACTGTGTCTGGAAAGGTGGAAACTGTCAAACTCAAGTCAATATTCAATGCTGTGGCATCTCTTCTGCAAGGGTACTGAAAATGAGGAAAACTATTTCCTATAGAGGAAAGAGGAAGAAGAGTGGTCCATCTATGTGTCTATGGTATTACTTTATCCACAGGTATGACACATGCCTGCGGAAGATACTAGATGTTAAGAGAAATCCATTAAGACCTTTCAGCAACTGGAAAGGAGGTTTAAGTGCACAGCAAAGGTCTGCCAGAGGCTCTTTGGAGGGGAAAGTGGAGTAATGAAGCTGTCTTCTGGATTCAGCACTAACTGGGGTTCAGTCCAGCTTTTAGCATCAATGCTGACCGGTATCAGTACAACTTTCAAAATCTGATGCCACATTCTGCACTACAGACATAGTGATTGTAATGACATAGATTGAAGTGACGTAGTGATTGAAGTGTATCACTGGTGTGTAATCCCTTTTCTCCACATCCAGATTCAAATCAGGAATAAAGTCCTCTCTAACCTGGGTTGTGACATAGGTCCCTGTCCAAAGTCACAGAAATAAATTCTGAAGCTAAGATGCCAAATTCAGAACTTCAGTTTGGCTAGAACTCAAGCTGATGGAATAATTCAGACGCAACTCATCTAATCAATCAAATGATTAAAGAAATCCAAACTTTGACAAAAAACGCTACCTATCAGTCCAGTCCCAGAGAATTGTATAAAAGGGTCCAAAAAGGTTCAGTATTCACAAATTCTTGATTTGTCAATGCAAAATATATTATTTTTTTTTTAAATCTACTTTTAGTTGTATTGCTCCCAAAGCAACAAAGCCTGATTAATTTAATCTCTCATTATTATCAGAACTACCCAAAAGAATAAAAACAAGAGAAGGAACTCTTTGTCCATGTTCATAGAAAATACTATTAAGGAAGGATTTTTAAAATCAAATATTAGAAAGATGCCACATTTTAGTCTACATTGGAAAATATCCTACAGTATCAATAATGATTCTATTATTATGATTACTATGTAATGAAGGATGTGCTAAATCAGTATATTGAGAGAAAAACTGTCCACTGCTTGTGAACTCATAGCTGTTGTACATAGGAGCAAATGCCCTAAAGAAAACTCCTAAAACATAGTTAATTAACATATAAACCACAAATGTCGGACTATCATAAATATTCAAGTAGTGATGGATAGTGGGATAAACCCTGAGTGCATGCCGTAAGTTTTTTATCTCCATAGCTATCTTGAGTTGGATATTTACAGTAAATTACAGCTGCACATGCTTTACTCCAGAGCCATATGTTTTATTATTCAACCAGATGTAAGCCATAAAACTGTTGTATCTATTTTGCGGTTCAGCGTAGTCCTAATAAAATAAACTACAAATACCTGACTTATAGCTTTGCTGGCATTTTTGCACTCCAGTGAAGTGCAGTGCCAATGCCTCATTCAGTGAAAGTGATCTAAGGAAATCATATGTTTGTCCCATTTCTTATACTTATGAAACTATAAGAAGGAAGGTCCAAGGACCTGAAATATTTGAATGAACAGTGTTGAGCTATAACTTGTTCTTTTATTGTTTTTCATCGTATGGGCTATCAACATCACTGCTAATTCATGTTTGTTTCCTGCAGATTGGAAAGAATCTTCTAAGGAGCCTGCATGCACTCTGTCTTGGCATCTACATCATTGATTTTCCTTAAGCATTACAGGGTAGCATCAAATTACTAAAATAATCATATGTCCTAGGAAGGATGCACTTAGTTATATATAAAAAAGATAATGTTGCAATTAGCCAGACATTTGTCTCTCTCTCCTTTTTTTTTTCTTTTTTTTTTCTTTTTTTTTTTAATCTATCCTATTAAACCTTGGACACAAGAATCAGAAAGTATGATTTTATCTTGCCACTATTTGGGATTAAGATGCCTTTAAGCACCTGTGAAAGCTGCCCTAAGTGCAAAGAATGTCAAGTGTGTTGGAAGACAAATTCAGCTTTCATATAACCATTTTTGCCAAAAATAAGTGGTCTCAGAGGTTTTGGAATCCTATTTTTGGTGTGGAATGTGACCATAAGCAACACAGTATATACTGAGGTTAGAAAAGACATAAAGAATATTATGAAAAGATTGCAAAATGCAGCCAATTTTCTGAAAGTTTTTAGATACAGTGCTGGTCTTGGACTAATATGCTGTCTCGAGGTTGTCATGGACATCTGTTAATAAGTCCCTCTAGCCCAACAACATTCATTTGATTCTCAAAATGCATAACCTTAGCAGACTAATGAGGAACTGAATGCTGAATGTTTATCAAAGGGGACTCTCTTCCATTCCATCCACCTCTTGCATACTTTCAAAGAATTAATCTATTTTAACAAGGGACCCTCTCCCTGTTCTATGGCCCCAATTCAATCTCTAAAACAGGGGATTAAATCCAACATTCTGCAAGTCGAAATTAAAGTGGTCTTGGTTGTTGTTTTTCAAGCTACTCTGAGTGTTAATTGGGGCAAAATCTGCAGTTTCTGGATTACTATTCACATTTTGATTAACAGAGGAGGAAAACTTTGCCAGAAGTACCACAAGGACTGAGGAAAATTGTCTTTTAACCCTTTTTCAGCATAGTGAGCAGGTATCACTTAGAGGAAGAGAGACAATTTAAAATGCTTTGATTTCTTTGTACAGAATAACATAGCTGAAGAAAAATAAAGGACTGTGTCATATTTACTCCTCAAAATCCTTCAGATTTCATTATGATTGATTAAAAATAATTGAGCAGACGTTACAGATAGTAATGCTTTTAAACCCGTTGTGCTTAGATTTAAATCTGATATAATGGAGATGAAGAAAGTGTGAAAAAAATTGTATCATGGTCCTACAAGTATGTGTAAAATGTAGGGGCTGTTTAGACACTTCCTTATGTCCAATACTTTATCATTTTTATGTTGCTGCTGAAAGGATAAAGTCTCAAGTGTGAGTTCCTATGATAAACACATTTTCTTTTGGCTCATGAGTCATAGACAATGTAAAAAGACATTTTCCTCTTAAAAAGCCAATATTGTGAACATCTGGTTCATACCCTTCTTAACAAAATTTGTTCCACTGCTCTATTGCATATAAACATCTGTCATTTATATCAAACAGTTGACAAATGCTCTATCTTGAATTCTAAGAACTGTAGTGTTATATCGCTAAGTATCTTTTTTATACAAAATGAAAACTGTTTGTTTGTGTTCAAGACTGAATTCTACTCAACGGGGATGACTTTTTTATCAAATGAAAAAATGGGTTAAATTCATATCAACAGTCCTAAATTTTCTTTCTCCTGACAACTGTATGCAATTACTGTAAATCACTTTTCACATAAAAGACAATGACATGCTACTGGCTGACACTATGTGGCTAGCATTTAGGGAATGGTTTTATCTACGTAAAAGACTGAAAATTTTGAGAAGGCCAGACCCTCAGAGTTTTCCAGATATTCAATTGTTCGTGAATTAATTTATTTTTAAAAGGCAGTTTACTGCTGTTTTTCAGCACTATGAGGTTGCTTTGTTCCTATGCTTTGTTTGAAAGGGATGACCATATCCATGAGCATGAGTCACACATTCTGGGAAACATTCTTTCTTCAGAGGTGTGGAATCATTTCTGCCTCTCCTTTTTGGAATTTAGAAGCCCACAAAATCAAAACTTGGGGCAGCTATCACTCATTTTTGAGGCGTCCCAGCAGAGCATTACAAGCACAATGAGATCACTTGATTTTTGTTGAGGCCAGACAGCTGTTGTGTGGTCCCCTCTGTACTCTTGGAGAAAGCAACCTGTACTATAAGGGTAGGAAAAACTCCCAGGAGGCTTCAGCCAGGACCACTATAAGATCCTGTCTCCTCGTGTATTTAAAGTTAGAACTGGGACCAAATAGGAAGGGCTTTCTGTAATATTGTGATTCATGACTCCAGGAAAAGAATCCAAAATCTAAGTGTGGCCTCCAAAACCAGCTGGTTTGAGTAGAGTCCACTGTTAAGAGCAAGTCAAGATGTGTAAATGAGGTGTCTCCTTCTCTCCATTGACTGTACAGACTAAACAGAGAGTCACCTGGCAACAATTAATAGAAAAATGGATTGCATTTCCTAAATGAGGTGCATAAAGTGGGCAGTCTGCACCTGGCTGTATGAGCTTTAAATTTGCCATTTTTATTCACGATGTATGAAGTATTTTTCATAGCTTTGGAGAACAGGCATTGCACAAGACATTTGTAACTAGCTGAAAACAAAGAAACCCTGTGATTCACTGAGAAAAAGGATATTTAGTTAGATGCATGACAGACCCAGAGGCAACTTCAGAACTGCAAATGCAATTACTGCTGACCAGAGGCATTTGCTTTTTACCTAAAGAAAAAAAAAAAAGGTCTGTTCTGATTTGTCTGATTTCTGTCCAGAGGAGAACAACATAAAACATGTTCAGTCTTAGGAGATCTGTAAGATCCTCCCTAAAACCAGAACAGATTTGGAAAGGGTCCTTTTACCTACATGTGTAGCATGAAAAGATAATTTAGTCGTCCTCTTGTTCTTATTATAATATAATGAATATTGCCTTTTCATTGTGAGATGGGCAAAAAATATGAAACAATTTGGTATGCAGCCTGTACTAACATTGGGGAAGCCAAATCTAGTGTCCTAATGAAATCTATTGCAATATAGAAATGGTGTGTTCATTAATAAGGCAGAACATTATTAGATTTTCTTATTGAGGTAGAGCATTTCAAGGCCATTTGGGGCAGGGGGAGAGAGCAATGCCTTTACAGTACATTCTTTGTTTCCTTAACACTGATCACCTGTCATACTTGATTCCCACAGTGGACCTTTTATAGCAATTTGCTATTCTGACCTTTGATACATTTTTTGCAAACTTTACTCTGGGACCATTTAAGTTGGGATGGGTGGGCATATGCTGAGTAGGGTAGCAGTGAGTAAGGAAGGATTAAATTTCAGTTGTGAACTGGCTGCATCTCTTGAACCATTCATTACCAGACTCCCTAACACATTTGGGTTTTCAAAAGGTGATGATTTTTTTGTGTGGAAAAGGGTATTTTGTTGGCTGGACTCCACTGAAACATACTTTCAACATTAACTCCCTATTGGCAGCAGTTTCTGCTTATGATTTGTTTTAATGAACACCAGTTTAAACTGGGCTAATCATAAAGTCTGCTGGAGAAAGGTTAAACCCCAGCATACTTCATACAAGCCTGACCCAAACAGAGATCATGTACAGAGGATGGTAACCATGCAAAAGGATCTTTCTGAGTGTGGGAGTTACAAGATATGGTAAGAATACGTGAGGGAAATTAACATTTTTTCATTTTTTTTTCTTCCTGTTCCCTCAGTTCTCCGTCTCCCTAATCACTGCACACACTCACACCTTCTGTCTCTCTGACCCTGTGGATGTCTCCCATTTGCTGTGACCTCTTCTACTCCTACATCCTCCACTGATCTCAGCTCCCTCATGCCCCATTTACATCCTCTCAATATCCTGATCACAATGCTCTTCACTGTCCACCAGGCATGTGTCTTTTCATCTTCCTCACAGATTTCTATGGTTTCCTAAATTCTCCCTCTCACATCTTACACCAAACAGCTGGAGCAAAAAAAAAAAAAAAAAAAAAAAGGAACAGCTTCTAATTGAAGGCCTCCAATTGTAAATGTATATTTAAAAACAACTTGTTGAATGTTCCTAATTAAATCCCCACATAATACTAAAAGGTCATCCTTACCAAAACCTACAGAAAAAAGCCAAAGCTAAATTGTTAAGTTTATTACTGATGTCATTAACTGAAAATATATTTTTCACTAAAACTAAACCACCACATCCATTTATTATAGGAACAATAGCTTTAATCTGAGTTTTACTTAGCTATATAGAACTAAATTTAGAATAAAGAATTTTTTTAATACTTTAGGAAAAAATGAGTAGTTCTGATCAAGTTTGTGAATCAGCAGGCAATCAGCTTTACAACAGGACATCAGCTAAAGCCTTATTGATAGAGTGCCCATATCATTCTGCATCTGGTTTGTATCAGTGTTGCATTTCTAATTAGACTTTGCCAATCCATTTGTCAGTACTGCTCTACGAGTGACAGGGCTGAATTTTTTTTTCTATAGAGATATCAGCCAGGATTTCATGCATTTTGATTTAAAATAGGTTAAAGCAATAAAGGATTATGAAATTCTCTTTGGGAATAGCAACCATTAAAAATTGAGGACAAAATTGAATAGGTTAAGCATTAAATATGAAGGACAGATCTTCAGATAATAAAAATTGTTATTTCACTGATACCATTAAGGTTGTATTGATCCAACTCTGCTGAGAATTCGCTGAAAAGTAGTACCACATCCGGCAGCCAGAAGGAACACTGAAAAACACAGACCTGTCCCTTATCAGAATCCACTTTGCTTACGAGAGGAAGTGGTTTCTTTGTAGCTTTATATTGAATTTATTCTTGTGAATATTTCTTTCTGAGTTACCTTCAACTCCCTTGGAGCCTTTTCCCTTTGAAATGCAAGAATCCCAGTGTTTCATTATTGCAAGGAACAATTCCTTTATGCAATTTAAATGTATAACTAAGCACTTGGATCTCAAACCTTGAGAGTATGGTATTGAAACGGTGGAAGTTCTTTCTTGAATACATAACCCATTTCAATTATACATATAGTGACTCCATTTAGTCAAGAAAATAAAGCAACACTTATTTTATTTGCTAGTGTGCTATTTATTCTTTCTCTTCCTTCTTTCTACTGCAAACATCTCTGTATGTACTGCTCTGTTTAGTAACACTAACAGATAAGCCTGTGAAGTCTGGAAATCCTGCCTCCACAACAGGGGGAGAAAAAAGGCTACAAAGGGCTCAAAAGGAGCTGCAAATATGGAGACCAGAGGTGATATTTCTAATGCATCAGGCATGCAATTGCATTAATTCAATACAATGATTAAAGAGCTTTGGAGCAATGTTACTGCCTCATCCAGACTAATTCTGATTAAGCCACACAGGTGTGAGAAACTGTTATGGATCAAAGATTGATAAGATATAGGCCGGGGAAGAAAAAAGGTTTGAAAGATATAGAAAATGTGTTTAGATGCTCTGAATAAAAAGAAAGTGTGTTAGATATAAGTTATAGAATAGATTGTTATGTGATATTACAAATCTGTCATTAAATACATACTTTAAGGGGCACAGTGATAATGAAAAATTTAAAGATTTTATTTTAAATTATTTTAAGGAAAATAGTTTAGTTGGAATTCAAACATTAGCCTCTTACACAAACAACTTGAATATCTAAATTTAAACACTGGTTAAATAGTTCTGTTTCTGAAAGATCTAAAATCATTGGTGGATTTAAGGAGGCACCACAGAGTCTGTAGCACTATTAACACCAAAATCCCAGTGTTGACTCTGGGAAGCCAAATCACCCCAGCTTGATTTTTCAGGGCTGCACAGAATTAATGATAACTATATTCCTTCCTGACAACAAATATCTTGCTCAAAAATCATAAATATTAAGGCAGTACATTAAGCTCAAACACTTGGTAAAATCACAAGTCCTGAAGATCAACAGACAAGCCCAGGAACATTATTTCTCATTCCCTTTATTTGCTGCCTGAGTTCAGATTAGTGTCTTCTTTTGAAAAGCAGTAGTCCAGAAATAGAGTGAAGAAAGGTGGGCACCTTGAGGAGTCAAGATATGGCTGATGATTTTAGTTCATGCATGAAATGGCCATGGAATGAGATGGGTGTCTGGAGAAGCCAACACATAACTGCCATGCTGCAAATATGCTTTTTACCCTATTTTTTTGTGGAAAGAAGTTCTCTGGACTGTGTATTAATATGGAGTGTTCCTAATACTTCCCAGCAAATTGCTCATCTTGCTATTTTTAAAAAGAATTCAGTGAAAAAAGGGCTACTGCATAAAGGAGAGTAGGCTAAATCATGATGAGGGTTTATGAGCAGCCACTGACATAACAAAATTTATGTACTAGCAGCTGCTATAGGTGACAATTTATATTCCAGAAGCAGTAGTTCTACATCATAAGCTTGCTCAAGAGTTTCCCAATGGAAGCTTCTTGGTTATACAGTTTTCCTTGTGATATATAGCTGCAAAAAAATTACTCAGAATCCTCTTTGTTGTATTATTTACTTTACGAATTTACAGTTGTTTCAGATCTTTTCAGGATACACTTCTCTAATAAATGAAGTGAACCTAAGAATGGGGTTTTTTTGAGTGTTATCTATCAGTTGCTACTGTTTCATCCTCAGATATAAATTCCCTCCCTGCAGGAAGGTAAAGAAAGAAATAAACACCATGATGGAACATTAGAATAATACTACACAGAAGGTCTGAAA
Source organism: Trochalopteron elliotii (assembly GCA_024734555.1). Classification (NCBI taxonomy): domain Eukaryota; kingdom Metazoa; phylum Chordata; class Aves; order Passeriformes; family Leiothrichidae; genus Trochalopteron; species Trochalopteron elliotii. The sequence continues at coordinate 882,747 of JANPWX010000108.1, read as the reverse complement.
ATGAGCCATGTTTGAAACTGTTCAGGGAAGCCTTTTTCTATGGCCATTTAAAAACCCAGTGCTAGGCCAAGTACAGTGTGATGGCTTTCTCTGCATACTTCAGTGATCTGAATTACATGTTCTAACTGTGACCAAGCTGTACCCCAGGGAAAGCTGGGGTGAGGAAACCTGGTGTGACTGAGTGAGTGTGGGGTTTGTAGGGGGAAGGGGCCTTGGTCTCAGCTCAGGTGGTGGAGTGTGACTGCCAGAGGGGCTCCTGCATGGGGAAGTTTCCCTAACACAGGCTATGGCTCACTGAACTTACACTGGTGCTTCCTACCCTGTAAGTGTTTTCTGGCCTATTTTAAGATCTCTTCCAAGTAACAATCATGCTCATTTAGATGTAGGACCTAAACCATGGGGTTTTTTTCTGACAACTGAAGCAGTATAGAACAACTTAGTGTGGCTGCAGAGCCTTAGTCATTGCATAGGTGGAGTTTGGAATTCTTAACATTAGGTTTATCCCCTGAAATTGCTTCTATTTGGAGCTTTCTTGTGCTTAGAAGAGCTAATCCCACTGCTTAAAAGGCTATATAGAGGAATACATGCTTTGTATATAATTATTCTCTACAACAAGTTGCCTGGTGAAAGTTACAATGTTGAGTCCTCGAGGCACTGCATAGCAGTTTTATTAATATCTGAGTGAGCACCTCCAGAAGCTGAGTAAAATGTCTCTTCCTAATGTTCTGTTGCAAGTCTCTCTGGTGAGTAAAGAGCTAATTTCGATCACCTATAATTTTTAATTTTCCCACTGCATGTCAAATACATCTCTTATTACCTTTTTTTTTTTTTTTTTTTTTTTTTTTTTTTTTTTTTTTTTTTTTTACTTTTGGCCTGAGCAGAGAGGTTGGTATTGAGTAGATCAGCAGCACGTGACAGAATCCCTGTTGCAAGGAGGAAGAAAAAGTGAATTATGTAGTTAGCTGTACTGGTCTGTAGGTTTCTATTAAACAGATGTCTCTGGCTTGCTATCATTTACTATAATTACAGTGTCTGGAAAGTTGCCTTTCCCTTGAGACTAATCTATTTTAAGTTCAATGGATCAGGGGAAGCTTTTGAAAGATTTGTAAAATTCTTTACACTTGACTTCTTAAGTCCAAGGAAAGACAATACTATGTACCATGCATATTCTTAGTGAAGAATTTATTAGAATATTAGTGTGAGTCAAATTCTTGTGTGAATTTCCACAGGCAATGGATCACCACGCACACACAATCATATAGATAGATGGCATTTTAAAAAAATCAGTTAATTTTAGTTACAGTTGTAATTATAGTCTATTTTTCTATATTACATGTGTTTTCCCACCAGCTATGGCAGAACTATCAGGGCAGCCAAAGATTGCTGCAGAGTTTCAGACATGCTCTGAAGGAAGGAATGTTATACTTTAGGGCATTTTCAGCATTTTGTCCAAATCCATATGATATAAATAAGCTAAAGGACTATTCCTTTAGCTCTTCTTTAGGCCCATTTCTTCACAGAAATAACTCAGAAACTTATAGAAGCTGTAAACTAATTTTAAAAAGAAATTAAAAAAAAACTTCAGAAGAAGATATCCATTGTGCCCTGAAATCTTGAGTGGGCAAAATGACATCTTTCTTGCCTAGAAATTCAAACAATGGTAACCCATTAAACATGCTAACCAAATGACAACTGGAAGTGTAATCTTCTAAAATCTCATTTCTGTAGCTGCTGAAATATCTGTGACTACTGTCATCTCTGTTCAGGTACCAAAATCAACCTAAGATTCATACAATACATCAGTGGCATAATTACACCTTACTTACTCCTCTGAATACCACACAGCTTAAGATAAGAGCCCTACATTATCTTCATGGTTAGTACCAATAGAAGGGAAGTAGTGGTAAAAAATCAGTGGTTTAAATTTTTTTAGTCAAAAGTCACGAGTGACCAACATTGCAGCTTTCACTGCACAACAAAAAATGACACATAATAGGTACAATCCTTGGCCCGTAGCATTAACTACATTAATTCCTGAGAGACAGAAAGAAAACAAGTAACAATTATTATACATGTGGCTTAATCATGGCTGGAAGGTGTATACCTGCCCTGTAAAAAGAACTGTGAAAAAAAATGAAGCAAATTTGCTTTCAGTCTTTATAATGGAGACCTTTCAGACTCCATCTCATTTGCCTTTTTGGGGGTGTCTAGGAAGACCATACAATAAGAAGCCTAAGGGCTATTAAGAAAGCCTGGTGTTAAACAGATGGCTAAATAGGCAGTGAAGTGCATCACCTGCATTCCAGGTGATAAGCTTTGAAATGCACCCAGTCTTCTTCTAAACAGCTGTGCTCAGAAATCAGGAGCACTGGGAGATGCTCTGTATCTGGGATACTTTCTCTAGTACCTCAGGTTAAGCACAGCGCTTATACCTCTTTTTGAAAGAAGATAATTACTACACTGAAAGACAGATATTAAATCTGAACCTCTGAACCCTAATTTAACAAAAAAACCTACACCTTGCCTTCTCTTAGAAAGGTCCACTCTACATCTCTTTTTGAAAGGGCACTGAGAGTTTCCCCTTGAGGGGATGCAAAGGCAAACTACAACCCACCAGTGATCTCACAAAAAATCTATATTCAACTGTTTTACACTCAGGCTGGAAAAGGCTTCATGAGTATGCCTAGTCCTGCCTGAGCATGTTGGTTCCTATCTGCTCTATGATGCCTTAGGCTTCTCCAGAGGCTGGACTGGCAAAAGACACAGTATTCGAGTCAAATACTGAGATCACTGCTTAGACATTTTCTAGGGCCAGTGTCCTCTGTGTAGACTTTCCCAGCTTTTCACATACTTTATGGCAGACTATGGTAGGAATGAGAAAGGCACCCACTACACCAGGCCTGGGCAGGGGTAGCAGTCACAGCTGAACATCACATTATGTATTATCAGAGATTGCCACCATCAAACCCTCACAAGACCGTGGTTGAATTTTTGGACTTTCACAGGAGAACAAGGCCCCTTCATTCTCCTGTTTGGGTGGACGCACATTGAACACATCTGCTCAGTCTGTCCTGCATTCCCACCAGCAGTGCCTCACACAGAGCTTGTGACGATAATGCTTTTAAAGGCATTCTTCTGTTCTGTTAGCATTAAACTTCTTTGGAGATCATTCTCTCCTCCTTTTCTCTTAGGAGTGGATCCTCTGTTAACAGGTTTCTCCATATCTGGCTATGTGAGTGAGAGATTTTGAGGACTTTGCTGTTTCAGACCAGGATGATTGACTGCAACAGCAGTACAGTAATGGAGGGAATCACTAGGGGGATGTTGGAGCAGACAGCTGCTATATTATTTTGAACAGGCAGTTTTCCTTATAAATATTTACTGTATTGAAAAACAGACAGCTATTGTAGCAGTGATCTGGAAAAAATTTTGAAAAATGACTGGGATTTTCCCTGCGAGACCAACATCAAAAGCTGTAACTAAATATACTTACAGTCCAATATTGCATAAAATTTGGGCTCAACCTGTATTTAAGAAAAAATTCAGTGAAGCATTGTATGTTTTGTGTGAGGAGGTCACTGCGACTTTTGTTTGAACAAATATTTCAGTACTCCTACCTATTGTTCAGAAATTTTACTCAACCTGAGAAATACAACTGACCAAAAAATTGTCCAAATGCTGGTTTGAAATAAAGGTGACTTCACAGCCCTCATGGAAGCTGGCTTGGTTTACATCAGTGGAAGATTTGATCCAGAAGCAGAGATCAGTAAATATATTAAGAAATAATTTAAATATTTTTTCTGAAAAGTTGCTGCTGTTGCTGCTACTTTTATCATCAACCCCTGGACATCTTAAATAGAATAAACCCTTTCTAATGTCCACATCAAAGACTGTTTGAAAAAAAAATCACACTATTAAATTTCAAGAACTAAATATTTGAGAGAGCCATAACTGAGTTGCTGTTGCTGCTGTTTTAAAATTGGCTCCTTCGTTATGTAAAATGCTGTACCTATGAGATAATTGACTTTTCCTGTAATTAAACCTGCAATTAAAAAAATGTTATCACCACTTAAATAACAGCTAGGGAAACAATTGGATGAAAAGACGAGCTGAAAGCCAACGAATGGTCTTTTCTCAGGGTGTGAATAACAACAAGGCTTCATAGTCTGTCAGTCTCAGCACCAGCAAGCTTGTCTTTGAAAACGCTTCCATTTTTCAAGCTGTTAGAAGGATTGCTATAGATCCTGGGGGCATATGCCTGAAAGAAAGATCATAATTCAGCAATAGGAGGTCTGCTTATCTCACTCAACAGTGAGCTGGCAGAGGACGAGCCCCACGCTTTATTTACAGAGGGAATAAACAGCATACCTTCCAGGTGCCTGCGCGGGCTGTGAGCCCCCTGGGTACAGAGGTGACGGAGGGATGGGAGAACAAGGCACGGGCAGAGAGGAAAAAACTGCGCCTAAGTATGTAGGTGTGTAACTAGTGGGACTCTTCACACCTTCAAAAAAGAAAAAGAATCTGCCTCATCCTTACAGTATCCCTTGATCTCTTTGTTAAACTGTATTTGTAGGTTTCTATTGAAATGTCATTCAGGAAATACCATTCAGCTTCCCTTGACACACAGGAAGGGAGGACAATATCAAGTGACCTGTGTGGTGAAAGGTAAGCTGTGACTCAATTTCATATTATTTCTAATCAAATTCAGATAATTACAAAAGAGGTGGGAAAATGAGAAGAGGAGGGCAGAGAGGGAGAGAGAGAGGAGAAATTAGATCCTATTTATAACACACTTTTCATAGAGCTAAATTCTGCTATGCCTACTTATTTTGAAGTGGATTGGTCTACTTGTAAAATATTCTTCTACCGAAACCACAAAGGTGCAGGTGAGGTTAAACTGATTATAGTAGCACTATGATGATTTAGCTAGTAAGAACTGGTCATTTCACCCTTTTAGCAGAAATGTATTTAAAATCTAATTACAATGGTATATTTTAATTTGGAGTTACAGGTGATGCTCACAAGATAGAAGGATCAGTAATTACCCTAGGTGACTTCTACAAAATCAAGACAACCAAACCAAAGAAAAAGAAGTGTTCACTGAAAATGAAATAGAGAATTTAGACATGCTAGCACTAGTGTATCAAATAGTGATACACTTTGCCTTTGGCTTCTGATTTTCTCTATACATTTCTAGCTTCCTGTTTGGATATTACAGGAAAATAGATAGAAATAAAAAGTATTATATTTAAGTGCATCACCTTCTACAAACTGAAGGTAGAAACTATTATTTATATTCTGCCACCTATGACCAAAAAGATAATCTGACTTGAACATGCATGTAAAGGTCTTTAAAATTTTGACAAAGTAAATATTTCTATTTTCCTTCACATTTTTTTACCCCATCAAAGCTAAATGAATGTAAAGCAGTTTTAACTGTTTTAAATAATCAGCTTGCCTGTCTCAGTTCTTCATGAAAGATAACGAGGTGTATTTGATCAGAAGGTTCATTAAAAATGATTGCATAAAAAAAAAGGAAAGTCATTCCAAACAGTGTTGCTAATTGGAAAAGATGAGTTGACGTATGACTGAAGTTTGGATCCAAGTTCAGCGCCAAAGATAATGTGTAACAATTTGTTTTCCCATGTGCAATAGTTTGTGTGATGTTATGACATTAAAAAGTCCCTCAGATATAACAACTTTCATTTTACTGTGTGATGTTGGAATAATTTACATTTTTCAAAATTACATTTGCGTTTCTGAGTATGAATTATCCAAGAAAGTAATTGACTGTTTGGAAGTTGATGTTTCTAATAACCAAACAAGTGTTGAATCACTTCATTTTTCAGCATCAGTCATATTCTTCATGTGATTTCTGAACTGAGCATGCCACATCACTGATACCCCTTTTGAATTGAATTAGAGGAAAAATGGTAGCTGGAGAAAGTAATTATTTTTCATGTTTCATCTGCATAACTAATATCAACAGAGTACTATGTTTTCTTTAACTCGTGATAGGCAAATATTTTTTGACTAGCCCTCCAGACCTCACAGAAGCTACAACTCTGATTTAGATTCACAGAATTTACTATCACATACAATTCTTACCTTTTCAGAGGAAAGCAAGCCTTGTCTTTTCAGCCATAATAAGAAGGTATTGCTGTAATAGGAACACTCACAGGTTAACATTTAAGATACCCAAAATAATTAGGGGGGTTATTTTGGGAATAAGGAGAGGGAAAAAGGAGAACACCAAGTCAAAAGGAGATCTCCTCTGAAACCTACAGCTGGATTTCAGCCTATGGAGATTGAAAATTTCTCAGCAAAGTACATAGCAGTTTCGAGTACAGGTGGTCAACAGGGCTATGAGTTCCCCTTCAAAATCTATCCAATCCTAAACACCTTGCTGGAACAGAATGAATGGCATATCTCACTCCACTACTCTACAGAAATTCTAGATAACAAACTTAAACCAGACTCCTCATTTCTGCAACGCTGATGGGTGAGATGAATCCTGAGTGCTTTGAGCTCTTTTGGGGACATTTTGCAGCAAGTCACCAACATTCAGTTAGCTGTTCAGGATCTATGGAGAATAAGAGAATGGGTTAGTTTTTAATATCTGGTTTAGGTGGGGGTTGGGGAAAATAGGCAAAGCTTCAATTTGGTCAAACAAATATGTGAAAGTACTACTTCTCTTGAGCAGACGATGCATTTGACAATTGGAAAAGTAAATCAAGCTTTTTAAAAAAGCTTGATTTGCATCTGTGGTATGCATCAGCTGCTTTCTCTGCTAAATGTGTGTACCTTGAGGTTCTGCTGGGCTGTTCAAGGCTAATTTTAAAAGTTTGTCAGGTAATTAACTACTTTAGAAAGAAATATTAACTGCTGTGTGTTTAATACGTGGGAGTGTATTCTTTATCAAATACTCTAATTAAGAAAAAACAAAGAAAAATACTGTGAAGACAAAGTTTGTTCTGCTTTTTTCAAGAAGCTGTTGTATCTTATATAGTTACAACTGATAGTGTGAAGCAAGCAAGAAATTAGGTCACATACTATTTTTCAAGTTAAATTCCACAGGAAATAAAGTCAATTCTAATGGTTTTTAGCATCCAGAACTTGACTGTTCTTTGCCTTGCCCTTGAGTGATGGCAATGTTTTGCATGTAGTTTGTACAAGGTAATGCCAATACAAGACACAAGAGTGTAGAGTTCAGTTACTGCATCCTGAAGTTTTGAATCTGAAAAAGTCCCTCTATATGCAATTCTTTCTCCCAGAATATTCAGAGAGGGCACAAATATTATTAAACAGACATTACACAGAATAATTTACAGTTAGGAATGGTACTGCTGCTTCTTCTTTGATGAAAGGAAAAAAAATTTGATAAAATGTGTGACGATGTCAGTTGCATCACCAAATTGCAGAGGACACTGTTACAACAGAAATTGCTAAGAATTTTGTTGGGATCCAGGGAACCATTAAATATCTCAGGACTTCGTTTTGTGAAGAACTGCTTCATATTACGCTTGCCCAAAAATAGTTTCTGTGGAGAAACATCTAGACAGTGCACCATTGTAGGCTGCAGATCCTCTGAAGAGGCATGGTGCACTGAATATTAACACCATTTCACACATTCCCAAGATGTATGCAATTACCTCGGGGAGAGGAGCTGGGAATGTGAGGTCTCAAGGGCTTAGATAATGACATAAAATAAATTGCAACGATTACCCATGTATTTTTCCAAGAGACATATTATTTAAAACGTGTCTCGGCTTTCAAGAATGAAAGACAGAGGAATGTCCACTTTATGAAATTGCTATTAATGTGTGACCTAGAGTTGAAGACAAGGTTAATTATGGGTTTTTAACAGAAGTATCGTTCTGGTTTAATATCACTACCCGGGCCTTAAATATTGAAGTCAGTCACATTTTTCAGGGACAATTGCCTTTGAATGAAGAATGGCAGGGCTCTGATCTTTGCTGACCCTACTGACTCCCATTGTGTAATCCATAGCAACAGCGTTGCTACAGCAACCCAGGAACATGTCATAAAATAGGATAAGACCGTGAAATCCAATGTCATACTTCTATGAGATGCAAAATTGCAAATAACTTCCTAAATCAGATTTATTAAAGGATTGATACAATGCATAGGAATCATATTGGGTCAATCCTAAATGGACAGAGTACAATGAAATGAATGCGAAGAACAATAGAAGGCAAGTCGATCTTACAGGACACTCTAGTGTTCTGGTGAAATGTTTGGTGCTTAAGACAATTATCTGCAAATCATGTGCATCTTTACTAATGTTTTTCTTCTGTTTTCTCGTCTCATCTGTATCTAGTAGGCAATCAGGTACACTTGATCTAATCCCATACAGTTATTCCTCAATGAAATGAAAAAGAAGATAAAACTGTAACCAGTGCTGTATGAATGAGATGGAATTATTCAGGATATTGTGTACAGGGTTTCATTTTGCCTTGTCTACAAGCTGATTTGTCCTTGGCATAGTGTACACCCATCCAGCGAGCATGTAATTTGCATGAATGTTCACATATACAGCAGACAAGCTGGAAACACTAAATTATACTTTCTGACGAAGAAAAAGTATTTTTGACCACAATATGTTTCAGAACAAAAGCATGTTATAATTTTTAACCATAGATATATTTTTAAAACCTATAAAATACAACACCACTGAATCTGAATTATCAGCAGTTTTAAAAATATTTTTATCAAAAGTAAAACAAAACAAAATCTGAGAACAAAAGTCCTATTCACTAGGAAAAATGTTCTTGCTTCTCAACCCTCACAACATTTGTTAATTAATATAACTTTGCACTAAGCTTAAGTACATCTCACTGAATGGATGGATTGTGATATATATATTATAATAGGCTCAGTAGCTACATAGCACAATGCAGGACTTTTTTTTGAAGGATCAGAAGTTCTTATACTAATCAATTCCAAACAGTTTTTTCCTGTGTTTTACAATAGTCAAAGCTGGATATTTCAGAAGCTGCAAACTCCTTACGCTTTATACAGCCCTAGATTTCTGTATGATAAAGCTAAATTTCTGCCAAAGCACAGATGGTGATCTACCTATTTCCCCAAGCACAAGGTTTGATGGCTCCTGTAATTTGATTCTCTTTTGTTAGCACAGCTAGTCAATGAGGAGTGCCTTTCTCTGAAATTTCTGCCTGTATATTAATCGCCCGTGATGCTCTACTGCACATAATATGCTGCAGACATTCTGCCTCTATAGGAGATTGTAAAAGTATGTTGGTCAAATATATTAACCTTGCTAACATCTGCATCTTTAAAGATGACTTATTGATAGAGAAAGTTCAAAGAGATGATCGTAAAATCACAAATTCAAACAATAGTGGTCCTGTTATCAGATAAAATTTTATGAGTTGATAGATGCTCTTTAAATACTCGTATAGAAGAACACTGTGAAACAAAAAAGTTATTTCCAATTTCTTTTGTGGCTGTTTTCTTCTTTTTTAAGGCTGTTATGTTACTCAGAAAAAAAAAAACTTTAAAATTGCTCACTTTTTCTCTAAACACATGAAAATTGATCATGCACTTTAGAAGGAGTTTTTTCTTTTTATAGGCTAACATTCATATTTATGACTTCTGAAAACAAAACAATATATTACTTTAGGTTTCAACTAAAAGCTAAAAAACACAGTACTTTATTTAAAAAGAAATCAATACTTCTCAACCAGCTGTATATTTCCTATAGCTGTCTGCCATGGAAGTTCTATTGGAAACACAGATTATCTTTGTAAACTAATTGAAACAGGTCAGCAAAATAATTTGATTTTGTAGCTGAAATTCTAATGCTAATGTGAGATTTAAAGTGCTTGTGAAATCTGACTGCAGACTCTGAGGCATATAATTGAATATATATATATATATATATGTATGTATGGTTTTTGGTTTTGTTTATTTTTTTGGGGTTTTTTTTAACAAAGGTAAGATATTCATAGCTTTGGTTTCCCTAGTGAATTATATGGTTATGTCCACTAGTTGATAATGTAGGAAAATCTTCTGGGAGATCTGTTTACAGAAAACAAGACAAAACAAAATTTTCAATGTCCATTAGCTGTAACTACAATGAGACTTTTTTCAGGTAGCTCAGTTCCAGAGTTAAAGTAGAAACTCCCTTAGCAACCTCTTTCCTTCACTTTGACGCTACAATTCTATAGGGTCTGGACCCATTTTAGTCAGATTAAAAAATGTATTAAACTGAAATTATGTTGGAAAATCAGGGTTTCTTTTGGGCTTATATAGAGGAAGGAGTGTTTAATAGTCATTTTTGAGCATGCCCTTCTGCTGCAGAAAGGGCAGTGCATGAGTCCTGCATCCCATTTGCAAAGGACCTCTCTGAAGAAAGTGTTGATGTTCCCAGCAGTTTATAAGGGCTGTTTTGGCCTGTGGGGCTGGTGTGGTTGAAAGAGTGATCACTAATTTCAGGTGGCTACCAACTCCTGACCACAGGATTGTCACTCTCCAAGGTACACCCTATAAAGAGGAGCCCCTGACCACCCAAACTGGAGGGACCTATTGGCATGTGTGTCAACACCTTTCCTGTTCATGTGTTTTGGTTTTCTTCAAGGAAAGAACACCTCTAACTAAACTATAGATACAAAGACTTGCCTAGATCTATTTTAGTATGGACTTCCAGTTCAAAAAAGCATTTAGCTTTCTTGTTTCCTAAACTGAAATGACCTGAGACAGTCATGAACAATCTTAATTTCCCTACATAGCACATAAGATTGGGATTTCCATCTTACGAGCTCACGCCATCTGCCATTTATTTCAATTATCTCCCCATACTTCACATTTTCCTTCCAGTCGGATGGGAATTACTCATCCATTTTGCTTCTTCATATCCCTGGGTGCATGCACACACACAGGCACACATGCACTCATGCAGGATGTCACAGAGACTCTCATACTGGAGATTCAGAGGCAATGGGAACACCTAAATTGCACAATACAGCCTACCTCTGCTCTTTCCCAATGCAAGTCAGAGTCTGATCTATTGCTTCTTCCTACTGATTCATATAGTCTGCAATCAGTAATTCATGACCTTTATCATCTTTACCTTAGATAAAATTAATCACAAAATGTCCCAGGAGAGTTTAACTATTTTCGGGGGCTACAGTTTACATTACAGATGATTTTTTGTCTATACAAGTTTCTCTATTTTCACAGAGGTCCCCTTCCCTGTTATGAGTCCTATTCTGTGTGAAAAGCAAGCAAAACTATTTGTTAAGTCTATTCCCCTTACGTTTTATCTTCCACTGGCATCAGGAGGAACTTTGCCATTAAGCTCAGAGGGTGTTGGATCCAGACCTAAACAGGTTCATGTAAGGCAGTAACATCGTTTCCTCTTGTTTTGAATGGCATTTCTCTTTCTTTCTATTAATGTCCATCCAACTCATCAAAGACTGGTTGAGTCAAGGCAGGTTATAGCTATAAAGAACATGATCCCCACCCGCAAAGTTTAAGGTTGAAGCTATGACCTACTTCAGTTAAAAAAACAAAATGGGCTTCACAGGTGTCAGAATTCCACTGCAATCAAGCACTAATCTTTGTTTTGCAAGAGTGAAATGACAACAAAAGCAATTTATCTGTAAAATGACAAGCTGACTCAAAGTGCCAGCTTTGTGTTAAAATGATATTTCTGTAGGTATTTTTAAATGTATTTTTGATCATGGAGTGTTAATTCTTCACATATGTGAGGTAGGGGAAGAATATTTATGTTATTTGATTGTTTTATCTACTTCCCAGGCTCAATTATTTTATCAGCTGAAAAGTTGGAAAATATTCCCATAACTAAATAATTTCATGTTTATCATTAATTTTATTTTTTTAGCCAGTTCCCATGACACTGTTCTAATTCTGATAATCTTGATTGGAGGAGGAAACATTTACACTGAGTTATCAAAAATGCTATTCGTTCAAAGACATTATCAAATGTATAAAGTACTTGTCAATAAAGTGGCATAACAAAAATACTTCATATTGCATACTTCTCTGGGACAAAGAGATGCTAATCTCTTTTTTTACATCCTCTATATTTTCATAGGTTTATATATTGCGTAGTTTTGTATGTAAGCATTGGTTCTGGGAAGAACAAATTATAAATAAATTGGATTTCTATTAAACTGTAAAATATTTAGAGCTGACATTCTTGTATTAATCTTTGAGGGAGGATTTACAAGAATGGTGGTGCTGGTCCACCAATAATAAGCAATTATCACCTCTAGTTTCTTTGGATTTTCCCTATTTTGTGACCTGTTGTTATCAAATAGGCTTGCAGAATCAGAGTAACTCTTTATCTTGCAGACTACGTAGGTAACTTTGATTTTTTGAAAGCAATTTTTTGTGGCAATTAAATTTTGATGGTCTGTCAGACATGTGCAGCCAGTAACATAATTGGCTCTAATTTAAAAAATAATAATTTTTGCTATACAAGTAGCCAAAGAAAACAACGAAAGGGGACAAAGGGTCAAAATCTGAGCCAACTGCCTTTCCTCAGGAAAAGCCTGTAGTTGAGACAAGGGGAAATCATATATGAGAATCATTTTCTCACTCTATATATAAATAAAGAGAAATTTTACTGTGAAAATATTAGCCAGGAGGTTGTTTCTGACAGATGTCCTTACATCTTGGTTTAATCATAGTCCAGTGTAATGTTTTTGAACTCTACCTCATTTCAATATATATTTACTCAGAGGGGAGAATGACAGCAAAATGCAATATTCAGAGCTTTTATTATAATTTTAGACTATAGAATATGCAGATAGCCATCATTCTAATCATTACTCAATAGTGCTGGGCAAGTAGCAATCACAAGATTTAATATGTGCACAAATGTTTCACATTAAAATCTGATGAACTGTATAGTACCTCCCCTTAAATGGAAAAGGAGATGAAAATAATAATAAAAACTATGTGGAAGAAAAGGTAAATTGCTATGATTTTGTTCTCTCTTGCTCACTCCTTTGTATCCATATGAACTCTGCCCCTCTTCAAGAGGTTTTCATGACTATGCGCGGCAGGAGAGGATAGTCACTGCTCCCACTGCAGGTAACTGGATTTCTGTTCTTCCACCTTTCTCTCTTTATATGGTCTCACTTTAGGTATAGCACCCTGAAACAGGAATAAGGAACTTCTCTCCACAGTATACACACACGCAGTGTACCCTTTACTCAACTCTGTGCTGGTTTCAGGTGGAAAAAGAAATACAGTATATTTTATTTATCCTTTGCTGTTGGCTTAATGGCAGGATACACACAAAGACCCTCAAATACACGAGGGATGCAGATGAAAACTTCTCAAAACAGTCTGGGTAGATCTTCCCCACAGCTTTTAAAAATTATTTTTTGTTTATTTTTAAAAAGGCTAATATACAACCATAAATATGATGTTTAAGGAGAAAAATACTGCTGCGAGGGAAAAAAAAAAGGAAAAATTAATAAAAGTATCTTGTTGTTTGTTCCAAAAAGATCTCATGGAGGTGACCAATTTTGCCTAATGTTGGCAGTCAGCTTGATTTTTTATAACAAAAGTAAGAAGCCAATCTGGTTTACAGTCAGCTCCATATGCTGTTTATGAAAATCCTGTTTCACTCACCAGAAATGCATTGTTTAATAGCTGTGAAACAGCATTTAAAGAAACATCATCAATTAATATGATAGAGACTGATACACCAGTCATTTACTTTAAGCATTCACTGATCATTGTTTCAGATATTGAATAGGGGTCTTGAAGAGACAAAATGAAGAGGTCCTGAAGTCTAGATTTATTTCTCGAAGGATTTCTTTGACACCCCTATTAGGCTTTCTGAGATGAAAGAAAAGAAAAAATAAAAGTTTCCCACCCTCTGAAACACTGTAGAAAAGAATCTCACAACCAGAAGTTGAAAATGGAAGTAACTATTAAGGTTCGGCCACCCAAGGGATTTTTTGCACACATCCAAGACAGAAAAGTTTTTGTCATCCTCACAACGAAGCAAGTGAGGAAAGCCACTGTTAATCAAGAGGTAATGTAATTCCAAACATGCCCTGTAGAACATTCATAGTACCACTCTGTTTAAGAGTGTTGTATGACTTTGATTGTCCTGACTTCACATAACCATCCTGGCTTTAACTGGCTTGATTTTTATAGGATGGAGTTGAGGCATGTGAAACCACTAATTCAAAAATCTCATTTTTCTAGCATATATAGCAATACCTTTAAAATGCAAAGCCCTGCCATCAGTTATCTGAAACTGCTTCCTAATTATCTCACTATTCCTAGGATATGGCTGCTCAGAAGTGAGTTCCCTGAAGCACAGAGCTATCTCAACTGTCTTAACATAGTTAGCTCAGACATCATTACCACTGCAGTGGAAGTAGTCTGAGTTAATTTCTTTCCCTCAGCAGAGCAAATTGCTCGAACTTTGGAGGAGATAGTCACAGAATAAGAAATTGCCAGTTTCTATAGACATGGGGTACAGCCTCTTCTTGAAGTCGGCTTTTAATGTGGACACAGTAAATCATCGTGAACATTTGTGTAATCTGCTGGGGATTTTTCAAGTGGTGTCAGTTTTTCAGGTATGCAATAAAACTTTTATTTTCCTTGTGAAGGAATGAAATGGTGAACCAAAACTGAACATTTAAAAATGTTATAATTCAGGGTACTGAAATATCAAGTGGTAGAACTAAAGAGACAACCAGATGCACTTAGGGAAAAATCAATGCATATGAAATATTTCTTTGATGACACAAGCCTAGTTTTAGACTCCAAAGAGGTGACAGGAGAGGGAGACCAGCTGCAGGTCCATTCCAGGGATGGAAAACATGAGTGAAACAGAGATAAGGCACAAGAGAAACGGGATAATAACAAAGATAATGATTGAGTAATTGTGAAGACAGATATTAAGAGAGGAAGGAAGCATGGCAAGAACAGTGAAAGCAGTAACAGGGTCTAATACATCAACTATTGGATATCATAGTGAATCAGAAGTTATAATACAACATGCGAAAATAAACAAGAAAAGAACGGACAAAAGAATGTTATGCAGTCTAAAATATTTTTCACTAGAAGAAAAATGAAATTACAGAAGGGAACATTGAGAAAGAGAGCGACCTTTCAAAGAATAAAAAATATTGAAGCAAAAACATTGTGATTTTTTCCCTTTAATTAAAGTTCATCTCTACTCTTTTGTCTCAGTCAGCAGTAGTTGCTGCTCATTTCTGAATTTTACTGATATTGTATTGGGGCAGGTATAATTATTATTACAAAGTTGTGTTTAGTTAATAGCTGCCTTTGTTTCATAGGCACATTGCTGCTGGGAGGAATTTCATAAATTTCATTTCTACTTCTGTTAGCAGGCATCCTCAGTGCCAAATTTACCCCTCTGGTATTATCCTCCTGTTGGTGTGTAGAACTGCACAGCCTCAGCAAAGGACAAGTCCAGGTAAACCAGGTAGAAACTCCACTGTGTGACAAGCAATGCCAATCAACATACCAGGACATGTGGCACACCTTCGTGGCAGATTTGTGTCACCAAAAGTGAAAGGGGAGGTACTCAAGAGGAATAAGTAAAAGACACATCATGGAAGAGGGCCTGGTCCACAAAGCCACAGCCAGGTAGTGACTGCTGCTGTTCTAGGAGAAGTCTTTTTCACATGAAGCCTAATGAGAAGATACACTCCATTTGTATTTGCTAAATACAAATTTGCTCTTTTTTTCCTTTTTTTTTAAAAAACCCTCTTAGACAACTTCCAAAAATAAAACACAGTATGAGATTTTAAACATGCTAGGCTTTGCATTGCAGGTTCACAAGAAAAGTTCTAGATCCAGCTTAAGGTCTCCAGCACAGATCCCAACTTTTTATTATGCAGAGGGCTGTAATTACATGTATCAGAAACCATAGCTCTATATATAGAATTAAATCAAGTTTATCATATTGTGCATTAATTAATCATCTTGAATTTTTGACTGAGATATAGAACAGAGAATGTGCTATGACAATGCTTAGTTTTCCAACAGAAAAGTTGTTTGTTGGTTGAAAGTGACAAAAAACCCAGTTAGACTTATGTAAGTTTGTCTTTTTTTTTTCTTTCTCTCAAAAAAAAGAAAAAAGTATTTTCTTGCTCTTCCTTAAACCAAATCTAGTATCAGTTATTAATCTACAGAAATGAGTCAAGCACTGAAATTAGTTCATTCTTTTCTTATTATTATAATCACTTTCTTCATAGCTGCTTCTCCCAGTTAATTCAGCTGTAGATAATACCAAGCATGCAGGTGCCAGTTAATTTTTCTGAAATTTTAAAAATATTTTCACTGAATTTTTCATACTGAAGTTATCGGATAATTTGGTCTCCCACACCATTCTGAAACTCTGCAACAGCCATTGTTTGCCTTCCATACAAATGAGGCTTAAGCATTGCATTACCAGGGGCTTCACCCACTGCAAGCTGCATTTATAGTCAAGGAGACTGAAAGTTTAAATGGTTTGAAAGTACCAGCAAAGCTGCAAGTTTTCCAGCTGAAAAGAACTCTATCGCAATAGTTAAAACTCACACCTGTTCAGAGGACCATACCAGGTCCTTAAAAATTAATTTATGTCCTCATAATATTGCTATAAATTTAAGCAATAACTTATCGTGTGATCCTGGAACTGGCTACAGACCCAGGAATGAATTTCACCTGTGGTGAGTGTTGTGTGAAGGGAAAAAAATGTATGAGAAAGATTCCACAGAACTAACAAGCTGATAAGTTAAACAAGAGGATTGGAAGAGAGCCTGCTATGATTGGTCATATTGGATAAACAATGTGAGAAAAGTAATCTGAGATATTTTAAAAGCCATTCTAAATCCTTACCTAGAAACAAAGGAGAGATATACTACACTTTCTTTGTGTTAGCCAAGAAGAAGGAGTGAGGATATCATGCTTCCATTCATGCCTTTGTTGGGGCTCTGATTTTTCAAACATACTGAACTAAAGCCAGAAGAAAATCTGAGCTCTAGAGATATGAAACAAACCAGTGATAAAAGAAAAGACTGTATAATAGGATAACTACTAAATACCATTTTCCACCAATTAATATCATAACAGATGCAGCTCTAATAGGATTAGAAAATGATGGTTTGACATGGAATCTCTGTGATATAAAGCACAAAACCCCCCATGTCTAAAGCTGAAGAAAACTAAAAATGTTGAGTTGTATGAGCTAAACATTAATAACTATCAAAACAACAAATGTTTAATGCAAACAGCAAAAATCTAGTAACGAATACCTTAAGCTAGCTTCAAAATATTTCATTCACCTGGTATTTGAGCTGCAAGGCTGCTATTTCACACCTTGTCTGTGCTGCCAACTTCAGCTTGCACTACATCTGTGCTTCATGTCTTTATGCTCCTGACCACACAAACTACACATCCAAGTGCAGCTCATACATTCGTCTTCCAGCTTTTAGATGCGATTGATGCCTGTAACAAATAAGTGGATTTGAAATGAAGGTTAAATGAATTATCATATTTATCTGGGCTCACGAGCTGTTATCAAGAATTCCACAGGCTTGCACTGCACTTAGAAATGAGTATTTCAACATAAAAGGTTAAGGGTTTTATATAGAGAGAAAAATAATCAAGTAATTGACCAATTCTTTTGCTAAGTCAGGTGATAAAGACACTTTATCCTTAAGTGTCAGGACAGAGACATTGCTTGCAAAAATCCTTTATGAAACTCAGAAATATTGGGAATTTTCTTTAAAACTTCATCTTTCAGTGGGAAATGCAATTGAGCTTAACAAGGTAATATATATGCTTGTGAATTACCTTCCTTTTGTTTTACAGTGACATCAAATATTCTGACATAAGACTAGAACCAAGTAAAATAGAAAGCAGACAAGTATTCTTGGTAGAAAATCAGCAACTTTTGGAACTTACCTTCACATTTGCAAGTACTCAAGTATGGATTTCACTTCAGGAAACACAGCATACAATTACAGTATAACTGTCCAAACATTACTTCTGTATTGCAACCATATTTCATTCCCCCATTATGCATGCTTTCTGAAAAAAGTTTGAAAGCTGTATTCTAAAAATGGCTTCATTCCAAGTCATTCTGTAGTGGATATTACTGTATACAATACAGCCCAGTTACTGCTGAAAATTAAATGGCTATTATTAATGTATTTACTGTGCTAGTGACAAGCTTAGTCTAAATTCATGGTTAAACAAAGCAAAACTTGTGTGTGATGCAAGAAAAAACCTGAGATAATTAGTTATCCAAAGCTTATATGCTATCAGTAGTGATAATAAAATGCCTTTATTCATACTAACAGAGGCTCCATCTTACTGCTTAAATTTAAAGCAACATTTTGAGGGCATAATTGTAGCAGTGCTCATTAGATAGAAGCAGAGTCATCCTTCATCCTGTTCTACCTGAGCAAAGCTTGTAAAAATAAACTAGAGAAAAGTAACTAGAGAAAAAAAAATGTTGCAACCTGTCAAAGTCTAGGTATACAGACGTTGTAGAATGTGAATGCATAATATGAAGAATATATATTAGGTTACTTGGGTTTACTAGTTTTAAACATTCTGCATGATTTTTATAAATAGCTATTGTTCTGAAAAAGAGCAATTGTTACATATTAACCACTTTTTTCCCCCCAAGGATTAATTTAATAAGTATTAATTAAATACAAGCATGTGAAGATTACAGGAGTGTGGACATGAAAGCACATACTACAGCACATACATGTGCACACATTACTTTTAGGAGAGGCTCAGTACACCTGCAAGTGAAAGATAAGGTCTAATTTGAGGGTTCTAATTTCCATCTAATTTGAAGCTAAACCAACAAATAAATGAAATGCAAGTTAGGGTAAAATTAAGTACACACTTTCTGGACCAAGCTGTGTTTTCCTCTCCAGCAATCCAAAATCATAGGGACAACAGGAGTTAACTATGTCAGCCATGTGTAATGGACGAAAATGGCTGAATCAGTATTTCTCAATGTTAGTGATTATCTTTATTTCACCATGAACTACGGGAGCTTATCTGAGTTAATTACGATTTTGCATCTAAAAAATAACAATTTTAAGTCTTCCAAGTAAAACTTTGCAGAGTTCTTCTACAGGAATTCCATTGTCATTATTATTGGGTTTTTTTTGACAGGCCCATTGTGTGGAACAGACTTATCATTTCATTACTCCAGAACATTAAATTGCTCAGTGGAGTGAGCACATTGCCCTCTTGGTGTGTTGAATCATGCAGTGTCTATGCAGGGTTTGCAAAATTCCTTTATCTCCAGTAACCTTTGTGACCCACCCCAATGACTGACTGGCACCCTCACTGTGTGGGGTTAGGATACTTCCAAGCTTTCACTCGGAGGAGTTTTTGTAAACTGTTCTTTTAAAAGCTGACCAAGGCCTTCACAGTTATGAAGTACTCCAGGAACCTCTTCTGCCTAAATTCTTGCGTGGGAGCCTAGTGTCAATGAAGCCTAAATGAGTGTCTAAATGAGCTCTACTACAAAGGGAGATAAACATTGGAATTGTGGTGCTTAAACTGACCTGTGATTACCTGAATTGAATCTGACGCAGACATGCTCCATGCTAAAACTTCCAGTGTCCACTAGCAGATTACTTAAACCCTGGCAATGCAACAAACATTTTCATTTTAATTGTATCAAAATGATGACCCAGTTCAAATCTTCCCATTTTCATCATCTGGGTTGGAAACATTGGCTGATAATGTTGTCAGTAAAATCAGCTGTCCTAGCCAGAAAGCAGATAGCCCTGAGCGATGGTGCCTTCTCTCAATCAGCGCTTTGCAAGCAAAGTTGGCCCATGAGTAAATTGGCATGAAAGATCATTGAGCTAAATCAGATGAGACTGAGCAATCAAACACGTAGGAAGAGATGGTATTTATCCTGACCAATCTTCAAAAAATAAACTGAAAAAAAGTTGCATTTCCTTTTTTTTTGGCACTGTTTTTTTTTTTCCCCACAGATCAGCAGTACAACAATCTGTCTGATAATTCTGCCTCAGGGAAAAGGTATATGAACAAAGGTGCGGACTTGATTAGTTTGAATTTGATTTTTTTGACACAAATGTTCAAATACAAATCTAAAGAGGGAAAATATATATATATTCTGCTATCTAATTTTTGGCTATGCATGAAGCTTAAAATGAGACATAGTTGAAGTTACTTATTTTTCTATTAATTCTTTCATCTATATCTTTCTGAAATTACACAGTATTTTATATGGTGATCACACCTAAAAAATAAAGAGACAAAAGGAAGATAGTGGTTCCGTGCCTATCCACAGCAGTTTTCTTCTGCCTTAAGAAAATTGAGAGAAGTTGCACACAAAAATCCCAGCAGCCACAATCCTCCTGCAAGACACAGTGTAAGCCTACAGTCACAAAGCACTGAAGAGCTTTTGAATCACATGACTATTCTTGTGGCAATATAAATATGTTTCCTTGAAAAAAGGTGGCACTAATATAGTCTACTGTGACATTTTTGGGGAAAAAAAATGGAAAATGCATAAAAAAAAAAATAGATAGAATAACACCAAAAATGTTACTCTGTTCTATACCAGGTATATATACTACTGCAAAATTAGTAAGAAACCAAATATAGCCAACAGAACAGTACTGCTTTCCACTCTTCCAGCACCCTGGATCTCGGTGGTTAAAATCTTCAGGATATTTTTGATTAGTTGAGACTCGTTTTTGTATCTTTGTACCACACTGTGTGAACAGCCATGCCAATTTCAGGGTGCCTGTATGGGAAATAGGGAACTGAGTGGAGACACTGTGGATTTCTGCTGTCTGCCTGCCAGCGTTCCCTTCTGCATTTTTCTTGCTGGATCTGTACATTATTCCCCTCACTTATTAAATCCACCCCAGTCTTGCTTCCTGTCCCTCTTGAGTAGGAATACTTGCCCTCTGCACTAGCAGCTCTTCAAACTCCTGATCTCCTGATGAAACTGCTTCTTGCCACCACATTGCACTGTGAAAACTGATGATGAGATAGGTGTCAGGCGGGACTGTTTTTCTGGATTCTGTTTCCTTCCCTGAGGCTGGAATGGGTGGAAAAATCAAACTGGTTGTCATGGCCTTTCTAATTCCCTATAAATACGAATTTCAGGTCTAAGGTTAACAGAAAGTTATAGTTTATATTTGATGTCTCTAGAAAAGAGGATTTTTAGGTTTGGTGATTGTGTTGTTTATTTTTTCAAATGGCCAGCAAAAGATACTTTGTATAGACTTCGCTACTCAGTAGCATTTTGGGGTGGTATTTCCAAGATACATTTACGCTTAAAATGGCACAGTATTTTTGCTTATTTTGTTAGTCATCATACTCCTCTCATTTACCTTCTGAACTTTTCTTTCTAGAAGCCTCCTCAAAGGCAGCCAAGTATACAAGTTGGCTTTTATTTCTTAATTCCAAAAGGGAATATGGTAAGTGCCTGTTCTGCTCTTTGTTAATGCATAGTTTACCGTGGAGATAATCCACATGATCCAAGGAACTAAAACACCCACTTCATGCAGGTGTGTGGGCATGGCTGAGTTTCACTGTGCCGCAATAAATTTAACACAGGCCTTGAGATTTATTCACACTGGATAAATATGCAACCCTTCAAATGATTTTGCATACAATATATCACTAATTTATAAATGTAAATAAATAAACAAAAAGCTGGCACTTGCCTCTTAGTAGAATCTTTGAAAAGCCTTGGTATTTTCATTATTTATTTTGTTTAACAAGGGGAAAATAATGCCTAGTATGCAGTTGTTAACACTTTCTATAAACCTCTAAAACTTCTTTTTTTTTTTCTCGGTGACAAGAGATCTTCACAGGTTTTTATACAAAATCTGTAAGCAGCTATCCAAGAACTGCAGGTTTTTTCCTCCAGCATTCTTCTTCCTTCTGTTTGCTATTCTACTTGGCTCTGCTCTTATGTGTTAATAAGAGGTGCCATTCTAAACCAAAAAAGTTTAATCAAAGGATATAAATTTGCTGATGTGATGGTACATCAAATACAACGGCTGCTAGAGTAGGCTTTAAAGAAAACCCACAACATTCTGTAACACATTGCACTGGATGACTTGCATGCTTTGTTATGGCATCTCAAGAAACAAATCCTCCATAACTTGACATTCTGAGAAATTTAAAAATGGGGAAATAATAAAACAAAATAAACAGGAGTAATAAAGGCTTGTTTTTTGATTTGACCTTCATGGTACTGTTGCTGGACCTACTCCTGGTTACCTGCTGCTCTAGTTGTTTGCTCAGGTGGAGCAGAGTGCTGGTACAGAGGGAAATTTAGGCCACTGGGTACTTGTGGCTTTTTTTCCACCTGTATCTGTGCCTTACCTAGCAAGCCCTCTCACAGCAAAAATATTATTCTTGGGTAAAGGCTGTTCAAATGTGACCTTACTGTTTCTGGACAGTTACTCCAAGTATTTGTGCCACACCATACCCAATCTATTAAGTATGGCTAGAGCTATGTTTCTTTTGTGGAGTCATACCAGGTTTTACATCATGGCTGTAGCAATGTTTGACTGTACTTACTAAGATCCCAAAGCAAGGATTTCTCTCACTTCATTAGACCTGACCATGTGCGTACCCAGCACTTGGGAAGAAGGAGAGACTGGTGATTGTCAGTAGCCAGTATTCCTTATCTTCTGATTCACAAAGCAGCACAGTATTCTTTGACACTACTCTTTCTCACTTTCAAATGAAAGTGTTGGAAAGACAACTTCTACCCTTTCATTTTAGTACATTTTAATCTTGTACTTTATTTTGCCACACTAATTTAGGCTTATTCCACAAGTCCTCCCATTGATGTTATTAAAATGTCAGCATACAGTGATCAGGCTACTTTGAAGATCCTTCCTGGAAAAAAAATTGAGCCATTCTCTCTATATATACATTTTATCATCTCATGCAGCTGAAAAAAGCCTCTTCAAATAAATGCCCAATAGAACAGGCATCATAAGAATTTATGTGGGAAGATAATTATGATAATTTGTTGTCATTTTTATTATTGCCTTTTATTATTACTAAACTGCTGCCTATTGAAACAGATAAATAATTTCCCCTTCACAAAAAAGAAATAATCTTCATGTTAATACATTCCTAAAATAAAGGTACTCACAATACAAGAAATGCAGCAAGCAGTGCATAATTGTGTTCTGGCTCAGAACAGAAAAGAATATCTGCAGGTCACAAGGAAAGCCTGCAAAACAGCAGGCCTTGGTAAGGTGCAGAACAACGTGTGAGAGCACAGCAGACAAATGGGAAGTTTTTTTGCATATGTGCCTAGCAGTATATAGGTTCTTGACTTTTTTGTAACAGTCCTCCATCTTCTATCGTTTACAATTCCCCATTGCCATATCACATTTCTCATCAGAGTGCACTGCTTTTGAGTCTGGGCTTGTGTCTCGCTGATACATCTCAAAGGCTTCTATGATACTACAGGGGTGCATAAGTACATACACTTAATCCTTTCTTCCTTCTAGTCATACTCTCATTTCTGTTTATTAACTGCCACTCTTCAGAAATCCTGGCCTTGAAGATTTGCCACCTCCCTGTTTCTTTCTGTTGCTGTATGCTGCCTTCAATTTAAGCAACTAAATTAAGTCAGTGGCACCCAGCTTCTCTCTCAGGGTTTTCACCTGCTGCTTCTAGGCAGAAAAAAAGAGCTGCTCTTCCCAGTCTGCAGCTGTAGGTTAATTATCTCTGGTCTGTCAGCAGAAAATTTAAAGAAATACACACTTTTACTCGTTTTGTTTTGGTTTGTTTTTTTTTTTTTCTTTCAAGTAAACCACAGGCCAAGTGTTCTCCATGTAATTTTTAATTTAACACTACTGGCTTCAGAGCCTGTACCTAATAGATGAATTTAGCTGAGTAGGTTATGATTCACCTAACTCTTCTCCCCAGGCATCCAGTGGAGAATTCATGCACCATTTGGGTCTTGGATTCCACAACAGAAGTCAGACACCTAAAATTTAGGTTTGAGTATTGCAATATTCACAGGTCTTTCTGCATTTGGGGCACAGAGATGTAACTCAGCTCTGCCTGAGGCTGCTTTCCCTTCCCCCACCCCTTCAGACTGAGGTTTCCTGCCCCACCTTAGCAAATAAGTGAAGGAAGGGCATTAAAGACATAAAGTCAGTGTGCTTCTTTCCCTCATTCAGATTATAGACATTTAAGATTGTGGGGATTAAAATTTTAGGGGAAATTCAACCTCATTTTAGGGAAAATTCAGCCTTATTTCTGAGGATACAGAGTTTTTCCAAAAGTAGGATAAGTTTGATAAGAACTCTAGATGTATCAACAAGATAAGATGCTTATTATTCCTCTTCACAGTAGAAGGAAGGAATTAAAAAAAAGCAATTAGTTTAATATGTGACTGTTTCCTTTAATGACCCACTTAAACACAAAATAAATAAGGTCACCCAAAGTTTGCACCTGAGCTATTTGAACACCAGTAAAAGAAGCATAGGGAGCAATGCTGAATTCTCTGTTGACCTAGCAGTAATTTTATTCATGTTGCCAGCAGGAATACACTGCTTATTATTTAGTTTACTCATCCTTAATTTTTTTTTTTTTGCATTAGTTCATAAATAGAAATTTCTAAATCAAATCAATCATCTGTCAAAGATCTGATGGGTCAGCCATGTCCTTGTCAGAGAAACTGGTTAACACTGCATTTAGCAGCTGAAAATTGTCTCTGCTAATGGAAGAGAAATAGGAATCCTTCCAAATCTCACTGAACTAATTCTAAAATAACAAGACAAACCAGCAAGGCTTTCTTCTCCACCTTATAGTGGAGAACTGAAAGCAGTTGTAGACACCTAAGAAACTGAAGCCCATGGAAAAGACATATGGCATAGGATCCATCATGTGACTGCCTGGATGAAAAAAACCAAAGACATCTGAAAATGTCATCTGTGAATCTTGACTGTTGGTGGGAACATCCCTCACCCAGAGTTAAGCTTTTTGAAGTGCAAGGCCTCAGCTGTTTCCTTGGCACTTCCTGCTGACATCCTTGTCTTTGATGCCAGCACCAGCTCTGCCTCTTTTAGCATAAAGTACTTGTCTTTAACATGAGGATAGATTTTTACCTAAATCTTAAATGATTTTTAACTCTTGCTCTGTTTTCCCCACAGTTTGTAATGTCATTTGGCTTAATAAATTTGGAGCTGTGACTGTTCTAAAGTGCCCCAAATGCTCCAGTGGGATGGTATTTTCTGCATTTATTGTGCCCTTTGCAAAAATTGTCCCTGCTGCTTGACCATTTGGTATAAGCCAGCTTGCTCTGGCTCTTAGTGGTAGAAAATGCACAAGTTGATTTCATGTTTACATTTTTCCTTTCTGCCTTTACTCTTTCTGAAAAAAAGGAAGGCCATCGATTTTACATTTATTTTCCACTGTTCAGATTTTAAGCCCTTTGTAGTTATACGAATATCAGGGGGATCTAAAACCACAGTGCTGAAAGAGTTAGGCAGGTTTTAAGCTAAGAAAATATGTGTCCAGACTTGTTGAAGCTTTTAAAATGCCATCTAAAAATCAGTGCAGAGGACTCAGCACCAGCTCTGCCACTGAACATAGAAAGCAGTACTTAGTTTGCAAAGAGCACTTTCTTGTTCAAGTACTCTAAAAAGTGTATTTTTAAACATCTGGAGCTGTGAAAGCTGTTCAGCTGAGACTGTTTGTTACAGGAGGAGGCAGGGGATGGCAAGCAGCCATGGGATCAACAACATAACACCTGGTTTCTGACCTAAAGTGGCTAAGAAACTGAACATCTCATCATTGGCAGCCACAGCTTCCCTGCAACATGATCTCTTCTCTGATATATTTGTGTAATGCTCTTTTTAGGCCTCCTGTAGGCTTTCGCTCCAGAAAAAAAAAACAACCCTCTGAATTCTTTCTTTCCTTGTAGAAACTGGCAGAGAGACAAAAAGCAGAGTATGAAAGACAGTAAATGGATCTCAGCAGGAGGAGCCCTGTTCCCCTTATAATGACCAGCCAGCATGTCTGTTGCTCCAGTGCAGAAATTCAAGTTTTGTCTTTAAAATCACCAGGCATCTTCTAGACCTCATGGATTCCCTAATTTTTCCTCCAGTCCCATATTATAGCATTCAGGCTTCCTGCTACAGGGGTCTAACCATATCAAATGGTGCTCAGTCTGCCAGAAGGATTCCTTACAAGCACTGTGTATTTGTTTCAGGCCTACGCACTTCCATACATTTTTGGTATAGATGTGTACGGAGTCAGTGGGAATTATGCCTGCGTAGGGCAGAGCTGAATGCAGCCCCAGATTTACTGTGTCATCCAGTATTTGTAACACAATAGCATTTGTCAAACTGCCAGTGTGAAGTGCATGTGGATTTCAAACAGCTGTACTGCTGCCATATGCTGCCCTTTGGTTAAGCCATGCCTTAAAGTT
Organism: Trochalopteron elliotii; assembly: GCA_024734555.1. Classification (NCBI taxonomy): domain Eukaryota; kingdom Metazoa; phylum Chordata; class Aves; order Passeriformes; family Leiothrichidae; genus Trochalopteron; species Trochalopteron elliotii. Next base: position 856,265 of record JANPWX010000108.1, on the reverse strand, counting down.
CAGCTTCCCATTTAGAGCAAAAATTGACAGATTCATCTTTTTTGGATCTTCAGAAGCAGTCAGGCTCTTTTCTGTGCATTTTCTCATCTAAATCTCTCTAATTGGTGCTGCTGACACCTCTCCTTGACATTGGCCCCAGAGGGTGTCTTGATTTCTGAAAAAAGAAAGCTCCTGAAGAAGTCCATGGTCCACCATTAGTGGGATCTCAGTGTTTGGGATCTCAGCCCAAGACAAAAATTCAGAGAAGAGTGCACTGCCAGTAAGACCCAATCTCCCACTTTGGGATGTGGCAAATAGAGGCAATGTGAGGGTCAGAGACCTCAAACAAGATTTAAGCTGTGCAAATGGGCTTGAAGTCTCTTCTGAGACATGAACCATGCCCTCCATATTAAAGGGAAACTCCCAAAATGTCAGGTTTGGGGATAATCTTGATCCACCTCTCTCACTGAACAACAACAATGTGCCTCTGCACATGACTGGTGAGCAGCGCTGCAGCCTGACTCCCTAGACTGCTGGTTCACCAATTTTAGAGGCTTTTCTGAGCAATAGCTGTTTCATCTACCAAAAGGGATAAAACTCCAATAGAAAATACCTGACAGGGCAATAACCTGAAATCATATAACCATACCTCTGTTCTGAGTCATGCTAGTAGCGTATTTCAACCCAGGACTCCTACATCCCTGGTGAATGACCTAAACTGCATGTTTTCAGAGGTCATGGAGATGGTGACAGTCTGGTTGCTAGCAGGGACTTTTAGTATGTGGGAAAGGATCCAGACATAGCTCAGGGTGTGGCCTGTCTAAAAAAGATGGATTGAGAAATGAGGCAAATTGTTGGTAGATGGGTGAATCATGTGGTTTGAGAGGAAAAAAATGGATCAAAAGGCCTATTTGAGAAAGGAGATTTATGCATCTGGTTGGAAGATACAACAACAGAATATTCAGAGAAATATTTCCTGCTAATGTTTCCTGCTAAATTTTCCTGCTAATCTATTTCCTGCTTATAAAGGAAATATCCTGATTTTGCTATAGAGAAACATAGGTAGAAACCTCTAAAGCTTTGCAGCTGCAGCCAAAAATATAATCCTCTCTTTCTGAATAGGATAGTTAAGAGGTTCTGAGCAGTTTCAAATCCTACTACTATTAATGCAAGCTTAAAATGCTTTCTCACCATCCAGGATGTTTTACAGGAGCAGTTTCCTAAAATGCTGTGGACACAATAACTGGCCAGGAACGGCATCCAAACTGTTTCTCATGCAGTTCCTCCTCAGCTTTTCTAAGGTTATACAATAGGAAAGAGCCATGTAATTTTGACTAGCAAATTATATATTCCCTCTCTCTTTCTTTTTATGGGACAAAGCAGACCTAAGAGAGAGTTCAAAGTACAGAAAAAAAAAGTGTTTGGGGCATGGAAAATTCACTAAATGGAAATAGACAGGGAAGCATGGGTACCACAAGAAAGAGAATGAGATGAATGAATTTTAACTTTTTTTAAGGTAGAAATATGCTAACAAGCGACAGAACTTAGGAGTTGATTTTCCTGTCTTAGAAGAAAGGAATAGAAAGACTCAAAGGTGGAAAGCTAAAAATTGATCAAAGAAAACACTCTTTCTTGTGATGTGTGACTGAACTGTAAAACTCACCTCCACAGAAAGCCACACAGGCCTAGAATTCAGGGAGATTTTTAAAAAATCAGAATTTCAACACCCATTAAGAGTGATCAGAACTCTGATTTTTCACTGCCCCTAAAGAAAAAGAACCCAGTACACTTAACAATTATGTTTACCTTAGAATAGCTGGCAATGGATAGGATATTTCCAAGACCATTTCTAAGGGACTTGGAAATGTTACTGAATGAATGAGTCCTATATTTTATAGGAATTTAATTGCTGCCCAATTCAGTTGATTGGTAATCAGGCCAAATTCTTCAGAGCACTGAAATCAGTCATTATCAAGCTGCATCAAGGAGAAACTTCACTTCATGCTTAAGAAACCACGTTTGGGTCAGCCACTCTTCCAGGAGCCGGCAGTAATGTTAAGTGGAGCTGTCAAATAGTAAGTAGGAAGTGTAAACCTTCACAGATCTCCCAGAAACAGCCTCTCCAGAGACGCCGGTGCTGACCTCTAGATACTGCTGTGACAGTCACAGCTGGTTATCCCTGCATCCCTGATTCTCACCACCCGTGAAACTTCCAAGGGTTTCATTAAGGCGGATCCTCCTCATTGTTCCTTGCAAAGCACGTCTGGCAGAGCGGTGTAGCAGATGAGCTAAGACATGCCAGAAGCCTGGCATCAGCCCCCACGTGCCTCCCTCACAGGCTCAGCCCACTTCCAAGGAATCTTTTGAATTCCAAGCTGCTGCTCTCAGGGCCGTGCACAGAAAGCTGAACGGACCGAGCCTCATCACTGGCGGCTTCAGTCCTGCGTCTGCCTCGCTCGGTGCCACGGCAAGTGAGAGCTGTGTGAAACTCCTGCCTTGCGCGACATGGAGCAGCTCCTCCTTTGGAGAAAGAGTTACCCAAGTGCTGGGCAGTGAGACTTCGCCACCTCCTCTCCGCCTCCCTGCAAATGCCTGAAAAGCTCACAGTAATCCCTCCCTGATGGTGACTGAAAGAGAAAATAAAACCAGTCCGTCTAATTTCCATTAGCAATGATGGGGCCTTTCTGTGCAGAGTGTGTTGGTTTCTGAATCCATCAGTCGTGTAACACAGCTAAAATGCAGTGGTAAGATATCTCTCAAAGAACTGGTGCAAAAATGAGTCTCCAAAGGCTCATCTGGACGCTTGTAGGCACCATGTCTATTAATGGTGCCTTGTGTAAAGAGGATGCTGTGGAAACATTGCAAGCAGCCAGCTACACAAGGAGACAAAAGTGTTGTATAACTTGATAAATATAGTTCTGATGCTATCTTTGAAATATTTAGGCTGAGTAAAAAAATCCAAAGCAAAAACGTCTGCTGTTTTAAAATGCAGCACTAGAACGGAGTGGAAGTAAGCTGGCAAGAGGGATTTATGTCTCTTCTGCAGGAACAATGTCTTAGTATAAATCCCTTGTATTGTGTGTAATCACATAGGTTACACCTTTCGGTGGCCAAAGCATCCAGAATTCAGTTTTATCACTGCTTCTCATAAGAGACTGAAAGGACAAAGCTATGTAAAGAAGCTGCCTGCCACCAGACTGGTGCACTGACAGTAAAACCAACAGCACTTGCTCCTCTCCAGTTTTGAGCTGGCTTAAGGAAACAAACCAAAACCAAATATTGGTTATTGCCAAAAGCCATTCTTTTTCAAATATGCTCACTCAGTTTTGTGCTGCACATCAATAACTGCTTCTTAATTCTGCTCAAATGCTGCTTTCTAAAGTGAACTGCTTACACTTTTCTGAGAAGAAATTATATCATATTCGATAATTTCTCTTAAATTACAAGAAGCAAGACAAAGCAATCTGGGGCACTTTTAGCTTAATGTATTGATGAATGGAAATATAAAACCAAGTGGATTGAAACGAGCTATGTTTAAATTGTATTTAGGAATTTTACTGCATGCTGTTTTCCTTCAGATGCAACTGAATAAATACAAAAGAAAGAGATAAAGCTATATAAAAATTCAAACTAAAGCTGATTGAAAAATAAGGGGCTTATAAGAAAACACTCTTGGTACAGGGACGGTTCCTGTGTTCTCAGAACCTTATTTTTTTCAGGAAATGTCACAAGCTGAAATCCAGAGACAGGCATATAAAGGGAAGAAAGCCTAGAGCAACATTTGAAAAAAAGGTTTCAGGGTGAGTAACAAAAGCTTTGTCCAGAAATTAAACCTTATTTGGGAATATATGAAGCCCCAGCAAGGGCTGGTGTGATGGGCAGGGCTGGTGTGATGAGCAGGTGATCAGGGCATGGCATCTTGGTGTGCAATAAACAGGCTGAAGGAAAGCAGCCAGCATTTACTCAACAGTGGGAGTTTGAAAAAAGACCTACAGACCCAGCCTGAATCCCTACAGCTTGGACACTGTTTTGAGGCCTGGAAAATTCAGATAGGCTTTGTTGGTTATGTACAAAAAGAAAACATAACACATAATGAAGAGATAGTGTGAAGCCAAGGCAGCACATGAATGATTTTTAACTCTTTCATCATCATTTGGATTTCCTCAAATCTTGAGATCTTCTAGCGTGACAAACAAAGGGCTCTTTTGGCCTCATATCCTCCCATATTTCTCATGGCAATGAAAGCTGAAGTGCTATTGATTCTGAATAATTACTAAATTATTCATGTGGTCATATACTTCCAAGAGCTGAGTTTAAAGACAGTCAAAATTAGGTATGTTGAACGAATTAAGATTTGGAAAGACTAGAAACATAGCATGTGGTCATGAACAGATAATGTAATAACATTGCACAGCTGACCTGCCTGTAATGCATAAAGAATAGAATTGAATGCAGGAGTAGGAAGGAAGGAGTTTAAATATTAAAGAGAGGCAAAAAAGACTCATTAAAAAGTGAACAATTTTTATTACACATTTGCTAGTAATCCAACCTACTTTTAATGAAGACACAGCAAATTGCTGACAATATTCAACAAAATACAAAATACAATTTTTATGGCATTGATAGAAGTTTTTTTATAAAAAGCAAGTCACTGTTGGTATGTTTTTGAGTACAATCTTCATAATATTCAGAACAACACTCTTATAAAGCATTTTCTCATAGCTGAGGGCTATAATAAAATCTGTTTGAGTATTGCTTATGCGTGTGCAATTCTGAACTGTGATAAGGAGGATCAGATATCAAACTGAACTATGCTGATTTATATCCACTGAAGGTCTGATCTAGAAGCAACTATCCTCCCACCCTCAATGAATTCCCCATATTATTAATTTAATAACTGCACTTCTTCAGCAGTCTAAGCACATGAGGGTCTTTCCATGCACTTATCAAAACACAAGTCCCGTTCTAGGGGCTATGACAGCTGTGTCCAAGGTTCTCTGCTTTTTGGAGTTTGAATAGTCCTACAATTATTCAATTTTTGCAGATCCTTGGTGTTTTTTTCACAGGATCCCAGGCTGCAGAAAGCTCTGAGTTCTGGCCTGGGTTCTCCATTTAGGCTCAGTCTCCTCTCAGTGTCTAGCAGAACAGCTTGGCCTGATCTCCTCTCCTACCTGAAACAACAACCAATATTTATCAAACACTACACTTGCCTTTCATCTGTCAACACTTTTCTTCTGCTTGCTGTTACGTGTTTTCCACCAAAGCCTTTCCCAGAGCTGTGAAGACTCTGTTTCTCTCCCTCTACAGTTGCCACATTGCTCTGATTTCTCCCTGGATTTTATGATTGCAGATCTCCCTGAGCCTCCTCCTCAGAAAGGCACTGCCCTTTCACAGACTTTCCCTCTCTTGCCTCCTCCCTCTGTTCCACAGACTTTCCTCCAGAAGCAGCCACCAGCAGCTCCACCTCCTCATCCTCACTGTGTATGGGCAGGCTCTTGCTCCTCCTTCTCAAGAGGGTTTCCTATGGATTGCATTATGCCTTAATTACACATCAAAGCATTTGCATGCACCATGTGAAAGACGCCTTTGTTTCACAGACGATCACTCAGGCAGCTGAATCCAGCACCATTTGGATTATGAATAGCACGATCATTAATACACTGTGGTATACGCTCCAACATTCATCTTTTTCCAAAACAAATATTACTTGATTTCTGGTCTGATGCTTCATGTAATGACATATCAATTGTACAAGGAGTTTGTTTGGTGTTTTTAAACCCTGGGCATTTTCCCCACCAAAATTTGTATTGTGGCTGTGAAGACAGAGAGTGGCAGTTAGAAAGACTGAATTTTCATTGTCCTTTATTTTGCTAACCACTACAAAATTTTAAGCTTTTCTGCGAAAAGAAAATTTATGATGCCCATAGAATCAAAACGAGTGTGCTGCTGACTGAGTGAGCATTTGATCAATGCACCACAGCAAAGCTAAAGAGACAGGCTGAACAAGAGGTACAACGTTTTAAACCAAGGCAGTAACATTGTTATGCTTACTTTGTGAGGCACTATTTTATATAACAGATCCTAATTCCACTCTAGATGGATAACTACTGTGAATCATAATTTTATTTTCCACTTAATGGAGCCTATTGACTTGGACTAGCTTTTGCCAAAGAACCGGTTTTGTAATAAAGGCAGTAAATTCTGATTTTGTGCTTGTTTGATAATTAATCGTGAGGTGTCAGCAGCAGGAAAAAATGAAAGTTTTTTTCCTCTGCAAGTTATAAAAGATGGGTTGTAAGACAATGACCTTATGCTGAGTGTCTAAGGCATCTTTTACTAAACTGAGTTCAGCGACTCAGTGGAGGTTCTGCTCTGTTTGGGAAGGTATGCGTGCAAGGCACTCTGTTAACCAAGCACCCTTGGCCCCAGGCATAAATATACATAGTTACTACACTGACAACGACTTTTCCCTCCTAGTGGAGACACGGTTTATAGCAACACCAATTTTCCCTTATTGCTACGACAGTGGTAAAAATAGGTGTCCATGGGTGTCAGTACACATGCTACTTATAAATACATACAATAATATATGTTTATTATACTTGGAAAAAAGAGGTACAGTAATGAAAATGCCATGTAAACTTGACACTGTTGAAGTACTTGTTTATCAACATCTTCCAGTATTTAGCAAGGATTAAAATAAAAACAATAGCCTTGGCCTTAACTAAGCTAGAGTCACTGCTCCAACAGATGGCTGTGCCAGACAGGCTTTCAGCATAGACCAGACCTGAGCACCTCACAGCAGATGATGACGTGGGAGCCCTCACAACAACCCACCCAGAGCAGCAAGTGGGATTGCCTGTGTGCAACCATGAGGCAGGGAGGGAAAACACAACCCAGCCGAGTATCTGTGCTCAGAGAACACAAGGCCATCTCCTTTGAAGTGACTTACAGACGTAAATAGAAGACTAGGCCCAAGATTCACTGAGATGCCAGAGGATGCTCACAGGTTTCACTCTTATGCCTTCTGCTGGACCAAATGTCACAAGGTCATCTGTACTGGAGCCAGGAGGTGAACCTAAGCACCACTGTGACTTTCCCTTTAAGGTCAACTTCCAGCAGAGATGCTGTAAACTGGATCTCTAAAATGAGCTCCATCTACCAGAGGTCATACTAGTTCAACCATCTCCCAGTCCAGGGGTTTCTGTATGCCCTGTTACAGAGTACTTGTGCCATTGCGACATGCTAAGTATCTTCACCATATAGTCATTTTTCTCTGATCATTCAGAAAATAATAAATAATTTGACATATGGGAATTACACAATCCATATCACAAATAGCTGCCTTTCTTCCATGAAATATCTATGGCTAGCTGGCATCTGTTGCTGAAGTGACAAATGTGTATTTGCCCTCTGTAGACCTTCCCACCTGTTACTCCATGGAAGATCACATCATTTATGTGCTGCTAACAAATGGAAAGGTGCTTCACTTTCAGGGTGATTCGGCTTTGTCAGAAAATTAAGGCATTATTTATTAAATGAATTTGTTACCCTAGTGAAAATTAGGGCAGCAGAACCACACATTTTGTATTAAGGCTTGTGCTACCTGCACGTTGGCCCCCATCTCCCCTAAGCTGCAGTGGAAGAACCATGAAGAGATGTCTTGACTTTGCAGCACTTCCAAACCTTCATCATCCTCCCAGCATCTTCCATCTCCTGTCCCACCTTGCTCAGCCCTGTCACCCCAGGCTCACCACTTCGCCCCCTCAGGAGAAACAGCGTCCAGAAGGCTTCAGGTATTTTTTTTTTCTATGATTCTGCCCAGAGTACATCCACCCCATAATGTCTAGGAATTACGTGGTTATACTCTCAACTCCAAGATCATGCAAGATCATCCAAGAAACCTGGCTACCGCATCCAACTGCAGTTCACTGACTTCCAAGGGCATAAGATGCCCAGATGTTTTCTAAAATCTGCCGATATACGGAAGAGAGAATTTGAAAGAAGTAGGTTAACAGAAGTCAGTGTACTCTAAGGAGATTTCCTATAAACCACTAGCAATCAAGTTGGAGAAAAGGGGGAGAGGAGAAAGGGAGACACAGGAGGGAGGCAGGCAGGGAAGCTTGGTGACTTTCTTATTTATTTTCATCTTTTAAAAAAGAAAAAAATTGCAAAACTAAAGAAGAAATACTTAGAAGGCAAGGTTTCCATAGGAAAAAAATATTTTATTTTTTTAAGAACAAATTCAGTTTGAAACAGACGTGGAATGTAATTTTCATAATTTCATTTTCTGGGAACTAACTGCAATGTGGAACTAAAGCAGATTTCAAACTTATGACCAGCTAGTTTTAATACAGAATGAAACAAACAAACAAACAAAACCAAAAAATAAAATTAAAAAAGAAAAAGAAAGAAGAAATTATTTATAACTCAAGCATAATACTGTGTTACTTACAAACTGGACAAAGAAATTCTTAAATAAATATTCATGGTACACAATTTCAGCACAAATATGCGGCAATTTGGCAACCTTTTATATAATTTTTTCCTCAATACAGTGCAAAGGGGAATGACACTGCCTTTAAACAAGCTGTAGCTAAATACATTGCAAAATTCAAATTTTATACAAAACATCTTGCTCAGACTTTATAAAAAACCAACATTGCTCTATATACACAATCTGGTTAAGAAAAGCCTTGTTTATCTTGTTTTCATGTGGGTTTTTAAATTATTTAAAAATGTGAATAAGGCTACTGTAACACCCCAAATCCATATACAGTAAATCTGAACCTATTTACAGCATCTTCACTTCAACATGATGGTGCAAATTCCAATTTGGGTGACTAGGGATGATCATACAAGCAAGGCATTTACAGTAACTTTTCAAAGCTGGACCAACGTCAAAGAAAGGAACAGTTGGTAGATTGTCATAATTCTGCACCAGACACAAAACAGACGCACAGTACATTTTTTTTTTTCAATTGGTTGCAGGTTGCTCTTGAGCAATTAGTCTGATTTTTTTTCACAGTTTAGTATGTAACTAGGATGTAGCCAACTGATGAAGCATAGATATGATTTAATAAACATAAGAATCAGTAAGCCCATCTTTTCCCTTTCTCCCCCTCCCCCAAAATAAAATCTTAATGACTTACAAGAGAACCTTGTATGGATGGATTCATAGAAAAGAAGGGTTGTTGAAAAGAATTACATATGTACTGTAGTTAGTCACCATGGTAACCTTCCACAGAACCATGGGTTGGAATTCTTTTTGTTTTTTGTTTCTCTCTTTTGGACCAACATCCCAACATTATTTTCAGGTTCAGAAAACAAAGAGAGTGATCATTTCTATGACAGATATTTTTCTTTTCTTTCTTTTTCTTTTCTTTTTTTTTCTTTTTTTTTTTTTTTTTTTTGCAGGTGCTCACCGGGGGTCTGAGAACCCTAAAATGCTGTTGCTACATTTTCTTTCCAAATCAGAAAGCGAAGTGTTACCATAGTAACGTGACTATGTTAGAAATGTCTATTTGCATAGCACATATAAAAAAAGAGGTTTTTTTATTTCCTCCCTAGGGTGGGAGCTTTAGGGGAATAGCCATGCTAAAGAGAAAACTTTAACCTGAAACCCCCCTCTACGAACCTCAACAAAATCTACAGAACACATCAGCCTGTAAGGCAAGGGAAAACACAACACAGAAAGTAAATGACGGCACATCTTGTTGCTGTTAAATACGCGATGCAGTAACACTGAATTCCTGACATTTTGGACCTTATATTTTCTGCTTTTTTCTTACAAGATGCTTTGGATTTTTTTTTTTTAACTATACTCCCACTGGTGGTTTTGGATAGCTGATAATTTTTTTCCAGAAGTATTTAAAAAAAAAACCTGTGCGCAATGCACATGTATATATACATACGTATGCATATATAGAGTTATATATGCATGTATACGTGTAAAATGATGACAAGTTAAGACTATGTAATTGCCGCAAATGAATTTCACATCTTCTGGTGTAGATTCTGTGCAATCTCAAAATATATATTAGTAAAAAAAAAAAACCAAACCCAAAGTAAGAAAGAATGAACAAAAGAAAAACTCTCACTTTATATCCCTTGTGTTCTATACACCTATTATAAATAAGACATACTTTCCTTCTCCATCTCAGTGTCATAATTTATTTTACTCTTACGGACTGCCAGAGGTTTGCCATATGTGCTTTAAACTTTGCAACAGAGCACCAATGAACTGCTGTGTCAGCCAGTACCTACACTCACTGTGCAGGGACAGCACTACAACAAGCCAAAGTGCCAGAAGGGTCAGTCACAAAGAAATTCTGCCTTACTTTTAGAGATGAGCAAGGTTTTGTGGTTTGTTGTTTTGTTTTCTCCCCCACAACTTTATCAGTGATAGAATGATAGGTCACTTGACCCATTGGCTTATAATCATCTTGGTCACTTGGCTCTCTGTTGTTTTCTTAAATGCTTTCCCTGTTGTTTAGTATAATGTGATAGTATAGCAGCTGAGTCTGCTTAAAAGTCATCCAAAGCAGACGTTTTTGCTACAGCTTCAAAGCTGTATATTTTATTGCCAGTACCACAACAGTCCTGCCCTAATGTATCCTCAGTGGCCTGCTATTGTCTTGTCTTCTCCAGGCCTGTTCACTTACTAATACCCCTTTGTTCTACTGTACTGAAGGTACTATTTTTTTCTGCACACTGGTATTTGATAACCATGAATTCCTTCAAATGCAGCCTTAATCCACTGCGCATGTTACTGTGTTTCCTACTTGCCTCTTAAAACTTAGCATACCAAAGTGCTGTGCTACCTAAATGCATTTTTTTTTTCTTCCCAGCTTCTATTTTTGAGGCAGCAATATTCAATTGCAACTTCAATCAGCCCTTCCCCTCCACCACCCAGTCCTGCTCTTGACTTTGTTGACAGCCTAACTTTTTGGCTGGAAGGCTCCGTACTACCAAACACAATTTTTATAAATGCATTACCCATTCGAGTGAGGCTGCTGTAGCAGATGGATGGAGTGTGGATCTCCAAACATTAATGTTCCATTAGTGATTCAGGAGGTGGAGTGAAAGGAAATCTTATGTGAAGGATGGCAGAGCCCTGGATAACAGAAACAAATGGAACAGTGACGGACTAAAAGCAAGAGAACTTTAACAAGTCTTACTTAGACACCAAGGTCTGTGTGACAAATCCAGTATGCACTGAGAGAGACACACAAAAGTCAGAAGATTTCAAGCTTGATATATCCTAGAGCACCTTCCCAGGATGCCTAGAGCTATTAACATCCACGGATTGCTCCATCTTCCCTTGGCTTTTGTACATGCCTGAACGCCCACAGCACATGGCTTTGAGGATGATTAATGTAACAAGAGTACAGCAATCAGAATGGGCATCTTCTACATAAAAGTCTTCCAGCTTTTAGTGAATACTTATTCACCGAGATAGGAATTCTACAGACTAGGTAAGCTGTCCAGCTCGCGTCGGTTCCTGGAGAAAGAGCTGTTGCCTTCTCACCCCTGTGCTTAAGTCAATGCTAGCGCACAAGGCGTCATCACAAACCCCAACAGAAAGCATTTGACCAGTGAGTTTCCTCTACGACTCAACTGTACCACAGAGTGGTTGTGTGTTTCTCAGACCTTGTAATAAATGTTCGCTGGACTCTGAGGAGGCATCTCTTGAACTATGTACACCGGATGTCCATAGTCGCCGCTGACCTTTTCATAGTGGGGGCAAAAGACACTGTCTGCAGTCCTTAGAGGAATGATAATGTCACTGGGCTCAGAACCATTGTTGTTGCCACTGCGTTTTGGGGTGGCTAATGTACTAAGTGATAGAGTCGTCGTGTGTTGCGGGGAATGCTTCCTGTGTCTTCTCCGGTACTTCAACAAAAGAACCACCAAAGTGATGATGATGACGATGAAAATGATGCACCCTGATGCAATCCCTGCAAATAAGGCCACCTCTGAACCCAGTATACTGGAATGCCCAGCCTTACTGCCATCTGTGCTAGATCCTGGAAAGAACGGAAATACAATAGACAAAAGTTATTGCCATCCTGTGACCCATTTACGTTGCTTAAAAATGTGTAGAGTAAGCAAGACTGGAAGAATTAACTGACAGCTAAACTTTGACAAACCAATTACCCTGTTAGATAGCTAAATGCAAACAGCCGAAGTCAGCAATCAATATAAAACAAGACTTTGTGCCTGTTGATCTCACTTTTGTGTTGCTCTCAAACCACCCTGTTTCATACATCATCATCCATCAGCGGTGAGAACTGTCACTGACAAGGCAGCCTTTGATGCACACGGCATCTTTTAACAGATGCCGGCCAGCCCCAGGCACAAGAGAGGGGTGGGACAGGACTGGAAGGGAAAATAAAACAGGGAAATGACAATTCTCAGAACAACTGGTACTGTTCAGTGCCATGCTGTTCCCTCTGCTATTTTATCTTTTGCATATTGATTTAAGTTAAACCATCCTTAGTGCCTCCTTACATGGACTCCTCTTGCTTGGAAATGAAACTAAGGAGCTTGAGGCAGCATGGGAGACAGGCAGAATGGCTATGGCATGTCTGTTAGTATTAGCTTACGTTTACTTAAAAGAAAACAATACCATGCATTTGGGAGTCAGGAAAACCCCACGTGCTGAATAGCCTGCTGGGTATTTGCCGCTCATCACACCATCATATTTTTTGTTACAAAAATTACATGAACGCTCATTGACACTTTTTCACTTTTAAGTTTGAACCTATTTCCCTCTCTTGATCCTCACTCACAATGGAAAAATGATACAGATGCTACATTCACATAATTGTTAGCTCTTCCTACCAAAGTCTCTGCAGGGATCTGCTGAAGCCACTCACTATATCAAAGACTCAATAGCCCAGTAACTAAAGACAGAGCTGGCAAGGAAAACCTGTGGCCTTTTTTGGGAAACCCAGAATCACCTTTCAGCAAAGTTTTCCTTTGTAGCATTATTGATTACTGAATTTTCTTCTGGACAGCTTGAGTCTTAAGAGTTAGGTTTTCTCTTGATCACCCTGTGAGTGAAATGCATCCTGAAGATATTTGTTTCGAATCATCTATTTATTTTGTTTAGTTAATTATTTAAAAAAAAAAACAAAACCCCAAAACTTTACATTTAGTAAAAGACCAGCCATACATGTCTAGACTTTATATGGTCAGCTAAAAGATCAGGACATTAATTATAGATGCCTTGAAATAAACTTTATAAATGGCTGTCAAGAACCACTTGATAATGTATTATGCGGGAAGAGAAAGAGACTTGCTCATCTGCCAGAGTACTAAATGTAAGGCAGCACTGACCACCGTAAAGATGCTTAGCAAATGTCCTGTCCAGAAATTTTCCTGTAAATGAGAGACACTGTCACAAGATGTAATTAACTTCTACAGTAGAGTGGAAGAGGGGAGAGAACAGCTGTTGCCAAAACCTGCAGTTCCCACACGCTATCCACTGGAGCAGTCTGAACCAGGTTTTGCTACACCTCACAATGAAAACATTTGCTTTTCTGGCACGTTAATGGTAAAATAAAACACATTTGGGGACAAAGGAGAAGACATTCCAGGGCAAAGTCCCACCACACTTACCTGAGTGGTCCTTCACAAAGGGGCTGGTGGTGGAACTCTTCCCGTTGGTGCCAGCTTCCTGCTCGGGGCGCTTGGTGGGATCTGTGTGCCGGGGCTGCCCTGCTGAGTTGGGATCTGGGAGAGAGAAAGACGACTCATGCAGCTTTGGTACTTGACGGTATGGAGCCTTACAAGCTGGCTCTAGGTACACCTCGTGAGACACAAATGGCTTAACAGAAGAACCTTTATGCAAAGGACTGGGAGATATAAGAACGTCATTTTCCTTTTAAAGCAAAATGGTTGTATCAGTAATTTCAGGTTTAAATTGTGAGGCCATCTGCAGAAACTATGGGGTCTCCTGTAATTGGCAAGAAAAGCTTTGCAGATGACGTTTCAGTTTAACTGAGGAAGTTGATAGACTACTAAACCAACTTCTACTTAGAAGAATAATTCTTTCTTCCTGCACAATAGGTTATCTATATGTGAAAAGAGACAATGAACAAAAACCTCTCTGTAACCAGAATTCATAACAAGCAAACTATAGAAATATTAGCTTCCCTCTTTTCATGTATTTTAAATAATTCTGAGCAGCAGAGTTGTGGCTTTTGTTTTTAAAATCAAAATAAAAATGACTGAAACACACTACTCCCAGGTGACCTTTCCTTCTAGGGATCTCTCCAATGAAGAGATCTTATTACACTAACCCTCCTTCTGTAGAAATCTGTCAGTAGTCGAGGAAGAGAAAATAGGCTTTGCTTTCAGACTATAAGGGAGGAATGACCACACTAGACTTGACTGGCTCTCTGCTCTACACTGCTAAAAGAAGCCTGAAACCTTAAAAAGGACATTGAGACCGATCAAAGTGATTTCATGAAACAGCAGATGGTCTTTACCTTGTCCAACTTTCATGAGGATCTTCATGGTTTTTGTCTGGCACACCCCTCCCTCCTGGTTATCCAGGCCCTCCAAAGACCCATTTGATGTTGCTGATTAAAAATAAAAGAAAAATAAATAAAAATAAAAATAAATAAAAATCAGGAAATCAACAGGCAAAGTGATGTGAACATGAGTGTCTGAAAGCAGGGATCTTTCAATCTACCAGGACCTGTTCTTGTTGCTCAGGCTGACCTATGGAAAGTTGTGAAATGTTGAAAGCCAAAGGAATGAATACACTGGTAAGCTGTACGATATATACAAATGGAAGAATGTGTTATCAAGGTTTCAAATTTACCCAGCAGCCTTTTATTTTCCTACGCACAATTGACTGACTGACTGACTTGGACAAAAAACACACCATCTTGCTAAAAAGGTGATGGAGTCAGCTGAAAAGGAAGCTCTGGCAGGCTCAGAGGAGAAAAGCACTGAAAAATCACCCTTTTTTTTCCCCTCCCAACAATATCTTTATAATCACCATGTTACACCTGCTTCCTCTATTACAAATCTCCTGCTGGAAGAAGTGAATGCATACAAAAGACCCAGGTGAAAGCTAAGATTCCGAACCGATTGGAAAACCATTTAATATTTTAAAGTACAATCTCATTTTTCTCAGCATTGAGGAGCCTCTGCGGGGGTGGGTGGCAAAGGGGAACACGCTCTATTCTCAGGGAAACCTTTTAGCTCATACAAACAACAGGGCACTTTCCCCTGTGTTGATATTGTTCTTGCTTATCTAGGTGCCAGCTGGAGCCGCGCAATCCGCGTGCAGGCTGACACTGCCGTGCCGTGTGGAGGCGAAGCACCACTCCCTGGGAGAATCCACAACACTGAATCATGGAGCATGGGTGCGCCGCTGCCGGCCCAGCCAGCTGTTGGTTGCAAAACAGCTGCTGGAAAACGATTTGGGAGCTCCTCAGCAGTAGGTATTACAGCCACTGTGCCACACTGGACACCCACGAACAGGGCACAACTGCAGACGGTGGGCTCTGGATTCGCTATGCAGGGAATGCACTGGGGGTTCTCCTACCCTGGCTGTCCTGGGGATGGAAATTTTCACTGTCATTTCTTGGAGCTGTTTATCTGAGGTCCAAAATGAACTTATGAGAGGGTGCACAGGCACCAGCACTGGGCCACCAACTGGAGAAAACAAATGGAAAATGGGATGTCAGGGAGCTCACTGCTTGCCGTGGCCGTGGTGAACTGCTGAAGCAGCGCATGCCTCCCTCTGCCCCTCTCCTTTCAGCTTGTGGGCTTTACACACTCTTCAGGTCTTTGTTTTTAATTCTCGCTCCTTCTCTTTCACCTTCCTTGGGGATTTTCTTTCAAATGCAGTCTATGTATATTTCCTTTTTCCTTCGCAAAGTCTTCCTACCCCCACTGCAGTATTTTTCTTGCTCTAATCTTCTCTCTAGCCGTAAAGATATAAACCCCATACTGCTGAACCCTGCTTCCTAGCCTTTGATCTGCTTCTTGTTTTTGTTCCACTTCTGACTCTTTTGTGACCAACTCGAATTACAGCCACCATACAAACTTCCCAAACTGTGTTCTCTTTTCCTAAAATTCCCTTCTCCTCATACGTGGTCCCTCCCAGTTCCTCCTCTTGTTCCCTCCCCCCTGTAAAAACATGACAATAGCTGTATGGCAAAAAGACTTTTCAAAATACAAAAAAGCATGTTGAGTAATTTAAGATAAAAGCTGATCTGAAATGTGCCACTGCATTGCCAGGCTCAGAAAATAATGGAGACATATAGTTTTGTTTTCTTTTGTTTTTTTTTTCCAGAGGGAAAAAAAAATCAATACCAAGAACCCATCCTGGACATAAATCAAATGTGTCTTTGCTGAAAGTGTTTTTTATGATCTATCTGCCAATGTACCAGCACAAGGACACAGAGAAAAAATGCAGTAAACAGAAATACCAAAGCTGAGCACCAATTGAATGTACAAATAATAAACACTGACTTTGTCTTGTAGTTTTATTTGATTCTTTTTTTAATCGACCCGAAGGGAATCTCATCTCCTTAAACACCTTCTACTTGATTTTAATTGAATAGAATTCTGCTTCTTCTGAACATCAATGCCTTTTTATTCTTTAAAGGCCTATCCACTTAACTCACAGAGCAGGAGGCCTCAATAGGACGCAGAGGACGCAGTCTGACATCAGTACAGAGTAAGAAAGTAAGATGGCAAAAAGAATGCAAAATTACTTCAAATACAATCTCCAAATGGGAAGACCCAGATGTACAATGAGTCTGGTTGTGCGCCTACGCCAGCGCAATCTGCCTCGCTTGCTTGCTAAAAGAATGCTTTCATAGCTTTGATGTCAGATGAATGAATTTGCAGAAATATTCACTTTTTCCACAGTTCTTCAAGGGATTTTAGGAAAGCCTACATTGTAGCTCAGAGCACAGACTGCTACGTCCTGAGGAATAGGGAATTTTCAAAGAGAAGCATTTCAGTGACAAAGCAAAGTTTCCTTCTCAGCTTTTCCTGTAATTAAACTGACAATTACCCAAGGCCACTGGAGGAAATTATTTTTCAAAATTCATTAAGACTATCGAAATACAACCTAGCATATCCCTAGTGTACCAGGAAGAAAGCGGGTAGCTTTAAACACATCGTTTTAGGCTTTGAAAAGCTGCACTGAGAAAAAGAAGTAATCTGGGACAGCATAGAAAACATCGTTTCATACTGCTAATGCCCCTTGACAGTGCAGTGTGCAAAAGTCAAACAAGGGAGCGAGTACAAAATATTCCTCAAACACTTGCTGCAGCTTTTTATATTGATCTCCAAATGAAAATTACACCCATTGTCATTTTAGCTCCTCCACTGCTCCACACTCACACCTCTGTGGGAAAGTGACCCAGCATCTGCAGCTCTGCTCACGCTGAAAGGATATGAAAAAAAAAAAAGGTGCCCTGATAGGAGTTTTGGATTTAAACACAAATGCAACACAAGCTTCTGGTATCCAAGATGGAAATTTTATTCTCCAGTGTGTTGATATAATCAGATTTTAAACCTTCCATCCAATTTATTCTTATATGCATATATATATAAAATAATGGGGTTTTTTACATTTAGGTCTACATATGGATATATTTTAAAGTCAATTACTTGGACAAGCTACTATACAAAGCCCTCTGCTAAGAAGACTAAATACTTAAATATTAACATTAATAAACATAACTAATGATTAATATGAAGTTTCTCATTAGTATTAGTTCTCAGGATCCCACACTTCACTTTGTATTAATACAGCAATACATAGGAACCTAGAAGTAAGAAAAATGTTGCTAAACAGGTAGCAAAATATTTTAAAATCTTTTGATGGTTAAATACCCCTGACTTTGTGAGACCTGTCCTGCTTCGCTGGTGTTGACTGCAAAACTAATAATGACAGTCAAAACCACATTAAATTATTCAACAGTTTGTCCACACCTAAAAATAAACACATATAATTGTGCTAAAATCTCTACTAATTGTAAGACTTTCTAACAAAACTGCAGTAACTTACAGGCCATTTTTACAGTAGTTTATCAGACACTGTCTGTCTGCATTCCTTGAATACAACACCAGCTGCCATTTTATAAGGAATGCAAGTTTAGCTTTTCAACATTCAGAAAACGCTTACCTGTTATGAAATTATGGTTAAGAGTCTTGCTGATACATAGCTACTTTAGAGAAGCTAGTATACATTTGCAGGTTCATAACACACTACTTTAACATATCCTCCTCCATACACAAGGGAGAAATTAAATTATTCAGACCAAAGAACTTCATTCTGATCTGCCTCCCCCTCTTTCAAATATATGAATCGTATAAAGACAAACAAACCCCCCAACAAAACAAACAAAGAAACAAAAAAGGCTGGAACTCATGTAAATCAATGTATAATGTTTTACATTTATTTGCTTTTAAAACTCCACAAGTGCTGTTTATTGTACAAAGTGCATTAGTCATAAATGCAGAGGCAGGGAGTCAGTGAGCACAGCAGAGTCAGCTGACAAGAACAGTTCCTGGCTATGATTCTTATACAGTCCCCATGGAGAGGAAGTAATATTACATTTTAATATGTCTTCATTTGATTGTTATTACTCTGCCTCCCAGGAGGCTACGCCACTGCATGGATCATGACTGTTTTCAACCTACCAGGCTGGTAACATTGCTCTAATCAGACAGAGAATTAAGCTGCTGGATTTGTGCCTGTATATAGCTTTTCATTCACAAAGAGATTACAAATGAAGGCACAGTCACAAAAATTCAACTTCCTTCACTCCTAAAAACACACATTACAAAATGAAAAAATGCCATCACAATTACTTAAAACATCAGCAGATAAAAAATCGCATTTAGTTCTGCTACACTTATGACCCACGGTTTCATGTTTTAGGATTGTGAAAAACATTACCTATTTTCAAATTAAATGACATATGCTTTGAACTATTACAACTTTAAAACACATCTATTTCTAGAGCTTGAACACGAAATGGACTACATAGCTGATGAGAGAAACAATGATCATTGTATTTAATTTTCCTGTGGAAACTAAATGGACCTTAAACCACAGACTATAGGAATGAATGAGTAAACTGACGGGCAAGGGCAAAATTGATTTTGTCCCTCCTTAGTGTGCTGGACAATAAAAGTCATTCGGCAATATATTAAAGACACGTAACTGATGAAGTCATGAAGAATTAATTCCTGCTGGCGTGGATCTGTTAATAGCAAATTGAGAATTACAGGTTTTTCAGGGGCAGATCACTACTATCCAATAGTAGTGATATTCACAGTTTTTGTTTATTAAATACTGTTTGAATACTGCATCAGAAAATAGATTCTCAAAATCAAAATAAACCATAATCAAACAACACTACCCATTTCCACTTTTCCCCTGCTGTGCTTAGAAACAGAATGAAAAAACAGCAGCAAAAATCCACACAAGCTTTAGATCTAACAGTAGTAAGAAGTTATTCTTAAAGCAAAGCTGCACTCGATCTCACACGCATTCTCAGGATTACTAAGCACATGTAAAGTTTTTGAGAGCTTTTTATTTTATCAAGTAATAGAACACTATTTTGGCCAGGCATCACTGTTTCTACTCTGACTGCTTTCATCTGCTTTTGGTCCTTTTAATGATCATCTTAGTAAAGCACTGAATAAATAGTTCTTCTTTTCCATAAATTTAGATAATTTATGGGAGAGGTTTAAGAACACCGGAAATCACACACTGCAAAACCACAAATGACTGATCACAACAGGGAAGTTATTTCTGAACTAGCCATGGACGAAAGAATAAGAGAGGTGAGATAACAGAAAGAGTGTTTTAATTAAATGAAATTAAATTCTGCCCCCCAGCAGCAATGCCAGAACTGCATGGAGATCTGAAACTAAAAAATTGTTCAGGCCTCTCACCGAAGAACTGCTAGTTTGGCACACATTACACCGGGTGAGCTGAAGAATGTTTAGAGAGAAGAGAAATACGTTAATTTCAAATACTAGCAACTAATGGTTTCCCTTTTCTTGTAGTGACAAAAAATAAGATTGACACTGAAACCTTTGCTTTTTTAAAAAAAATTAAATTGTCTTCTGAAATTTAACTGTCAGCAGTCCCAAACCTGGACCGTAAGTACTAAAACGTAAATACATTATGAATAGTTGAATGGAGTGCTGTTATGTGTTGACTGTGTTTTTAATCAACAGACAATAAAATAAAAACTTTCTACTGATCTTTTAGAGACAAAGAAATGATCCTGAAAAAAAAAACCCACAAGAAACAAAAACCTGCTGAATTTGCTCAATATAATTTAGGACACCAAGACTATAATGAAAAATGTATAAAAGCAGTTTACCAATAATTTTACTTTTTTCTAATGTCTGTTTTTTTATTTGCCCTACTTGCAAAGCCAATGTGGCAGCAGAATTTTGAGGAGTTTCTCAGCCTAAACACCATTAAAAAACCTCTCATTCTACCCTATTCCACATATTGTTTCAAATTAAGATGGATGTTTTTCCTTAAACTAAGAGTCATGGAGTGTTTACAAATACTCCTGATGACAGCCATTTTCCCCCCTCTATCCTCATCTAAGACAGAACTTCAATGAGAGGGAAAGGACAAGAATTCTCTGTTCCTCTTTTTCACTTTACATTCTTGTTTTTTTAGATTATGTCCTAAACTGCATGTCTTGGGATTTATATATAAACAGGATCCACAAATTATGTTCTCTACAGCAAGTAAAGCAGCGATGCCCTCTCCAGTCAAGCTAAAACTAGAACAAAATAAAGTAAAATAAAGAACAGGCCTCTTTTTTTTTTTTTTGCCAGGAAGAAGCAAAGGCTCTGCAGCAAAACTTTTTGATTCATTTTTCTAACCACTGCTCTAAAATATATTTTGTCCAACTGTGAATAGCGTGAATCGTGGTACTTAGATGGGACTCATGATATAAGGGTATTTATATAATTCCCCATAGAAGTCTCCACTTGTATTCATATGTTAAGAGAGGGACATATTCTATTACTGTTTCAGTGGTTTTTTTTGAGGGTGCAATGTGGAGGATGCAATCAAGACAAAGCCAATCAGTTTTGCACTGTAATATCCTTTGGTATATACCAGCTGTATGATTCCAGGGATATCTCTGGAAATCCACAGACTCTCTTTCCCACATCTCATGTCATCCAACAGCACAAAATAGGGAGAGAGCTGTAAAGTTTCCTACATTCAGAATGATTTTATTAATTCCAGGGAGGCATGGCACCAAATAAGAAAAATATACATGGTAAAAAAACAAAAAAGCTGTTTATGTCAACAAAGTCCTTCCATAAAGGGAAAAAGAGACAGGAAGAGAGCTGGAAAATATTAAAAAAGCTGTGAATTCTGACTGGTTATTGCTGCCTATCATTTTAGAAACACCACCACTTTCTCACTGGATTAAGGAATACCACGGCTAAAGTGTACCGAAGAGTAAACTATTTGTTGAATTATTATCCATTACTGAAGGTCACAGGTTCCACCCACCCACAACAAAATCCTACTTGCTTCACTGCTGTCAAGTGCAGGGCCCCTTTACAAAACTCCCTGGGAATGATTTAGAGATTATGTAAAAACAAACCAGAAAAGCATCTCAATACTGTATCACTATGAACGACGAGTCTTTCATTACAGTTAAGCATTTCTAAATGAATTTCAGTTTTGTATTTCACATACTCTGAGAAATGTTGTCAGATAATGATCCACTGCACACATGGTTGCTTCTAGTTTACATAAACAAATTATATATTTGTGAGTGCTGAAGTAACTGTGGCAGATGTAAGCCCACTAATTATGATGTATTTAGTGTATACCCGAAAGTATGCATCTAAAACAGATTACTAGTTAGTTGACTTCACCATTCACAAACAGGTATTTTACGCAAATTCATCCTCTCTCCCAGCATGCTACTGACAAAAGCCTCTCATGGATGAGGAGAAGTGTCTCCCACTACCACAGCAAGCTTTGCTTAACAGTTCAGCTGAACAGAACTAATAGAATTAGTTAGCATTCAAGTTACACTGATTGTTGCTAATGACAAGAGGGCTTGCTGAAAACAAAAGCAGAAGCTTTAACATTAAATGAGGACCCACTTTCTGTATCATGCAAATTCAACTTCACTCTACAAGGATGTTCACCTGCCTTGAAAATCTCTGCTTTTTGTCTGTGGCACTAGGATAAGAAAGGGTTATAGTGAAAGTTCATATTAAATAAATAACAAACCTCTTACTCATTCTACTGTCACTAATTGCATGCAATGATATTAATGACCCAGTAATTGCCATACGAGTAGCACTGAAGTGGAAAACATCATTTTGAGGCAGAGTTCATCTCTAGGTGGTAGAACTTCACCAGTGACTGAGTTAATGCCTAGTGACAGTTTAGAATATAACACTATAGATGAGAAAATGTGCCAGTCTCATGGTTATAACAGTTTAGATGGACATGATGTTATTTGCTTTGACCACACAGAGTCTAGGAGTAACCCCAATAAAGTGCCACAGTCAGACTTTGCCCTGTAGATGAACCTCATTCCTTTCAGGGGAGATACTCTGTACTATAACAATCTAGAGCAATTTTCCACATGTTTGCTTCAATAAAAGAATACCTTCATCTCCTGCTTTTACATGTAGCACAACAAAAGTGTGCTTTATTGCAAAACACAAAAAGCTATTTACATCATCTAACTATCCTTCAGCAACACAGAGTTTGGCACCTTAGTACTGAGATCAATTATGATACTATTGGATGACTGTACACTTGGCAAAGATGATCAGAAGTTAAGCACTGTTTTGACTGCAGTATGCCTATGTTTGTGTTTAGAGCTGTAAAATACCCACAAAGTAAACCTTAATGAGGAAACACTGCAGAAATAAAGCAATCTGAATTTCCACGGTTCTACAGGACCTCCTGTTCAAATACATGCCATTAAGAAATTAAGAGGTTTAGCTTCTTCAGAAATGATCATGTAGGCATATCTTAGTTCATTTTAAGAAACTCCAGTTGGATATGTTAATTCTGCCAATGTTTGGAATTTTGAAGTCACAACTAGACAGGTGAACTGATACTTTTAATACTTATGTTCATAGAGTTTTTAAAAATTCACTGGGGTTTTAAGAGTATAACATTATTTAGTTGTTTTGGGTTTTTTTTCCTGTTGCAATGGAAATTATTTTGCTAATGTCTTGATTCTGCTACTGAACCTGCTGTGGCAGCTGCTGGATGGCATGTGGAATCAACTTTCAGCACAGGCTGGGGCCAAACACATGGAAAGCAACTCTACAAAAAAGCCCTGTGGGTCCTGGTGGACCCTAACACTAAGTTGACCATGAGGCAGCAACGTGCCCTCACAGCAAAGGAGACAAACAGCTCTTGGGCTCCATCTGTCAGAGCAGTGGCAGCTGTTTTGGGGAGGTGACCCTTCCACACCACTCTGAACTGGTGAGGCCACGCCTGCAGCACTGAGTGCAGTCACAGGCTCCTCAACACCAGACAGACACGGACTTATAGGAGCAAGTGCAGTAAATGCTCATGGAGATGATCAACGAACTGCAGCACCTACATAGGAGGAGGAGAGGCTGTATCCTTGGGGATACTCAAAACTCAGCTGGACGTGGTACTGGGAAACTGGCTGTAGGTGGGCCTGCTTGAGCAAAGGTTTGAGCAGAGGACTAGATGAGCTTCAGAGGTACCATCCAAACCAATCCATTCCGGGGTTAGTCAGCTGGGCTGTTGTGGGCTAACGCATTTATGTGCTAACACGGAATACTCGAAAACCAAATAATTTTAAGTTTTCCTGGCAGGATTTGGATTCAGAACTCTGTTTCTCTCACAGCAGCCCAGTGAGCACACAAGAACTACTCTGCTGTTGTGGTTTAGTGATTTTTGCTGTCTTCATCTACAGAACAGAAAACAGATAAATCACGCTAACAAATATCCAAACATGCTTTTAAAAACCAGCCTTATCAGCTTAATGCGGACTCTTCTCCAAGAACAGCTAAGACTACCTTAAGCCTAATCCTGCTTTTACTTCCAGAAATATTTGCATGGTTTCCTTGGGACTGAAAAAAAGAACCTGGAAGACTGCCCATTAGGGCTTAGTTTTATAGTATGATTTATCAGAAATAAATCCTGAAATATTCTTCATCCAAGGCTTCCAGGATCAACTGAAGTCAGGAGATAAAAACCAAACTGACATGTAACCATGGTTTTGAACCATTCCAGCCTTTTGTTTTAGCTAATGCAGTTTTCAGACAAAAGTATATTTCCCTCCATTCCAGCTACGTAAAGGCTTTAATGAGGCAAACAATGTCAAGTCTTTAAAATGAGTTTCATTAAACTCTTTATAAATCCTTAGGCAGCTCCTCATCTTTTATTATAGGACTTAAAATGCTGCAATATGTAACACATACGACACAGGCAACCGTATAAAGACTCATCATCCCACTTGATGAGCCAAATGATCATCACTGAACTTACATACAAAAAAGAAGTTGTGTTGCAGTGTGGCAGTACACTGTCAAGTTTCAGTTTAGACAGATACTGTTCTCCATGCTTCCCTCATAGTATGGCACGTCTTTTCAATACACACCCCCCTGATTTAAATAGTTACTCCTTTCCTGAATATAAAGGATAACATGCACACTCAGCACATTCTCCTTCTATATGTAGTCCTATTAAGGATGTTTATGCAAATCTAATAGAACATAAACATTTTGGAGAAGATCAGGGTTTAAGCTGATCTTTTTTGCAAATCACTACAAATACTACATACATAAAGACTTCTAAGGGAGAATACTGTATCTTTCTTTGTGAATGTATTGTATTTCCTGTATTTATAAACTGTTTCTGAGGAACTATGCAAGTGAGATATAAAAATAGTGACTAAAACTATTAAACAGCTTCCTATGAAATTTTAAAACCTCTTCAATTCATGAGTATTTCCTGAATAATTTTTTCTTCCAGTCTGAACAATTCTTCTTCATTTTCATCCGATTCTGTATCTATTTGGAATACTTGCGGGGGTGTGAGGGAAGATAACTGTATTTTTTTCACAACATGCCATCAATTAACAAACTGAGCATTCCTATCTTTCATTTCCTTCCCTTAGGAATAGAGACATAATAACAGATTTCCTGCTGAACTATCTCTGTCTACTTTAAAGGAGATAAATGACTGGTATTGCCTAGGTAATGGCACTGAATATGAACAAAGTCCATCAATATAAAATAGCCTCATTCTCTTACAAGACCTGTGTGGTCTGGGACAAAACCCCAAAGGACCATGACTCCATTAATCCTGCAGGTCTTAGACTCTGTTAGAAATCTGAAGCTGCGCAGACAGTGATTTTTCTTTCTAATAATATTATTTGTATAAGCTGTATTCATATTTCATTCAACAAGAGCTAAGTGGTATTGCTGATACATCCCTTAAAAGACTCTTCAGCAAAGTCAAAGACTGACCTCTGGATATCATTTTACACTAAGGAAAAATTATTTACCTAATTTTCTGAGGAAGGAGGAGGAGAAAGGAAAGAAAAAAAAAGTGATCTCTGCACAAATGGAATCAGAGTGACTATTATCGCAGTGGCTTTCATTAACACCATTACCACCACCACAAAAAACCCCCTCAAACCAGTAGACTTCTGGACCATGGAGTCTTTAACAGAAACCAGTAAAAATGTCTTTGCTGCAAAAGTAAAGGAATTGAATTTATAATACAGTATTTTTCCCATTTTGGCTAGTTTGGCATTAACAAAGGAAAACCTGTTTACTGTTTCCTTTTGGGCAGCTTTCACTAGGTGATTTGGAAGTTATGGGGGGCTGCAGGCTGAAATCTGCCTCAGAATGTTTTCAGAATGCCCGTCCAGACAGATTAGCCAGTGCTTAAACTGGTCAGAATACTAAAATAACATTTTAATGTACATCTATTTGGCCATGCAAAGAGATTTACTCTTCCCAGCTGGGCCATATTTCAGGGCACGATCTATATTGTCCCTTAATATGTTCTTCCTCAGACAGTTATTGCCCTTTAATTGTAACAGAATGACAAAGTGAAAACATAAAAAGCCTTGTAATTTTTTTCAAACACAGCTAATGCTAAAGTTTCAGAATGACTGTTTTGATTTTAAAGGCCACAGTACTATTAAAGCAGTTACCCCAGATTTAGTGCTACTAGCCAGTATAAACTTTTAAATCAGTCAGGGATCGAATATATATAAATATATGTTTTTTAATTTAAGTCAGAAGCCAATTATGTAAGTGGGTCACTTGAAAAAAAGTTGACAAAAAAACATTTAAGGAAAGGTGCATATTCAATTTTGCCAACGTCAAAGCCAATGAGCATCATTAGCTCGGCAAGCTCGGCTAATGAGGTCCAGGCAGAGCAAGCCTTATAGAGGAATCTTTCAGAGAACCATTCTGCAGCCCCTTCCCAAGTCCCAAGTCACTCTACTACAAATTTGGAACAGGTGAAGATTTCATTGCAGGTGACTTGTTTCTTACTGTTGATGATGTCAGCCCATAAACCTCACTTAAGCAAAAGAAGAAATGGCATGAAATATGTGCTTGCTTGGCCAAACTACCTAAGGAGCTTGATGGTGGCCTGGAGGCAGGAGGCACTGCTCCCTTCGCTCTGGCACTGCTCCCTTCCCTCTGGCACAGCTTCCCACAGGCTTCCCTCGGAGCTCCCTCAGCACAAAGCTAGTGTATCACCAAGCTCTCTTGGCCCTCTGACTAAACGCCAAGTTTACTGGGAAGGGTTGAGGATGATTCCTGTACGTCAAGAGTAAACATCTTTGGTACATGAAACGCACTTGAACTATGCTAATGTGTCTCTCTGACAAACAAGAAGAATCTGCATCTGAGAGAGGTACTGAAGCAGTGACACCATGACCCAAGTACTTGCAGATCAAGTACTGAGTATCTCCTCAGTACTGAGAATATACTCATCGCTTGCTCTGAGCAACTCACAACAGCAGAAAATTATTCTTTATTCCCTAACCATGCAAAGACATAAAAAGACTTTTTAATGCAAACATTGGAGTTACAAATCTTCACACCCTTCTGCCCAAATTTGCCCTTCACATAGATATTTATGTTGTTGGGCACGATGTATCTTCCTTCATGCATTTGAATAAGGATTTCCTTAGGGACTTAAGATATGTTAGCTAAATGGTCACATATTTTAGGATAATCAGACATTAATACTTCTGAGATCTCAAGTACATTTGACCTTCTCCAGTTCTGCTGAAAAGAAATCAGGTAACTGTAGGAAAATGAATCTATTCATTTCCCAGGAACGAAAAATTGATGATAGCAAAGAAGAGTAAGGCAAGGACACTCTGTTACATCGTTTATTCACTTTCACAATACCATTCAGTATTGTCTTTCCAATTACTGCTGTTCATAGAATTAACTCTTTGGATACTGATAGTCATATTGAAGAATATCTTGCCAAGATATGGGTTACATTTTTTTTTTACTTAAAGTACCACTTAAATTAAAGTACCACTAAATGTGAAAACAGATATGAGAAACTTACCCAAATTTTTACTTTTTAAAAAATCATGAATTGTGAAATGAGAAGATTTTATATGCTTAGGCCTAGGGAAGCACTGAATAGAAAAGATCTCTTTCTGCTATACCTATCATGAATACATCTGGATGATATAAAAATTATGGCTTGAAGAATTCCTGCGCAATCACATGTCTCTAAAGGGCTCAGGAAGCTGCTTCATCGTGTGCTGCAATTCCTCATCCCAAAATGACTAACCCCCTAATATGAATAGAGATTTTATTGTTTAATACAGCTCCACAAACCCACATAATATTACCTTAGAAAAACAAACTCTGTTTTCAAATAATGGCAAGATGATAAAAAGGTGCATGACGATGCACAACACATTTAAAGGGCTGACAACAGCCTGCCAGCATAAACAGCATGAGATTAGGCTGTAGGCGCAGCCACAGCAAGCACTGCAAAGATGCTGAGCTCAGTGAGCTCTTGTGCTGGGTTTGTTTGATACCACTTAGCTCAGGGAATGCAAGGTCCTAAAATACTTCAAAATCAAAAGCTGGCACATAAAATGCATCACTGCCTTCAATTCACAGCTTTTCCACCTCCTTAAAAAAACCCCAACAAAACAAGCAAGGCAAAACGGACGGACAGACGGACGGACGGATGGATGGACAGAGGGACCAAAGGAAGGAAAAGAAAGAATTACAGGTCTGTGAATAGGAATGTGTGCAAACAATTTAAAGCCTGATTTGCATACATGACTAAGAAGCATTTTATTATTTATAAAAATGACAGCAAATGTCCTGACTACCAGAACTTGCCCTGACAAGGCCATGTCATGAGCTTTTGAATACTAATTGTTAAAACCCTATCTAGCTCCAATACTCTCTAAAATGGTGTCCTAGCTGAGCACTGGCCTAGTTTTCTATGCCTCTTAGTGCTTCTGAGACCAACATCACTGAGTTTATTGTTTTCTCCTTGAATGACAAGAAAGTGAGGGTTTTAGCTACTGGATGGCTGGGTTTTCAAGGGTGGGGTGCTTTTTTTGTCCAGCCTATTAAAATGTATGGGTACCCTTGCCGAAGCTCAGTCAGTAGCAACAGAGTGATAAGCTAGCCATTTGTTTATGCCACAATGAATAGGAAAAGTAATACCCTGAGGCACTCCAGTATTACTGCCAGGCCAGTGTGATTTTTGAGGCATTAGACTGGAGGCTGAGTAAGTTCTTTCAACCCAGTTACACTGTAATCTTCCAGGAAATGCAATGTCTTATTATGTTTTATTGCTGTAATGAAATAATTATACAAAACTAATGAAAATGAGACGTACTTAATAATTCTCTGGGTAAATCCATGACATAGATATGACAGAACTGACAGTGCATCAGAAAGCTCCATTTGTGCCCATAATTTTCAGGTAATAATTGTAATAGTGCCATTTGTTCCACTACAGTTGGTCTTCTGTGGATGTTTTTAAAAGCAGCACTAAATAATGAGCACATTTCCTCATTTAAGCCAAATATTTGAGCATGGTCATTTTTAGGCTACACATTTTCCCTGGAGTTACAGATAACTATCTCTCAACATGTAATTTTGTCACTCTCACTCTGGTAAATATCTCACTGGATTTCAGTGGGAAATTCGTCAAAGTTAATACTGTTTAAGTGGGATCACATTTTTATATACTCCCCAGCTAAACACAGAAAGTGCCTATATTAAGCAATCTTTAAAACCAAAAAAAATATGGTGGTTTGTATCTCCTGTAACTCTTGCTTATATATTTCTGAAACTAGTAATTAATATTAATAATGCAGTGAGTTCTTACTTAAGCTTCTGTGACATATAATCTGTTTTATACGTTACCATGTACCATTATGGATACAACTGGGAAGTGAGCTTTAATTTATACTGAATGAATTTCCATCTCTGTTTTAAAAGTACTTGATCAGAGCACTTTTAAAACTGCCAATTTATTTATTTATTTATTTTTAAATCAGAAGTTAAGAAATAATTACACTTGCAGACATTACATGAAACAGTTATCAATACTCCAGTTTTCAAGGAGGTGGCATAAACATGTTCAAGGACTAATCTTTTAGCAGGGCCTGTTGTGACAGAACATAGGTTAATAGTCAAACTAACAGAGGGTAGATTTAGACCAGGTATAGTGAATAAATGTTTTACAGTGAGTATTGTGAAACACTGGAATATGATGCTTATAGGGGTGGTAGATGCTCCATACCTGGGAACAGAGCTCTGAGCAACCTGATCTAGTTGAAGATGTCCTAGCACACTGAACGGGGCTTGAACTAGATAAGCTTTAAAGGTCCCTTCCAACCCAAATTATTCTACGATTCTGCAAAATAAGACACACAAGTATCTAACTTCCTTGTAACTGCAGAAAGCCAGGTATTTACAGAATTTGTCCATCACCTAGTAACTGAGGATACTTGCTCAAGACTTCAAAAGTTACCATGGGGCTAAATGAGATCCACAGGGCATAATATTACAATGACAAAACCTAAACTAATGTAAATTGTTGTTATACTGCTGAGGTCTCAGCTTATGCTAACTCCTGATTCACATCATTAACTTTACACATCATAAGTAATTTGAATCACTGAACACAGTGGCTACCTCCAGACTTGCTTTCAGCCGTAAATCCCTGTTCAGAAACTCGTTTTGCTGCACAGAGGCCTGTGTCATGCACATTTGTTTTGCAAGTGAGGACCATGAAAAAAGATAAAATTCAAGACCATGCTAATCTAGGTTTTGCCCAAGAACTCTCCTAGTTACTGTATGGACATAGTAGGTATGTTTTGAGGAAAGGCATGTTCAAATACAGGCCCTTAGCAGTAACCCCTGTGAGGAAGCTACACTGACCAAATTGGCACCAAAGTGGCCAAAAGATGCTTCCTGTGAGAGTCCCTGGACCACCTGGAGCAATGGCTAGCCACATGACATGGGATACCTCATCTGAGAACAGCTGGGTCACCGTCCTCCTACTCCCGGCATAGGAGAACCCAAGAACAAAGCCAACAGCACTGTGCATCCCCAGGGCTGTGAGCAGGAAACGTGTCACAGTTTAGCTGCATACAACCTCTAATGCAAATACAGGACACAATATTGTGCACAAAATAAAAAAAAAAAGCTCCTTTTACAGGCATAGAAGTACACAAACCCAGGAAAAAAGGGAGAGAGACCCTTTGGAAATCAGGAACAATACTGAAAATATGCCAGCAAGAAATCATATTCAGATAAAAATATACAAACCCATTCATAATCCTCTTAGTTTGCTAATAATGTACAAGACAGCATGCAAAATAACAAACAATTATATTTAAAAGAATGAACAACTGAAAGTTTGAACTTACATATGACGTAATAATCTTTGTTCTTCTGAAATTCCAGGCCCCAGAGATTAGGACTGAACTCTTGAAACTTGATGGTGAACTTAACATCTTGATCTGGCTTGGCACAGTTAAGTAGAGGTGTATTGTCCTTTTTAATAGCACAGCTATCTGCTTGGTCTTTATCAACCATGTAGACCTTATAATATTCATACTGGCCAATAGTTTTAGAGTCCACCTTTGGGCATATAATATCCAGTTTGTCTCCTATCTGTGGATATAGTACCAATCCTTGTCCAGGCAGGAATCTAAAGTGAAGGAAAAAAAAAAAAGGGAGGGGGATAGGGGAAGAGAAGAAGTAAAATTTGAGACACTTAATAAAATCTCATGCAGAAAAGTAGCAACTGCAGTGAACAGACAAGAATAAATACAGTTTCCAAAACCAAAATGACAGACTGAGCAAACCAAATCTTAACTAGTTTGGGCTTGATTCAATATCAACAAGATGTTTACTTAGATCTTGGAAATTATAGATGGATTGAGTCTTTTAGTCCTTATCCCAGTTTTGGGCACTCTAGCAGATTTTACATCTCTCTTGGCAGGCACTGCTGTTTCATGCACTGCACTTGGCCACACAGAGCAGCTAGTACGATACCTGGTGAGCTACAATTCTGTTTTTCTGTTTTGCTAATATTTCTAGTATTCTTGCACATATTTGGCTAATTTTAGACATGAGAGAATAATAAAATAATCTTTCAACCCTCCTGAACAGCCATGTGGGACAGGAAAAATCTGAGACTTTTATACAATATATTGTTGATATATTAGCAATATATCAACAATAACAATATGCTGATTGATATTACTAGTGTAACACAAAGGAGTATCAGTCACTCAATCAGGACTATGCTTACACACCTGCGATGGACAGAGATCTGATCCATGGACCATACATGCTTCTGTGAAAAACACTTATATCCAAGACAGTGTGACCATTCCACTACAATGATTTCTCTTCATGAATCCCACCATTACTGCCATTATTTTAGCTCTTTTTTGATTTTTTTTGTGCTAGTAATTAAAGACAGGTGTGCTTTTTTTCTTAGTATGGGAAGACTTCTTACACAAATTGGCAGTGAGCTTTAATATTTGCAGTTAGACATAGTATTTTGTCTTTCCTACGCATATTAATTAACAGGCAAACACGACCACTTCTTCATGGAAGAAAAATATAAATAATTACTTATAGTATTGATTCATCCACAAAATGAGGAGTCATGTTCTCACAAGGACAAAAGCCACAGCAAGTTTGTTTGTTTCTCTCTCCATTAAGACATATTTGTTTCAATTAAGGCCAAGAAGTGCATGTTTTAGAACAACAGCCAGAAACACAACCAATGTACTTGAATGCACAGACCTAAAAGACTGACTTTCTTTCCCCTTTTTCCTGCCTGCCAGCACTTTCCAAAGATCTTCCTTAATGGAGGATCGGCCTGAAAAACCAAGTGAAACAATTCCTGCCTAATGAACACCCTTCTCCAAGTGCTAATACTTAAACAGCACACGTAGTAAATCTAGCTTATTCACAGGCAGCCCTCCTGGAAACTTTAAATTAGAGTATCAAGGCCCACGCAGAACAAAGCTGTAGGCGTCAGTGACCTCCAACCTCCGGCTTGGCGAAAGGAACCACCACCATGAAGTACTGGTGGGGGAGAACCCACTAAATTAAAGGCTGATGCAACACCCCAAATTTCAAATCCATCATTTACAACTGCTTGCTCCACATAATTCAAGTTTATGATCTGTGCTAATTGAGCAGGATTATTTTCACTCACAAAGCCAGTGTAAGAATTATATTTGTTATGAAGCAGCACGTAGCAGGACAAAGACATGTAATTACAGATTTAGGGAACTAGAACAATGAAATGTTATGGCAAGAAAAGCGACTGTTGATGTATAAATCACTGAGCTCTTTTGTGCTGTGCAGTGTAATTTCCAGGCTGCAGAAACTGGGCTTGGCCATGGCTGTTCAAATGGAGATTGAAGTGGAAACGGGGCAAAGCTGTGCCTCCTTCTCCAGTTTTCAGACATGCCAAAGGAATGCAGTGACTACCACCTCCTGAAAGCTGAAATGGTCAAACAAATGGAAAGGTGGGAATGCATTCTCGGAGTTACCAGCCTGGTGAAGGACAACCAGATGTGTGTGCAGATATGGCAGCTAGGGATGTGGTTTACTGGTGAATGCAGCAGTGCTGGGTTAACACCTGGACTTGATGATCTTACAGGTCTGTTCCAACCTAAACGATTCTATGATCCTATGACTGAGGGAGAGGCCAGTTCTGCAAAGGTATGAAGAAAAGGTGGGGAGGAGGATCCCAGCCAGCAAAGATTCCCAGCAGCGTAGCATGTATTCTGATTTTGACTCCCCTCAGGGATCAACTCTGACCAGGCAAAAGCAAAGGGACAGACTTTCCAAGCCAACCTGTGTCACCTGTGACTGACTTTACTACCTTGTCTGACCACAGCCCCATTTTAACTTTGCTCCTGTGCAGCAATGCTGTGTCAGGAAGATGACAATCACTCATATTCCCCCATCTGCATGCCAGGACAAAGGCTGGTCACTGTATGATCCCACTGCTGCAAATACGTCTTCCTGCCAGCAATTCTTCTTCACATAACAGGACTGTGTAATATGAAACACATGAGATTTCAAAGGATTGAATCTTTGCTTGTAAGTTAATCAATTTAGATTCCCATACACAACATATATGAAACTCTTAAGGTCAGATAAATGTACCTGTCCATCATTATCAATAATATAACCTAAAAGTTGCCCTGAGGAACAAAAGACACCGATTCTAATTTTAGACTTTGCATGTATGTATGAAATAGCCACAGTATATGCCCTCCCATGCAAACTCTGAGCACAAACAGGATGGGTTGAGAGATAGTATGCCAGGCAATCCTCAGAAACAGCTGCAGGAGACAAGGCACACTTGTGAGCCTTAGTTTCAGCCAGGAATTGTCCCATAAAAGGTAGAGGACAGAACCATCCCCAAAAGACAGTTAAAACTACATTTTACAAGAGCTTTAAACCAATGCACTTGTTAGATTTTATGGCAGGGAATATTCTTGCTATGACTCTGAAGTCTGTACAGTTTTAGAACTAAACTCAGTAAATCTCCTTCCACTTGTGTGTGTGAACTTGTAGGCTCTAATGCTGATGGGATTAGGGAAGAAAAAAAGGCTTAAAATGCAAGGACTCATCTGAGGACTTGATTGTATTGAAATTTTTTCCACAGTTTGCAGTTTTGATCATGACCTTTGCTAGGAGAGATATTTTTTCCAATTTACTTTCCTTATTTTCTTATAACAACAAAGCCCAAATATGGATGGAGATAATAAAAAAGTTTCACCTCATGCATTTCAGTTCAACCACAAAACTTACAGAGGCTGATTAGTAGCAGGCATGATTATTGTCCCTGCATTTGTGTAATACTTTTGCCACTGTAGTTTTTACAAAGACTTTAAATAAATCATTTGCTGGGTACTAAGCATTTTCTGAAGCTATTTATGAAATGTCAGGAGGATTAAGACTACTGTTTTATGATCCTATTTTTGAAGACCTTCTATTGGAAAAAAAAAATAGGAAGGACAATGTACATTCAGCTTTGGTGGAGGTTAAAAAAAAAACCCTCAGGATTAATCCCAAGTCCTCATTTCTGTAAGTGTTGATGTTGCCTTAAGTATTCCAAAGTAGCATCAAGACTGATGAAATGTTTGCATGACAGTGTCTATAAAAATGAAGTTAATGAAGTGGCTTTAAAAATCTCATCAAAATGTGCTTTTAACTAATTAGAAACTTTTTTTTTCCCCCATCAAAACTGAGATATAATGAAGATGAAGCAAGGTGCTTCCAGAATTCTGTGACTGATCCTGTAGAGACTGCTACTCCAGTGGTGGCGTGGGACAGTGACATGCTCTCCAAGTAGCCAGGATAGCGACAGCACTGGAACCATTGCTTTCTATAAAAAGCCTTGTAACTTTCTGCATTTCAGCTCTAAGTATGATTTACTGCAACACTTAAATAGCAATACAGGCCTCTGTACCCCAAGAGAAACTTAAGAGAAAAGCTTAGCAAGCTTCCCAACTCATTTTTGTCAGCAGTCAGATACAGAGAGACTCTTGGAGCATTTGAAAAATCCTGCTCACAATAAATAATCCTGGTGCCTGCTGCGAGGAAACACAGAAAAGTATATTAAGTACCATATAAGCTGTACGATGAAATTCATGCACTTTCTGTCTGGCACTTTTCGATACAGATGGCATTTTTACTGTCAGCCCAAAACTGGTGTACTGTGGGCGACATTTGACATCTGTGCAAAAGCCCATGGATGTGAATCCCTCCCACATGTCCAACTAGTCATGCAGCTCATCAAACAATAACAACTTGCAGAGTTTCCAAACCTATTTTTTAAAATAATTATTGTACTTGACCAAAAAGTTACGTGACACACAAACAGAAATTAGGAACAGAGTAGTTGATTCCCAGCTCACACCAACGCTTCAATGATTTTCTCTATCACACTTATTTTAAGCCTCAGCAGCAGTTGCTGGCACTAATGAAATCTTAGTTGTCAAAGTCCTCAAGAAGCTAAATTTGATTGTGAAATTTTATGTATAAAATAAGAAGTATATTAGTTTCCATGTAAAAATGTAATTGTTTCCACAAAAATATATATATTAATTCCTTAAGAATCTACTTATTGTTTCGAGAAACTTAGCACATTCAACCATATTAAATTACAAAGGAATTTTGCTTAATGATAACCCCTCAAACCTGCCTAACCTCATAATAGCAAATTCTCAAAAAAACCCAGTAGAACTTAACCCATTCACAGACACTATTCTACCATTTCTTAGTACGCAGAAATTTCTGAAATTGTAAAATTATCAACAGAAAAAATTCTTAGAGAAATAAATTCTTAAGAGATTTTGTTAATCAATATTGAGTGATATAACCAAGTGTTTTGTCAGGGTTTTTCCAACTTGCAAAACCATACACATACATATATGTATATGTACTATGAATATATATGCATACTTAGCTTTAACTGTGTTCTAGTAATTATAAAATAAATATGATTTTAGAAAGCATGCTGATACTTGATGCAAGGCTTGTATATTTAACTGGGGAGACAGTGCCAAATTTTTGTGCTTTAATAACTTACCCGAACTAATTGGTGTAGGCAGTTAGCTTTAAATTAATGTCACAAAAATAATCCTAAAAATGTGAACAATCAAGACGCTTCTTAAAATGCAGCTTGAAACCTACTGTTGAGGAATCCTACCCACTTAATTTTATGAAGTTTTAACTACAGGCCTGACTACACTTATTAATTGAAAAGTTTTAAGGCAATATCATGAATACTAATTACACAGTATGTTAGTCCGTTACTTGTGAAACTGCAAACTGAAACAGAATACAGAATTGCATTCCACATATAAGTCCTTTCTGCCTAGAAAGAATGGTTATTAAATAGTGTATGTATTCATCATCTGACTTTTGAGAAAATAACAACACTCATATTTCAAGTATCACTTTGTCCGCAGGAGAAATATTTAAACAAAGCAAAAGTCCTACCAGCTTGATGCAAAGCAAACAAAAGTTTCAGGAAAAGGCTAGTGATTTCAGTGAAGTAGCTGAAAATCAGTTTCCTGATTCCCAAAAACACTGCACTGCATAAAATCCAAAAACACAGACCACAGCCCTCTAAAAAAGCTCTACACAAAACTTCCATATTAGTTTTTGTCATATTCAATGACATGTACAAAAATATGTCATGTGCATATAAGGTATACACCCAGCTGTAAATGCTTTTTTGTGCAGAAGCAGTGATTTTATAGGACTCATCTCGCTCCAGTTTAAATAGATTAAGTGAACATGAATCCAGCAAAAGCAGGATCAGTAACTGCTGTGGACAGACAGAAAAACAAGCCTCATCAAAAAAAGATTAATGTGGAGTCTGTCTCAAAATGGGTACATAATTTTATGAGGCAAAAGTGCACTGTGCTCACGTAAAATCTTTGCAAGAAAAAATACCATAGTGTGACACAGCAAGCTGATAGACTGGCTTTATACAAAGACTAGCAAATGAAAATTTGAAAGCAAAAAAAGTATAGCATTTCATATTATTAAAATTCTTTAAAGTGAGTTTGGAAGCTACTTTTACCAGTGCAGTCTTATTAAGTCATTTTAATACTACAGGAAAGTTTTACATAACATGCTAAGCAGGGATATTTTTGAATTTAAATAAAATTTAAGAAGTTTAATCTGCTAACCTTTATTTATATGTAACATTTTTCCACACAGTTAATGAAACAATTTATGTAGTGAATGGTTACTAGCATTAATGGGACTCGCAGGCTAGAAACTAAATGGAATTCAAACAAATAAATAAACAAATATATTCACACTCATCCCTTAAGATCTTTAATGGCAAGTATGACATTATACAAAGCCAAATTATGAAATATTATAACACAAGCTGGTAAAGCAGCAAGTCCTGTATTTCCCACTTCTACTGAAAGTGAAACACCTGTGTTCAAGCTCCCTTGAAACAAACCTGCAGTAAGCTCCTAAGTGCTTTGAAGCAGTCCCCTGAAACCATAGCTGACCTCCATCCTAGGATTTGGGGTACCTCATTCTCCTAACTCTTCCTCACCTCTAAAGGAGCCCATTTCTTTTCAGGCTTCCTGGGACAAATGATTGCAGTGCACTGAAAAAGGGAATGGTTAAAGTTTTACGTTGCTTTAATCACAACGCTGTACACGACATGTCAGTGGTGCCACCATTTCATGTGTCTTAAGTAGCCAGGCAAAGGGGCACTGCTCTTGGTGCCTCTTCTTGGACCTATTCTTACTGACATTGGTTTCAAGATTCCCATCAACTTCAGTAGGGCAAAACAATGCAGTGTGTTTGCAACTGCAATCTTCTGTAGCATTGTTACATTTTCTGAAAATTTTTAGTGGACAGGGAATTAGGAAAATGGATGAAATTTTGGCCATTTCATTTATCCATTCGTTCCACTACCTTTAGCAAAATACTAGAGGAAAGCATTCAAAATAGAACAAGGGATTTCTAATACATGTAAACCAAGAGTGCATATGCTTCTGCTCAAAGGAAATATTCTTTTGCATGGACCTGCTGGATTTGACAGTCAAATTGTACCATCACATTACAGTTCTAAAGACACAGAGCTTCTACTGTACAGAGACACCCACAGACACTATTCGTCTCCAAACACATCAGAAAATGCCCTAGCTGGTCTCCTAGAAAGATCTGCCACGAGCTTCCTTCAACAAATAACTCTTATGACTAGTGCTGTTGCAGAAATACAGACACTTTTTCATTCCACTCAGCTTAGTATCATCACAAGTCTAAAAGTGCCTTGCACAAACCCTACAGCCAAGACGTGATACTTGGCACACCCCTTTCACCCTTCAAATATACAGAAGGTCACATGCAACTCAGCAACCAAGCACGTCCTATTGAAAACACTCAAAGAGAAAATCTGTTTCTGTGAAGAGAAAATCTTAAAAGCTGCGATGTACAAGGTTACAGATGTGATCTCCTTCTTCACGAAAAGCAAGTAAGCCAAAGCAAATGCCGCAGACACCCCCAACACGGCCACCTCAGTCCTGGGTTCCAGCAGAGCCAGGTCACTTTGCAGTCCTTCTCCAAGGAATCACGTCATCTGAGGTTGGGATCCTGCCGTCTTAGAGTGACCACAAACACAGGGGCACCAAGAGCCCCCTTTCCCCAGCCCACCATGTGGAGCCAAGGCAGCGTCCTTGCCTTCAGCTGCCTGATGTGCAGCTGCCAGAAAGGTTTTGCTGTTAGGCAGCCTATCTGTTTCAATGGGATGTCACCTCCGCCTGCAAGAGGTGGTGCAGCTTTGCTGGAGAGCTGCCCTTTCCCTTGCTGCTTTGGCTCTCACTCGCAGAAAAAATACATAACTAAACTTCATTACATAACTAAAACCTTCGAACCAACTCGTGTTTTACCCCTCCACTCCCCTTAAATCCAGAGTGCAAAAATGAATGCTTGCTTTTCCCCATGTAAAAGGGAGAAGTCAGTCACGTTTTTCCCTGCCTTAAAAAACTTCTGAGAGCAAATACTTATCTGTCTTTGCCTGCGCAATGGGTTTTTTGCACAAGAATGTGAAACCTGGCTCAGAACATTTACCGCAAGGGTAAGGCCTGAAATGCTGCAAAGATACACAACCCAATCTTTTACTAAATCTATGATTTATTTTTTTTTAAATAGATTTTATAGTCCATTTTCATACATGACCTCCACATAAGGCACTATTAATAGCAATTAACTTTTTGTATTATATTCAGAAAGCCATTACTGCTCTGCTTAAAGTACCTAAAGCACTAGAGAATTCTGATCCATTTACTAAATCAATTCCTGTTACCACAAAAGAACCACTAATGTGCTTCACGACAGTCTTTTAAGTAAGGAGCAAAAAAAAAAAAAAAAACCAAGGATGAGTATGACCAATGTTCTATTTTAAAGTGTATTATATTAACATTTCATCAGCATTTACAGAAACATGAACCTCATAACAGCGCTGGACTTAGGCAGCTTCAGCAAATGGAATCACTGCTCACTTGCTCTCATGCACAAGCACAGAAACACGCAGGCACATTCTCCTTTTTATTTAATTTCATTTCAGCAGAAATGTGCTTTCTGTGTAGAGTTTAAAAACTGCAAGTGGCTGCAGTGGAAAGTAGCAGCCAGTCTGTATAAATGGCTTACTCTGAGAAATTTCTGAAAGAAAAAACACTCAGTAGGTGCATTGTAATTAGTTGCTCTTTCTAGTTGCCTCTTGACAAATGATGCATGGGGGTCTGGATGAGAGCCCAACTCTTGACCCACGCCACCACTACACACTTCAGTACTTCAAGCAGAAACCCCTAGCCTCAGCATTCTTTTCATCTTGCTTTTTTCCAGAAACGTGGTGCTAAGTAATGCACAACATGAGAATCAGAGATGATTAGCAAAGTTGGAATTCTTTCAGAAGGGCTTCATACAGCTACGTCCTAAATATATCTGAGGAAAGTTTCCTGACTTTGACTCCTTCCAAATATGTAGCATGTTTCAGGGCTCCATTCAAGAACAGAAATACATGGAAATACACAGGACAAACGTTACTTCCACAACACTTAATGACACACTTTGGCAACATTTGTAGGCCTTTCAAACAGAATATATTCTTGTGATCATTACTTTATTATGGGTGATTATAAGCCTATTGAGAAATGCAACTTTTGCCACAAAAAGCACCCATGAAAATAAGCTTTTTTTTTTTTTTGGATAGCACTTTACTGCCCCCTTTTGCACTTTAACATTAGAACAGGTTTCAGTGTGAACATACATCCGAGGAACAGTGTGAAGATACAGGGTAAAACGACAAGGCATCATGTTTACTCACTCATACACTATCAGGCATTGCTTTAGGGACATCTTCCACTTGCTTAAACTGCAAACAAATGAAACATCTAGCTTTCATTGTCCTAAATCTTCTATGGAAGAGATCAGTAATGGATGGTTTAAATTGCTGTCTTCCATTGCAATCTGAATGTTTATGGGCAACTGGAAAAGAGGGGGATATTGCTCATTAACGCTAGTTGTCTCTAGCATAACTTTCTAAAGCAAAGATCACCTGCAACTTGAATTCGGTTTATTCATCAGGATGACAAAGGGCTTTCCAGTCTGAGGCCATGCATATGTTAGCAATGCCTGAACTAAAAGGATGGGTGTATCCTTCAGAACAAAACTTCACAAACTGGCAGGCAAGAATATTTTCATGAAAGGTGAAGACAAGAAGCCTAGACATTCAAATACTCTGCAAGCCTACAGGCATAAACCTGTTCCGCAACTCCGCGCTGCAATTACAGTCAGCACAGAATCTATGTATGTCTGTGTGTGTCCACATAGATCTGCAAAAGGTAATAAATCCATAGTCTAGTGGTCAGTTATTTA
This sequence comes from Trochalopteron elliotii, assembly GCA_024734555.1. Classification (NCBI taxonomy): domain Eukaryota; kingdom Metazoa; phylum Chordata; class Aves; order Passeriformes; family Leiothrichidae; genus Trochalopteron; species Trochalopteron elliotii. The sequence continues at coordinate 815,303 of JANPWX010000108.1, read as the reverse complement.
CAAAATACTAATTCATTATGACAGAGCCAGAGAGGGACCCATCCTGTACCAACCTTCGGCTTCTATTTGACAAATTCCATGTGCTGCTGTGTACACTTACATTTAAACTTCATCCATTTTCCTCTGTCATCCTACAATTACAATACAAGTCACAATAATATTAAATTTCAGTGCCTACAGCATTGCACAATTGAACCATTACTGTAATGAAAACTGACTCCCTTTGATATTAACACTGGTGTTTTCTCTCATTTGCTAGCCATGAAATACAGGAAGGGACCGATGTTGTTTTAATTAAAGAATTGTTGTTCAAAATATGCTACTGGGAATATTAAAGTAGTTCTTTGCTCTCATGGCAAAGATAATCAGGTATTTATATGGTTTGAATTTTGGGAAAAAAATAAAAAAGAAAGTAAAATTAAAAAAATCTGTGCCATGAATTCAGCATAACACAAAACCACTGCTCTATTTGACTTGCGCTCACAGAGGCATGGTGTGCCAAACCCAAGAGATGGCACTTTATTGAAAAGATGCAGAGCAGTAGTTAGCATGGAACAGAAAGTCAAACCAAACCATGTGTGTTTCTTACACAAGTCACTAAAGCCTTTGCTTTTAGAAAGCTAACAGAGAGCAGCTGGCATTCGCCAAAGAACTACTTTTTGAAAAGTGCAAACCAGATTGTTCTATTGCTGTGCTATTCTGTGCTATTCTCTACCATTCCTGTTAGAAAAACAAACGTCTTATGTCAGCCACAATATAAGGATGCCAACCAAAGTTTGCAGTCTTCCCTCTCTTAGCTACAGTTTGCTCACACCTGTACAGTCTTGTTTCAAGACATGCTCCAAGCAAAGTCTATAAAAGAGGGCGGGGACTGTCTTGCTAGTTGATGAGACATTAATAATTGGTGATTGTATCTCCAATTCAAAGACAAAATTTCATCTCCTTTGCAGTTGTTAGAAAATTTATTATTGCATACCATTTGCCTGAATAAGTAATCACTGGAAGTAGAACAAATTGTTAACTCACAACTTTCAGGAAAAGTTATGTCAAATCAGTAACAGAACTGTATAAACAAACCTATTTTGGCAAATCATTTTTAGGCCAAGGAGAAAACGACCTTGAGCAAAAATCCAAATGAGAGACCTATATAATCAGTCTGCACTTGCTTCTTAGATTAAACCCAAGATTCACCCATTTGCAGGCACAAAGATCCTATGTTCTTACATGAAGTAACAACTTTTCCAACGTTTGACTGATGTGCAGAAGCAGAATAAACACAGGTGGCCACAGCCACCTTCAAGACAGTAGTAATTTCTGACCTATGAAGAGACAGATTTCAGCCCACTACAGTGTCTGAGCCTCTGAAATGAACTGACACCAGAGTAGTTTAAAAAAATCTGTAAACATCCAAAATGTGCATTGACACAACTAACATCCCTGCCCCAGATGGAAGAGCCCACTGGAGGGGTTCAGCAGAAAGCTGGGAATAACAGAAGATCCAGTCACTCAGGTTTATTAACCCATTGCCCTGCACTCATGAGACATTGACATTTGGTTCAGCCGCTACTGCCGGAGGATCAGCCAGTGCACACCTCAAAAACTAGGCTCTCCGCTGCAGGGGAAACCTGGGCTCTCAGGTCATTCTTAGTGATCACATGTAGTGGAAATGTGCTCCTGGCATTACACCAAACAGTGAGCTAAAAAAAAAAAAGCACAGAAAACTCAGTTGAGGCAGAGCTACCTGTGCAGGCAGACTTGAGAGGCACAGCCGATAGACCCACTTGAGCTCCCAGCTGACACAAGGAACACACTGACTACTGGCAAGCTATGTATCTCTTTCCAAATGCAGACAGGGATGTAGCTTCTGACATAATTTTCTGATTTTAAAAAAGGCAACAAAGCTCTGGAGAGATCTGTATTTGTCCAACCCCAAAAAACCTCTTCACACTGGCCTTGGTTCAAGACAGCTCATGCTTAATTTGTCCTGCTTCAGCAAAAATATTCAGCATTCAGCACATGCTCAACATGAGCTTTCCTGAATAAGGACAGTTTCCCAAGTCAGGCTGTAGGAGCACAGTGCAGTCCTGGCTTGCCTTGGTGTCACACACTGATCCACAGAACAGAAGACTACAATACACTATAAATCTAAGATGTGGCTTTCGGTTTTCTTCAAAAAGTGCCTAAAAACTGACTCATACAAAGAATGGTTACCACCAAAAACCACCTTTTAAATATCTTTTTCAGGCAGTGAAGTAATCTGTCCACCAATGTGACATTCCCTGTCCAGCTAATCTATACAGTTCAGGAATACCCTGGAAAAAGAAACCTCCCAAAAACCTGAAGGTAAAATGTTGTGCAATGATTAAGCTAAACTGCTTCTGAACTGAACTGAAAATAATTAAACATGAGAAAAGCAACTGAAGTGTGGACACAGAATGCTATGGGACTGCAAATCCTCAAAAGGAGTCAAGATGTTCCCAACTCCAAATTTACACTTTCACCCAGTCAGGTATAGAAACCAACTGCTGCTCAGGCAGTAGGTAAGCAGATGGCAAGCACCAAGCAAAAATGAAACTGTGAAATGATGCACCACTGATGAGAAGTCAGAAGAAGCGCAGTTATGTGTGCTTCCACCAGTGCTGGCTGCATAGGTTCCTTAAACAAACTGCTTCAAACTTGCAGAACATCAAAAGCCAGATGGGTCTTCCTGAATGAATCCACAGGCAAGGAGCCAGGATTCCTGTTTGCTGCAGAAATAGGCCTGGACTTGATTTGAGTCTTCCTAGCTCTGACAGGCTGAAGACTGGCAGAACTCCCAATCCAAAATAAAACAGCATTCAAGTGAGACTGGGCTTTAACTAACAACAATAATAATGATAATAAAATTTCAAATCATTCTTATTAGCTTTAAAACACATTTCTCTTTACAGTGCAGTATTCAGTATACAGTTCACCTTCTCCACTGCTGCTCTCTGGTTTGGGTATTTAAATAAATGCCCTATTCAAACAAAAGCTAAGAAAACAGTAAGAAGCAATTTGCAGTACCACAATTTTTTCAGCTTAACATCATTTCACCATCTAACTTATCCTGCTGTGTACAGTAAGCCAAATAATTTCTTGTTTTCCATTGACACATGTAAAACTTGACTTCCCTTTAAAACGTACAAAGCTCTGATCCTACCAAATAAAGTTTTGTAAATCCTATTTTAGCCATCACCCATGAGACATTTAAAAAGAACACTACAGGTAGGAAACACATCTTATAGTTATGTATATGTCATACATAAGGAATGATTCACCTAGCAACACAATCCTCTACCAACCTTTATCTTTTTTGGCTTGGAACTTATATTTAAAACCAGAAGAAAGCATAGACTATTACATCAAAGTTTAAATCAGCTGCATTATAATTATCATGCTGATACCTCAATAAACACTGGGTGTTGGCTGGCCAGGATTGCCAAAAAAGATAGAGGTCCTGCGCCCTTATTTGCTGTCTTTGACAATGTATATAATCACATCAAAGGAAAATTCTCTGCATCACAGATAACAGAAAAAAAATCAGTACGTTCTCTTTCCTAGAGTAAAATAATAGATTTTTTTCATAACAAGAAAATTTAAATTTTGCCTATAACGAAAAATAATTATAATGTAAAGCCCTTTCAGGCTTGCAGGACTTGCAGCACTCACTGAAATCACTGGAGGTGTTCACATGAAGTTGAATGGAAGCTAGATAGGCTAAGATTAAACCTGAATTTATAGACACAAAAACGATAACAAGAAAAAAAACACCAACCCAGATAATTCAAAATTACTCTGAAGACTTCAAGTTTGGGAAATTTCTGTGCGCGTGTTTTATCTTTTTGGGCCTTAAGATCTATCTGCGGGTAGAGGAGCAATGCAAAACTGTTTTTTGTTCTGCCATTTTGTTTTCGTGGCTTCCAGAAACACACTGAGCTCAATGCACATGCTTTCTCAAAGCTTGTCCACCCTTCAGAGCTCGTTTTTTTTTCCCCCTGTTTAGGGAACAGGAGTGAAAATTGCAAAAATCTCTGTTTTAAATACACCTTCGAGTTTCTGTCAGTGAAAACTCCTTAAGGTGAGGGGAACCTGGAGGGGAAAGACTCCGGATGCAGGGAGAGCTGGGGTCCACTGTCCAAGATGCTTTCCGTAGATGATTCCCCATTTCTCCCTGTGCCCCGCCGAAGTTTTCCGGCCTTATTTGGGACATTTCTGAAATGTGACATGACAGGCAGGTTCGAAAGCTAAACGTTGGATAATGGTGGGCAAACAAAGGACATCGGTTTTTGCATTATTTCTTTAATTACTTTAACCCTTGTTCGAACAGAAAGCATAAGGCCAGAGTAATTCAGCTTCCCCCTTTGTCATTTGCCTGCCATAAATATGCACCAGTCTGCATTTGAAAAGCTGAAGGAGGCTGCAAGCTTGCTGGACATTTATCATGCTCTGTTCCCTGTTAACAAGCAAATACTTTAGTTGAATGGCCCATTAGCAATCATTGTCAAATGCAGAATGCAAGGTGCTTGAATGTGACCGGCCTGTAAATTAGATGAGGTTGCCCCTAAGCTTTGGAGAATTTCAGCAAATGAATTGGATCTTTTGCTATAGATTTGTGAAGGTTAAGTTTCAAGACAGGAAACCCATGTGAACACTTCAGGTCCTGTATATTCTGCCAATCCGTCCGGCTCCCCATATGCACTTGTTTATTTTTCATTTGTTAAATCGCATCAGCGGCTTGACAGTTTGGGGTCTGGAGTTCCCTTTTCAGTCAGAATTGTGAAGATTTCCAGCATACTATGGGATAGGGTAAGAATGATAAATTCACGCATGTAATTAACATCTTTATATTAAAAAAAAACTGGAATAATCAAACAAACAAACCAACCCCCCAAAAAAATCCACTTTAAAAGTGTCCGAGCCACTGCCAAACAAACAGCATGAATTCCATTTTGCCGAGCTCATCCCAGGCTCACTCCCAGTAAAGAAAGACACAACTGTTATTGTAGGATTCGGTGGTTTTTCCCCCTTGTGTCTAGACTGCGCTTAACAAATGCAGAATGCTTTCTTCTCCCCCCTTCGGAGACAAGCGAACAGGCAATAAAGTAGGTATTTCTCATTTGAATCGTACCCGATTTGCAATGTAATGCTGACTTTTAAGTTGTGGGCGTTTAGGGTTGTCAGTTGGGTAGAAAAGCGAGTATTAACTATTTAAAGGCTCCTTATGAGAAAAAAGCAAGAAAAAACACATCCAAGTAGCTGCATTAGGAAAGATATTTTACTACCTTTACAGCTGCAGATCGCTTAAAATAAATGATGAAACAATAGCTATATTGTCTGCCGGCTAAACTCAAGGGGCTGACAGCAAACTCATCCCAGTGATTGGCCGAGGAGGAGGGGAACGGGGGGGGGAAGGCAGATGCTTATCTCATTCATTCCTAGATTTCAGACAGCCTTTCGGAAATAAACACCACCTAGAGACTGAGCCAGAGACATTTGGTTATCTGCAGTTTGACTGGTAAATAGGAATGGATGCTGGTGTGTTTGTGGTTGTTAGGTTTGTTTTTTTTTTTTCTTTTATATTTTTGCAGGATAGGAAACACAAGAGATGCTGAAGTATCACCTGGCCTAGGCACAGACAATGCAGCATGTTTATCTTTGCTGCTTCCATGGAGTGTGAGACAAACTAAAACACAGCTGAAATCAAAAAGCTCTCTGTTTTCCTTCCAGATAACCCCAATAGTACCTCTCCCCTCTGTTCGCTGTGCCTTGCCAGCATGCTCCAGCCCGAAGCCCAAATAGATTAAGGCAACAAATCCCAAGTGCAGCCAATTCTTCGGAAAGGCTGCTGCTAGGGCAGGAGTTAAAAAAGAGAATCTTCCACACCTCACAATTGCAGCCATCTCGAGTTTTAATCGGCCCCCATCTCGGCAAAAAGAAGTAAACGACATCTATCTTTACCATATTATACACCACCAATGAGCAAGAACTGAGCAGCTTTTCTTCACCGCTACAACCACCCCAAGCCACAAGTAGGCCTTTCATAGTTCCTAATCCCGGCCCCCAAGTTTTGTGCGGTTCTCACATAATACCTTACAGCCCGGAGCAAGGCCCTTAGTTTATAACACCCCTTTCAGAGACGTGTCATTTCTAACATCAAGCTAATCTATATGTTGCCATGGCATCACCCTTTATCTGCCTTTACATCTTATGAACTGCATGGATTTACCACATTATTTTTATCTGAAAGACAGAAAATGGTGGTTTTATTGCCATACAATCAGATTACTGCTGCTAGTTTCTCTATGCCTTTTTACCATACTTCAATCAAAAGGGATCAGTTTCTTTATACTCTGCCCTTGATTTACATTACATCTGTAAAGACCTAGTCTGGGTTGTAATCCCCTTATTAACTATGACCAGGGTTGATTTGCCTAAAAATAAAAGCAAATTGTGTCAGACCTTTTCACTTTGTTTTTGATTCGGAACTACAAAATGGATTACTAAAGAAATCTTCAGAGTTCACACGGCTGGTATAGTACTGAATTTAAAATGAGAATTAAACAAGTTAAACATGGGAGCTGTGTCAACGGTTTACATTTTCCATCATGGGAGAAAGGCTGAACTGCATTTGTCTTTGTGTTCTCTGGCTTTAAGGAGACAATGAAGCCACAGGAGTTTTTTCCAAGCTCTTCTAACATTGTCCATTTGCCATCCTTCCCTTCCTCTGTTTTTTCATGCAACTCCCCCATAAACTCTTCTCCCTTGCTGCTCCCTTCCCCCCCCCCCCCCAAAAACCCCCCCCCCCCCCCCACAACAAAGTTCGTTAAAAGTCTACAAACTGAGGCAATCAGTATTTTAATCAAAATATTTCAAGCAGTTTAACATTCCTATGTAAGTTTCCACAACGCCTCACAAAGAATGAGCTCATAAGCAAATCCATGTAGATGTATGATAAATGACCAGAAAAACAGGCTTCTTTATGTCAGCAGCCAAGGCAGACAGACATTAGGCACACATGAATAACATTTTAATCACTATTTTTTCCTCAGAAGAACACTTTCTTCTCATTTGAAACAAGCAATTTCAAGTACTGCAGGTTTGCACGATGCATGAAGACCAGATCATAAAGAAAAAATGGTCCCAAAAGAGGCCTGCCTGTGGCTGCTGCGAAAGGCTGAAAGGCCTGTATCTGCCAGCGTGTCAGAGCAGTCACCTCTCCTCCGCTCCTGATTTCCCATGCCAGGAACCTTGGCCGAATTTGAGAGGATGCAGAGTATCGCACCTCAAGCAATGTGATCACCTTAGAATAAAACAGGGAAGGAAAAAAAAAGAGAAAAAGAGAGGAAGGCATTTTCATGTGTGGGAAGAGGGAGAATTTAAGTGATTTTAGCATGACTTTTAGTCACCGCCTTTCTAAAGGCAATTACTTCATTAAACAAAATGAAATAACATAGCACAGCTTACAGATAACATGCTTTAAGACAAAATTACTACAAATAATATAGCAATTATACTCTACATATAAAAGGCTGGCAAAAATAACCAGCTCAAGAAATAGGCCTTCAGTTTATTCTGAATTCATTCTGCTAATTCACTTGTGCTTCTGAGACCTGGCTACAAATGCTAGAACTATCAAATGGACTGACTGGAAGCCACCCCTCGCCCCCATCTATTAGCACTCCAAGTGTCAACAGCTATGTTTTGGGTACAATTCAGGAGCATGTGTTTAAACCATTTTAACCTTCCACTCCTGTTTCTTCAGCTTGAAGCTGTAATTGCTTAGGTTAGAAAGTGTAGTCCCACGGCACAGGACTCCCAAATAAATTCTTGTCTAGCTGAGAGCCTCCCAAACATGTTGTGAGATACCGTTTTAGCAAGCCCTTTGTGCTCTGGCTGGCTTGCCTGTCCTGTGAAACAAGGGCTGTCCATTACCTACAGTTTATCATCCTGACAAAATGTGAGGAATGTGGATGTGAAAGCACTAACAATTCCACCCCTGGTGCTTTCTCCTTTTTTTCCCCCTCTGTATTAAAACCGACAAGATTAACCCAAATGCAAACTGCAGAGCATAGTTCAAGGGGCTATTCAAACGGTAGTGAATGTGCATTTGTTTACCTACAAAAATAAGAATTTCAGATACAATGAGCAGCAGACTACTCTATATGCTACTGAATAGAACATTTAACAGGGTCATCAACTGTAGTTTATTTTATCAGTTTCTGACACGTTAGCATTAATTCAGAGGCAGGCTGTGAAATATCCCATATATAACTGGTTATGAAAGGGAGAGAAAAACAGCTATATAATCTAAATCAGTGTCAAAGGCACCACTTATGAGAATAACCTTCCACATGTCACTACAGAGAACCGCCTTGCCCACTGGCCTATAGCGTACAGGGAAATAGTGACCCTTAAGACATAAGCGATGCTTTTTTGAATGAGATTTCTCCACTACTTCACTAAAAGGCGTCCCAGAACATCACGTGTGGTCCTGAGCATCAAAGGCAGTGCTGAGCCCTTGTGAGGTGAAACTGAGGTAATCTATGCTATCTGCATACGTTGTTTGTGTTGGCAGAAACAATACAGGCAGAAAGTCTCCCGTTAAAAAGTGTCAACAGGAGTTAAACCTAGATTAATTTTTCCTGTGTTTTCAGGATCAGGTGATCTGAAGTTCTTCAGATGATAAGTCTATAAAGTCTGCCAAGACCATCCACAACAACCGTGTTTAAGCTCCCAAGCAATAAAGTCACAGGTATAATTATTTTATGGAGGTCACTTCAATCTCGTGATTTGGTCAAGGCAATAAATCAGATCTCTAAAAACGTAAGGGGGGAGCAGGGAGGGGAGCTCTGTGTTCAAATAGCTGCTGCGTGCTCTCCATCCCAGCCACCTGCTAGAAATTATAACCTCTAGGCTTCAGTGCAAAACCAATTCAGCTTATACGTTCACCTTGACCTAAAATTTATTATTTCATACTTTATATTAACCTAACAACTTCTCCCATTTTAATTGCCTACCTGTTCAGCAGATTTATGTCTTGAGACTTTCAATAGAGTTAAATGCACAGCTTCCCTGAATAAATTAACCAGCACCCAAGATAGCTATTATTTCAAACCTAGAAAGGAGCTTTATTATTATACCATGCCAAGATCTATTCAACCGCTTTACTTCCCAAGCTAACATTCAGCTTGAATCCAGAGTGAGGACAACCTTATCTAAGGACAAATTATTCAGGATCCTTCAGGCAAACAAGTGCGAGAAGAATTAGTAAGAAATTCTGCTCGGAGAAGTAGAGCTCCCTCACCAGCAGCAGTATCAGGAATGCATTTGCAAGCCTCCTCAAACTCCAGGCCTCCAAGAGGCCTATAAATCACTAGCCCCAGCAATTGAAAAGACTAATTTTAATAGTGTACTTCTTCACTGTGGTGATTAAGCCTCAATGAATCACTCAGGAAAATTCAATTACATCAGCAACACAACCTATTTTTAAGCGTGCATTTAAGTTGAAAAAGCAATTAGATATTATCATTAGATCTACCATTAACAACATTCAAACCTTTTTTGTAATCAAACAGTTTAGAATTAACTAAATGGAAACACAAATCGTGTTTGACAAAAGAAGCATATCCCCAGGCTCTGTGAGATGGGCTGAATTCAGCTGCTCGGATGCTTTCGTTTCATTGTTGGCTAATAAAAGCGATCAAGGTAAGTTAAAAAAAAAAAAAAAAAAAGGCGAAAGCAGGTTGGAGCTGGCGGAGGAGAGCCCGAGCAGCCGGCTCTTCTGCTTTGGAAGAGTGACCTCTGTAGGCATAAATCCAGCGAGGGCTGGGATGCAAAAGCATTCCCCTTCCTCTCCTAGGCCGAGCCAAAGGCTGTTTTCCACCAGCACAGCAGGCCCACTCCTGCAATGCAACCCCGGCTCTCAGCCTTTGCCTTTCGAGAGCCTAAACAGCCTTATAAAGCCCGCTTTATCCTCTGATGTGATACCGTGCCTTTCTTAAGCCAAAGAAAGGCTTTAGCTGTGCGGCATCATGGAAGTGCTGAGCCAGTGACTGGAGGTAAATTTTAACAGGCTTCCCACCTGGCGCATATATAAAAAAAGGCATTTGTCAATCAATAGTACAAATAGAGACTCTGAATTGAGCCACGCACTCCTGCCCCCCCTTTTTTCTTTCTTTTAAAAATATCAGGAAACTTCTAGGTGAAGAGAAACAGAGCAAGTATTAAAAAATTACACAGAAAAAATCTACAGTGATTTTTTCCTTTAGTGAAAGCAACAAGATGATGACTGTAAGGCAAAGTTACTTGGTAAACTAGAGATGCTACTCCTAATTCAAACTCCGAAATCTTCACCAAACTTCTAGAGATCCTGACACCTGCGCAGGATTAATCCCTGATCCAGGAAATACTTCATTCATACTTGTCTCATCACCACCTAACATTTCCTCTACAAACTCCCCCGGGAAAACAAGACATGTACTTACCAGAGTTAATGGGTAACACTAAATTCAATTAACACATTACATATTATTTAACTTTAAATATATACGACTGAAGATGGAGCATACATATAAAAACTATTTTAAAGCATTTCTGTTTTAAAATTCCCTTAACTCATTAGTCTACTTCTTATCGTGATTTTTGTTCTCCGAAATAGTGATTCGAATCACAAAGTTCAGACGCTCTCACAAGTGAACAAAGCCAACTTCCATTTTGTATGTTAAAAATCCAAGGAGACAAAAGAGAAGTGTTAAGTAGCTTTACATCACTGCCTCATACTTTTCTTTAGAAGGACAGCCCACTTTTCAAAAAGTTCCTCTTTCTAACAGCAATAATTTTGTACGTTTAAAAAAAGAAGCTGCTGTTTTGCGGGATTTTTTTTAAGATAACGCATCTCTCTGTAAGAGTGAGCTTTAAAAGTGAGGTCCGGGGAACGCATGGACATTTTTACTTCGTTTGTTAATGAAGAATGACACTAAATGGCTGTGTGATGGATAATGCTTAGTTCATTACTCACTGACATGTGCCTTGATACCATCAACTCCACAACCAAATTTAGCCCTGTTATAAGCAGATGTAACTTCGCTGGAGTCAATGGGATGAGTTTGCATCTGCAGACGGAGAAGTTGGAGAGTATCACCCTTTCCTGGCAACTCAGCGCAGCGCGGCTCCTCCGCTGCTCCAAGCCCGGGCGAGTCCGGAGCTCTGCCCGCAGGTTTTATCCTGTTACCGCCGCAACACTCCCCAGCCCACTCCCGGTCCGCCGCCCCAGTCCAGTCCGCTCCGGTCCGGCCTCTCCTCCCTCCCGCGACCCTCCCGCCGGGGGCAAGGGGTGACGGAGCAGCTCCGCCGTGACACGGAACGCGCGCCCCAGGAAGGGCCCGATCTTGCTGACAGCCACGGCCGGAGCCCCCGCTGCTCACCGCTAGTGCACTCGGCCCCGTCCCCCTGTCTCCCGGCGGCCGCGGCCGACCTGCGGCACCGTCCCGTCCCTCCCCCGCGCACGGAGGACAGCGCCGATCCCCGGGGAAACGACGGGCGGCAGCGGGATGGAAACTTACTTGGGGTTAGAGGAATTCCAATATATGGGGTCTAAAACGATGGACCGCGCCAGTGCAGTTCTGCATAAAACCATCACGGCTCCCCAGCAGTACTTCCAGGCGGAGGCATCTCGCCTCCGCGCTGCCATGGTCGCAGGCGGCACCGAGTCCCTCCCCGGAGCCTCAGCAACTCCGCCGTGCGCCTTCCCACGCACCTGAGCAGCAACAGCAGGGTGGGTGCCCGGTATCCCAACAGCTGGGATGATTAATAGGGGAAAAAAGAATAATAAAAAATCAAAGAAAAAAAAATCACACAGTAAGAGTCGACGATGCACTTGATGAGAGCTGCAAGCAGATCTACTGAGTCATGTATGCCACTCGCATGTAGGAATATCTCCTGTGAGGTCAGATCCAAGCTACCTCCAAAGTAACAGCAATAGCAAAAAGAAAAAAAAAATGCAAACGCCTCAGTCCTTCCTCTTAGTGGGGGTCTCCCGGCTGCCTTGGAAGATGCCACTCAAACTGCCAACTCCCATTTGGATCCAGAGCGCCATACGCGTTCACAGTGTCTAAGGCCCTCGTGAAAAGCAGTAAAACAAAAAATAAAATTTTAAAAAAAGGTAAAATAAAGGGTGGCGGGAGAAATAAAAGGGTCCGGGGGAAAACGACACAGCTTCGGCAGGCGGCGGCTCCTCCTGTATGTCTCTTACTGCTCCCCGCAGTTTGCAATCCGCACGGGCACCAGCCCGGGCTGTTTCGGGCAGCTCGGAAGCAACCGCGAGTCAATAAATCCACTCCGAGTCAGCTCCTCCAGTCCCGGGGAGGCGCATCCGCAGGGCTCCGGCTTCCCCGAGGGGCACTGCTGTCCTTGTCGCCGGCAAAGACCACGGAGCGGAGCAAGGAAAGAAACAGGGCGGACAACAACGATTACAAGAATAAAAAATAAAATAAACCAAAACGGGGGATGGAGTGGTCGCAGCGTCAAATCGTCCCTCTCCCGTTGCGCGATCCGCAGTGCGCGCCGCGGCGGCCGACTGAGAAGGAGGAACGACGGGCGCGGGACTTGCGCCGACGCGCAGCCCACCGCGGAGGAGAAGGAATGGAGCGAGGGAAGAGGAGCGGCGCCAGCCACTGTTGCTCCCGCCGCGGCGCTTCCAACCCCCGGCGCCGCCGCTGC